>VXAU01000111.1:72214-88650 GCA_013399695.1 Formicarius rufipectus | reverse complement strand
TTTTTTTTTTTTTTTGAGAATTATCTTATGTCAGATTAATCGGAAATAACCTTGCCATAAATGGACATTGCATGTTATTTCTATGCCACTCTGACTATGTGGTGAAATCTTCTTTAAGTGTGGGACTTGTATCCTCTTCACTGAACCACAGCTCTGTAGAAAATTTTCTGGAGGAGAATTGCAGCAAATCTCACTGAGTTCCCACAGTATCCCCTGCAATACACAAATTATATAACCAAGATAGCTGCTTACCATTCAATTTAGAGACATAAATAAACAGCCCTCAGTCCCTCCTTCATGTTGCCCCAAATGTGTATTTGGAGACACTTGCAATTAAACTGCCTCCAGTGTACCTTTCAGAGCAGGAAAATATCACAGAAATGACATATCATGCCACAATATAATTATAACTAAAAGCTGTAGAGAAAAGACAGACCTGTTCTAACACAGACACAGGAACAGTAATTATCTAGTCAGGTCCTTTATTAGCTTTCCAGGGCTTCTTCACTGTAATTATTGTATCCTCTCTTTTGAAGACCACTAAAATGCAACCATCTGGCAGTCAGCTCATTAGACTTTACCTATTACTTCTCAGAATGAAAAGTGTTACACTGCACTAATTTTATTATTTATACAAAAGAAAATTGTATAGATGAAAATGTAGAACAAGAAATGGAAGTTAAGAAATCCTGAGTCTCTCACTTCTTATTCCAAAAGCAAATTCTTTCCAGAATGCATTGTGTTTTTCCCCAATAGTACCTAGAAGCTGTGACGTTTTTTGCCACAGGTCTGCATATGTAGTACTCTCAAAGACCTTTCTTGTATTGCAAACAAAACCAACAAACCACAATGAGCCAAACAAACAAAAAAACCCAACACAAACAAACAAAACCCAAACAAAACCAAACTAAAAAAACCTCCCAAAAAACAAAACAAAACCAAAACAAAACCAAAAACTTAACCCTAAAACTGCAGAAGGATAATGGCACTTCTGCAGTTTTGCATGTTCCTTGAACGTTTGCCACAGCAAGGTAGTGAATTTTCACAACAGTTAACAGCACCTCATCAAGTAGAACAGTCACAAAAAACTTTAAAAGATATTTATCTGCTTCGCAAGAGGCAGGAAACAGTCTGAAAGTGCAATCCAGCTCTCTGAAATAAGGATCATGATGGGAGGGTAGCTGCTGAATTAGTTTTTCTGTAGACTACAATCTATTGCTTACATCACCTTCTTGCCCTCCAGAAGGGGGAAATTTTGATAGGAGGCAAAGGAGATTTCTAGGACTAAACACTCTGTTGCCTACTGCATTAATTTCTATAGGGAATGGTTATTACAAGTGCTGATTTAATTTTTTCAGGCCTGAAACAAGTAATATTTTTTATTAGTGTAACTTAAAGGCTTTTATGACAGCTTTTGCTAGGCAGTGGGATTATTCCCAGTACCTGAAATGGGGAGCACCATAAGTCATGTGTGAGATCCTTTAAGCTGACAGAGACTTTAGAAAGAAATCAGTAGATGACATCGTGCTCTGGTCCCAGGCCCAGAAGTGCCTACTGTTGGTCCATAATAAAAAAATCTCACTTTTCTCCTTTATTTGATCTCATCTATGACTAGTTTCCTTCAGATCTTAATAAATCAGTCCAGGTAACAGTGTAAGAATGGATGGAATGTTCAGAAAGAATATTATTAGGAAAACCTTTTGAGATGAATAGTCTCCCCAAGAATAACCCTGATGAGTCTGCTTGTCAAGAGGCAGAGAGCAAAGAGTAAGGAATGATCCTATTGTGTGAATTTCTTGTATTCAGCCATAATAACAGACATAGTGTCAAACTCTGCTTTTAGCTATATTAATAGCAAATTAAATCCTTAAATAAAAATTTAATAGAAACCTTTTCCTTACACAGAAACATACTGAAAAATCATGCTAGTCAAAGAATAGTAATGTTAATGTCAGTTCATCCAAATTTGAACATGCATCTCCAAGAATTGAGATAATTTTTATCAGTAACTAAGCACATAGACTTTTCAGAAGAGTGATAATACAGTAAATATTAGCATCCAAAAATGGCCTTAACTTTATTATGTGAATCATTTTTAGAGCTACAAAACTAAAACTACAAGAAATCCTGTGTGTGATGTTGGCCTTTCTTTTGTTTTGTTTTTAGCATGTTAAATGTGCCATTTAGTCAACTTCTACAAATGCTTAAGAAAAAAATTACTTCTCACTTGTTTCTCAGATAAATGCATGCAAATTTCATAGCTCATCCTGAAAAGTTAATCAATACATATTCTAATTTATTCAAATTTATTAGTTACGGAACACAGAAATAAACAATTCTGTCTCGCTTCCTCCATGCTGGAGTCTTTAGGTAGTAATTCAATGTTGAAAATGTATTTGGTTTCCACTTTTTCCCCTTCTTGCATAACAGCTGTGCTTTTTGCCTCACAAAAGCTTCGGGATTTGGTTATAGAAGGAAAAGGAAAGCACATTTCCTAAAGTGCTTTGTTTTTTAATGTACTAACTTCAACAGAAAATGAATAATACTAATGAATTAAAAAAGCACACATAATCTACTGAAAACATTATTTTTTATGTTCATTTAAATCTGTAGCAAAATAAAATATGGGAGGGGAAGTCAAATTTTGAAGCTGTGTTGTCCATCAAAGATTATCAAAGATTATCATTTACAGAGTGAAATAATTGACAAATATTAGCTTTGGACACTGAGGAAAATGGCTTGTAGATAAGAACAATACAGTATTTTGTGATTCCACTAAAGCTCCAGTATGAAAGGGATTAATATTTTTTTCTTCAAGTCGCATATTCATTGAATAAGTGTTTCAATACACTGAATAAGTATTTCAAATAATTTGCATTTAGAACTAAGGTGGTACTTTTTATTTCCTTTGTGAAAGACCATTTTTCTATATCCTCCAATTTCTTGAAGAAATTATTAAAGTCATTATGGTTTAAAACATGTTAAACAGCCCAGCATGATGTTCAATATCAGTTTTTAGATAAATCTTCTGTAATTTACAACACTGAAAACATCTAATAGCTAATATTTTGTTTTCATCTCATCTCATTTGTTTAGTAGAGCTTTAATGAAATGTTTTCTTGGCCTATAATGAAATTAAGATCATTCCTAGATACCAAATACTTTGGCAGAGAAAAGGTGAAATGGCAAATAATACCTGCTTGTGGGCTTCATTCTGGCAGTGGACAGGACTGCATGCACAACCTTTGTGATTTGTATGGTAGTGTTGTCTTTCAGTTACATTTTAAAGTTTAGAAAGATTATTATGAAGTGATTAAACCAAGCCAATGGATAAAATAACATTATCCATAAAATAGATATAAATATTTAGTGTGCTGAATGCAGAGGAGAAAGAGGAAGGATAGGCAAGGAGAACCCATTAGAGAAATTGCCAAAGAACTGTAAAACATGCACAGAACAGGTCAGGCCAACAGGCAGATCAAGTCTACATACAACTTCCAGCAGATATTGCACAAATGATTCATAGCTTCCTCATTGTGCTCCAAAATCTCAGTCCAGGCTCACTTTCCTATACTTTAATGGAAATATAATTTTGAAGTCTGCATGACAGCTAAATTATTTTCATTAAAAAAAAAAAATCCTTTTGATTATATGGAATTAATTTCAAATTTTCTTCATTTTTTTTTTATGCTCCTAAAACTTCCCACTCCTTCTTTTAAAATGTCTCATAATGAAAGTTCCATGGTTTTCAAAAAACTTTTAGTGTGATTTGTTTTTGTGTATTAATAGTGAGATCTTGGTAGTGAAGATGGACACTTAGTACCTCTTGTCCTGGTTTTACTTTCCCTTACCACTTTTGGGATTGTGATACTCAGAAAGCTGTGCTGCT
Organism: Formicarius rufipectus; assembly: GCA_013399695.1. NCBI lineage: Eukaryota > Metazoa > Chordata > Aves > Passeriformes > Formicariidae > Formicarius > Formicarius rufipectus. The sequence goes on along the minus strand of VXAU01000111.1, from coordinate 84,761 downwards.
AAAACAGCATCTGTCAGTTTTCCTATGTGACCAACAGTAAGTGAAATCCTGCTACTTAAAGTCACAGCAACTGGAACTTTACAATGTTCAGAGGTTCATTCACTTCTGTCAGCTGCCCATGAAGGTTCATTTTATAGTGGTCCTGGTATCACAGCCTGTATATTGAGAATACAGAGCTCACACACAATTCATCTTCAGAAATATGTTCCCAAACATCTTTTCAGTGCTCAAGGAATTAAATAATTAATTTACTGTTGGGGATTTTCTCATGCTTACTTATATATTAATACACATATGAATAATAAAACAAGAACACTGATAATTGTGTAATACTGAGGTTTTCTGTATTATTAGTATCTCATGCAAGATGAGAAACTAAGAATATTCGTGGTTTCAATGGTCGATATCTGAAGGCAAATATCAAAACATACTAAGAGTAAAAGTAATCTGACTGAAAGCTGTGTGCTGGATCTGAATAACCTTTTGTTCCACATCTGTTTCTGATTTTGATAACTCTTTATGTATTAAATCTGAATATATTTTGCTTGGTGACTTCACAACAACAAAAAATCCAAAAGAATACAATTTTTCCAGTGAAACCATCTGCAGATTACAGATAAGAAAGAAGCATGCAATCAATTGCCTGTATTGTTAGGATTTTAACTTGTATCTCTGCTAAAATATTATTAATTATTAAATATCTTGAGAATTTTAGGCCATTTAGCTTTTTGTCACTCCTTTTTCACTATAGGTTTGTAACACCTATTTTCATAGTTAATATTATTCTTCATAATTTCCCTATTATATATTAATCATTGTCTTCTTAACATATGTCAATAAATTCAGAAAACTAATCTGGATATAAGGGCTTCAAACATCATACTAGTATATGAGTAATTTCAGCCATCAAGGAACTTTTCAGCAATATTCTAACAAGACAATTTAAAGAAATTGCTCTAAAATGAAAATCAGTCATGTGCTAAATATGGTTTATGCATGGTAAAGTGCATTTTGTAGGGGATCTCATAGTTAAAAATAGGACCTACATCTGCACAAATCAGTAAAAAATGTCTAGAGCTGAGCTCCTATAGCTCAACAGGTCATTTTGTTATCCTGTGGATTAAGTACTAAGTCCTTTTTGGCTTAGGCCAAGGAGTACTTTCCCCCAGAAAAGTTGAGGCATCATCTGGAGCTTAGCCTGAAACCAATAAACCAAACCAAACCAACCAACCAACCAAAAACAAAACAAAACAAAACCAAAAAACAAACAAACAAAACAAAACAAACCAACCAACCAAACAAACAAAAGCTAAATCCTGAAGCCTTGATAACCTGATAAGAACTCAGCTGACAAGGTCTAGGTCTGAGCACTTTAATAGTGGAATTAAAGTGGAATAGGAATAGTCCTGGCAATGACACAAAATATCAGGCAAAAAAATGCAGACCAAATAAAATCTAACATCATGCTCCCTGAAAGATATTTATGGCATTGTTGGAGATTTGGCTAGAAATAGAAAGCTCTGAATATCACCAGATAATGTCAAAAAAAAGAAAAACTGCATCTGTCCCAGCCTCCACCTAATAATATATAGAACATGTCACAGAAAAAGTATGTTGTCATTTTTATTGCTGTGAAATGCTGATAGACTTGACAACAGTGTTCCCAGAAATATTAAAAAAAATATATATATCAGTCAGATCTACATGATTGCATTAGTAAGGCTTAGACCTGGAATTCAGTTCTTTCTGACCTTCAGTGTGTCTCATTTACCACAGTATTTACAGAATGATATAGAAATATGTGAGTCCTTGAATAAATGGGAGACAAAGGAGTCCCTGTGGGTATTTCAGAGTTCTGACTCTTGGCAGTGTGGAATGAATCTGTTTCACTTGTCAAGGCTTGCCTTTGTGTTATTGAATCTTCTAACTTGTTACCAGGCTTCAAATAACTAAGGAATATAGCATGCCAGTGTATGAATCCCAATAAAATAATTTTTCTGTGTTATTTTATTTGAGCATACAGAGTAAGGGGTTTTAAAACACAAATTCTTTTTATACAATGGGTAGACATGGAAAAAAACAAGTTTGCACTTTGTAAAACATTATGCATTTACTGACAAAATGTTATCACTACAGGCTTAATGTTGTAGCTGTCAAAAAACATTCATAGAAAAAGCTAGAACTGGTTACAGGCTGAAGTAAGTACTTTCTTTGTTGTGTCTCAAGACAAATATTCTATCATTGTAAAATTCGGTTTATGGATCAACACTTGTCAATAAATTACAGTTCTTTAATGTAGCTATAATGTCTCTAAATAGATGAATATGCTGTTCCAGGTGAAGTATATGTAAATACACAGTTGAAGTTACCTGGGGAAGCAGTTCTTAACTCTTATCCTAGTCTTAGTTTTAGAAAGTTCAAAATCATGACCATACCATCTGCTTTTCATAACTTCACAAAATAGAGGGCTATTAATACCAGTTTAAGCAGTGGCTTGAATGTGCTTGCTATTCAGAGATACTGCATTGCCATTGCCCTCACTCAGCTCATTGCAGCTACTGAATCATTGCTGCACTAGCAGAAAACGGATGAAGATGAGATGTCTAAGGCTAGTCTATACACTAGAAATATGATCTAAAACTTTCAGCTGAGCTGAAAATTGTCTGTTTTGTTTGTGTCCAACCAATGCCTTGTACCAGGCTGTGAGCAAGCCTAAGCAAAGGAATCCTTGAATATGTTCAGCCCAAAGCCCAACCCTAGGGCCAACAGGAATCACAGTGGGAGTGCTCTGAAATAGAGACATAACAGAGGGTCTCCCAAACCAGTCTCTGTTACCTTAGGTCAGACTGTTATGGGTGAACCAGCAATGACACAGCAATTTGGCCCTAGTAAAAACAGGCCTGGTAAAGCAGAAACCAGAGTGACTTGAAAACATTTCTGTATTTTCTCACTGAATACTCTGGAGATACTACAGAAGAACTTTTGAATTATATTCAAATATAGGGCTTTTTTCCTAAAAAGACTTACAGATTTCTTTCATTCACACAGGTCTCATAGAAACAGAAGTTACTTCTATTGTGGAAATGCGTGTGTTTACACACACATATATTCTTTTTATGACAATTCTTTAAGGCAACGGCAGTGTAAGTAAATAACTGTTACAACCAGACAAGAGATGGCATTTCTTTCTTTATGTAGTAATTACTGCCTAGAACATTTATCTATTTAGCACACTATTTTTTAATCAGAAGCCAGAAATTAACTTGTGATATTTTTTTATGAACTGCTAAAGGTAAAAATGAGTGTATACATATCATAATTTATGTCAAATTTCAAAATCCTGAAAAATAGGGAGCTGAGGCATTGTTTAAGAAATCTTCAATTTTTACATCTATCTTCCTGAAAATATATACCATTGCTTGTCAGAATATGAATGTATTTTTTTCAAAACACACATACTTAGATACAAATTCATGTCACATTTATCTTTTTCAGTTTTTTGAAGGTCATATTTTCTCCTGTTTAGAATAAGGATAAACATATTTTCTATATACTAATAGCCAAGTTAAAAATTACATAACATTCTGCATAGTGAATTTGGTGTGTGGGACATAAAAATCCAATTTAAAAGGTGTTTGTCAGCAAATGGAGAATATGAGTTACTATTTGAGCTTTAGAACTACTTAAAACATGCCATTCCTTGGGTGAAAATGTTCATTAGTAAATTATGGTATAGAGGTCCTCTGGCTACAGAGATAAGGCATAGGTGAATAGAGAATTTATTTTAAGATGAAGTCACATTCTTAATCTTTGAATTTCACAGGTTCTATAGATAAATATTTCTTTTAAACTTTTCCTAGTCTATTGAAGAATTTATTTAGAAAAGCAAATCATGGAACTTTCTTTAGAGCCTATAACAAACCTCATGTCTTTAAGAATACATTTATAATCACTGAAAACCAGAGCTCAGATTTCTAAATCCTACATAGCTATTCTGTAAAGCTGATTGTGGACCTATAAAATGGCAATTCCAAACATAAATACTACCTGTACCAGGACTTGTCAAACTCAAAAATGTAAATGTAGCATTTCTGAAGCAAGAAATGTGGTTTATTTTGAAGTTCATATAAATTAAATGTTTACAAACATGAAATATATATTACAATCATTGCGTATTTAAGAGGTTAATGAAAGGATAACTTGCTTTCCTGTTTGATTCCACATACTTGATATCTTAGCAGTTCTAGCTAGGCCTATATTTTATTACTTTCTATGCTAGGATCAAAGTCAGCAATTACAGAAAGTTGTTACTGTGGAAATGTTAATGTGCAGAGGAAATTTTCACATTTCCAGGAGGAAAGCAGTACATAAATGTGATCTGTATGCATAAATATTGCTTGACATATGAAAATAAATTAACATTCCTTTAAAAAAAAAATATTTCATGTCTACTGTAGAAGGATCTGCACTTGGAACTTTCACTAATTACATATTAAGCTTGAAAACCCTTTTTTTTTTTTTTTTCCCCATCCTTGCAGAAGGTTATAGATTAGTTATTACACCTGAGTCAAATTAGAGCTATCAAAGCAAAAGCCTTTGTTTCCTTGATTCTACCTTTAGGGTTAGTTTTTTCATGACTTTCTCGTCACTTTGAGCTGAATCAACTTGCAGTTGACATTAAAATAACCAACTCAGGGAAGACTTCAATAGAAATGCTCGGAAGAGTATTCCTCCACCTATTAAAGTAATGGAATTGATTTCTGAATTATTACAAATGTTATTACATTCAACATAGATTAAAAATGTTGTGTGATCAGTTTGCTTAATGTTGTTGAGGGGTTTTTTTCTGTTTTGTTTCCTAGTTATTTAAAATAGCTTTTGCAGTTGAATTGAAAACACAGAACTGATCTCTCTTTTCTGTGTTTTGCCCTGGTGATTTTTCTTGTCTTGCTTCTGTGGTTACATCCAATATACAAGATCATAGGCTTTACTGAGTTGCAACACAACAGCAGTTTATCTGAACATGAAAGTTGCATCTTTAAAGAGATAGTTCTATCACTTGCAAAGTCTAGATCTACAAAGACTCAGAATAATGGCTAGAAGGAAAATGGGTATAGTTAAGGTTATGAGTGCCATCTACTTTCCCAATAGAAAAGCTGATGCGTACATTTCCTCTTTTTTGTCTTCCCTGTATACTGTCTTATCAATATCATACTCTTTGTTTACCAGAGTGATACCATGAGCAATTCAGAGTAGCTTTACAACATCAAGATACTAGAAGAAAACAACTTAGGCAATGTTTTCACTTGCACATCTATCAGAGCAGATATATTTTATTCTACTTCTCTATACTCAGCAACAGTCTCAGTGAAGTCACAAATGTAATTTTCCTTGTAAGACCTTCAGGGATTCCTCAGATAATTGAGTAACAAAATACAATGCAATACAGCTTTATAATAAAATGACAGAAATTGCTTGTCTAATCCCTTAGGTTTATTTTTATTAGCAACCAAATAAAAGTTTTGAAAATTTAAGACTGATACTGGCAAAATGCAACTATCTTTCCTAAGGTCAGAAGTAGGATTTAAGCAGAGGAAATGCAACATCTTTATATACCTCCAGAACTAGAAGAACTTACCACTTCTCTTGGTAGACCAGCTGACCAGTCACAGATCATCTATTAGAAGAATTCAAAAGCTGAGTTTCCAATAGATCAAGGAAAGGATGAGAAAAATGTTCATCTGTAACACCCTTCAGAAACACTGCACAGCACTGTAGTTAACTGTCCTTTGTATTGCAGTACTTATAAAAAAAGGGCTATGGCCTGATTCATAACTCTGACTCCTATTTTGGAAAGATTAAAGATGTCACAGGTACAGGAGTGGTCCAATCCTTTCTGGGACCATTTCAGAATCTGTAGCTATGTTTTTGATAGGCTGAGCACATGGGCAAGCCCTGTCTGTGGTAAAACTATATGTAGTTGTATATAAGCTAAAGGCCAGAAAACAAAAGAAAGCAAAATATCAGATTCATAGATAATTTAAGGAGTATCCTGTTACTGCAGGTGTTGATTATTGTTGTACACTAATACAGCAATATTCAGAAAATTGCAGGTATACAAGACACTGGTAATAAGGCACTACTAATAAAAGTTTTTTGGCTAACTTTTCATAATATGGTTTAAATTAATTAAGCTTCATGAACTACAGATTTCTTTTCAAAGTTCACCAATATCACTAATCTTCTCCATGTTAAAGGATAAGTTAAAAGCTGTAAGTTACTTGTTCAATTAAAGTTTATGAGTTTGTATTCAGGACGACATTAGGATAACATCAGGCAGTACAGACTTCTTTGTACTGCAATGTAATCATTCTGTCCAGTGGATTAAAGGTATTATTTTTTGCCAGTTTAATGACATGCAACTTAAAACTCCATTTGATCCCACTTTAAGTAGGGGACCTGTAGCTTTCTCTGCATAGTGAGTACAGCCAAATGAGAAGGATATCTATCTATAGACCAGAGTTTGTACTGCAAGATGCAAAGTGAGTTAACTTGTATAGAATTAATCAGTGCTTCCCACTGTGCAGACCCACTAAAGTCAAAGAAACAAACAGACATGGAGGTATATATGTGTCTTGGTTGTGGGCAATGTAAATGCTTTAAAAATATTTCTTTTGCAATATTATGAAATTACAGAAACTCTGGAAGTGTTTGTATTTACGAACTGCTCCAAGGCTGCTAGAAATAATATTATCAGTCCAAAGTTTATTCCCCATGCACATTATCATTTGAAATAAATAAACTCATTAAGTTTTCATAAATTTTGTCTTCTGCCCACTGTTTTCCTGATCCTGACTTTTTTATCCTACCAGCTTTGAAAGCTGCGTTTGATTTCTTCTTTAGAAGATGGAGATTTTTCAAGTATTTTCACAGCATATTCCCTGATCAGAGACTAGCTCCAGCTGAAATGTATGGCTTTATTTATCCAACCAGGTTCTTATTATATCTGCCCGAAAACTGACAGAGACACTTAACAGACTCTACAGCTGCCACAATATCAAACATGAAAAATAAATAAAAGATGTATCTTTAGATTTGTTTGCCAGTGAACAAGAATACAGAGGTGATCCAAGACAATCACCACAATCACTATGGCATTAGATAACAATTAGGCAACAAGCTTCAGAAAAATGAAAAATTAAATGTGTGTATCAGCTTTATGTACAAAGATAGCCTGATAGGCAAAAAAATAGTTTAGACAGTATAAAACCCACCACTCAGTGAAAATCTGAAATGTGCGCACGGTGCAGTGGTGTGTTGCAGAAAATCTCATTAATTTTGCTTATTTTGAACCAATTTAACCATACCTTAATACATGTATCATGCTTTGATAATCATCTTTTCGTTTAACAGAAATCATTTGCAAAGAGCTGGTTATTGGGCATGGTGGTGATAAGAATAAAATACTTTACAAAAGAGGTAGAACTGTTTACAAGTCTATACGAAGAGGGACATGTCTACAGGCTTTGTTTTGGACATAATGTCATCAGGCAAAGTCAGTTCCTCTGACTACAGCGTGGCTTAACAGTAAAAGAGTAAAAATTTCACATTTTTCTTTTTCTTTTTGTTTTGTTTTTTTTTTTAATCTTTGCTCTCTGTTCTTTCAGCAGTTAACCAGTAAAAACAAGAATTGAAGTATTTGGAAATATATTTTTTTTTCCTTTAAGAGAATCACACAAAAACTATTTCTTTGTAAAATCATAAAGGTTTTTCCTTTATACTATTGTTTAGGAGGTGTGTGTACTCCGATAATATATTTGATATACCTCTGATAATAACACTACATAACAGGATGACATTTCCACCTCTTGTAATATCTTTATTTTATTCAATTTAGAGCAGATGGCTAATGGAATTACTTGGTAGTACTCTGGCCTATTCTACCATAAAAACAGAGGCTACAAGGAGACAGAGATTAAACCACTTCAAAGCTATTTCTGTGCTGCCCCATTAGTGGTTATCATCTATGCTCACTGTGTTTGGAAAGAGATAGAAACTACAACTCAACCAAAAAAATATCAGCTAATGAAGATTAATTTTCAGATTCTCTGTAAACAGCCCAGTAATATTGTAAAAATACTATTGCCTTGCTGCCTGAGGTTTTCTCATCTTTGCACAGACTTTCATATGGATCTTCAAAGGCCTGGGTTAAAACAAGACTTACCTTTTATTCATGGATTAGGAAATATTTTGGCTTGAATTTTGATTGTCCCTTATAAAATTTAAAGAAAATCTGAGAGGTCTCAAGTTTTTTCATGGAAACTCCCATTCAAACTCATTGAAATAAATATTTCCTTTTGTATCTTAGTTAGTAGTTATTACAGAGTGTTCTTCTCTTTGGTCACCAGTTTGTTCTACTTTAATTTATTTCTTCAGCTTGTGGGCAGGAGGGATCATAGTATCATTTCAACTATTTAAGGTTACCTCTCACTGAAGACCAGTTTGATGAGACCTGAAACCAGAATTTTCTAGGCTGAGGAGCACATAATTTTGCCTAGCTACAATTTTTTGATGGAGGAATTGAATTTTTACCCTCTCTTTTCTTGGAAGTCCTATGTTCACTCAACTACATAATCACCTCTTTCTGTATGAACTACTAATTTTAAGCCATGGTTCTGTTTTTCCTTTTGGCTGTTTTTTCATTTTCTTTCTGAAAGGGAGATGAGAACTTAGAATCTTGGACCTGCTTAATTTTTTTTTCTTGAGAAATTCACTTTGTAATTCTTAAGAATTTTAGAGAACCATTAGGAACCACAGAAATTGTTATGATAAAACATAATAAATATGATAAAATTTCTTTATTATTGTAGAACTTAAGATATGAATCATTTACCAAACTACAGCACAGATCCTCAACAATCTTTACATACATAACTGCATAAAATGTATGGGCTTGGTATTCTTTCCATTTATGATTGACATGTAATCTGGCACTTCCTTTCTTTTGCAGAGATACGTCTGCTTTCCATCAAAACTGTTTTTTGCAAAAAATGAAGGGAAATAGCAGATAAGAAAATCTCTAAAGTGTTCAGTCCATGAAGTCAGAGAAACATTCACTCTCCGCAATTACCTTGTATGAGGCTTAATGTGGGAGGGGTCACAGTTTTATATTCAAGTGTTTTCACAAAATATTTGAATATTTTAGTCTTTTCTGAACATAAATAAGTAACTTTTTTCTCATCAGCTTTTTTTCTTTTTGAACAACACTGATTTAGAGATATTGAAAGAAGAGTATTTTTGGAACCAAAACGGAAGAGGGAAACTCAGATGCTTAAAAAGCTGCTCATTATTTCCTCTAAGCGATTCATGTTACGCTGGCCACTGTTACCTGCTTAAATCAATGATACTGTAAAAAAGTCGGATGAAGATGGATCAAAACAGTACAAATTAAGGGAGACTGTTTGCATCCTACTTTAGTTTTGACAAGGTAAAAAACTTCATATAATGATTGCACACAGGCAGGTATGGTTGTTTAGTTAAATATCATGACCAAAGCCTAAGTCTTCAGGCCTTGTGTTCCTCTTCAAAAGTCTAATTAACTTAAACATAAGGCAGAGATAGAAGATTCCCTGCCACGTGGTTAAAGAGTGCTAGCTGTGAACCTGGACTTGGTGAGATCCTGGTGACTCAACTGGTCAGACAGTCTCCACTGTGTCTCACAGCTGTTCCTTGCACAGAATTACAGAATCTCAGAATGGCTTGAGTTGCAAGTGGCCTTTAAAATCATCTAGTCCAACCCACCTGTAATGAGTGAAGACATTTTCAGATAGGTCAGGTTGCTCAGAGGCCCACCCAATCTGACTTGTTTCCAGGAATGGGGCGTCTGCATTCTCTCTGGGCAACCTGTACCAGTGTTTTATCATCATGATCATTAAAAATATCTTTCTCAGGTCTAATCTGAATCTATTCTCTTTTCATTTAAAGCCATTACACCTTGTCCTATCAGTATAGCCCCTACTGCAGAAGAGCAATCTGGGAGTGCACCCCTGCTCCGATCAGTGTAAACGTACCCTAAGCCTGTCTTGCCTGAAGGAGTTGATTTAGCTCTCTGCAATTCATTGGGAAATTACAAAGTCAGTGGTGGGATTATTTATACATGTGGGGTCTAATAGTACATAATAACTGTGCAGCTGTTCAAAGGATTTGTTCCTGTTTATGGGCTAGGAGGTATTCAGTTCTCAGTTAAAAAATTGGATCACTGTGTCCAGAGATTTCTCTCCCAGCAAATAACTTTATATTATTCAGAGTACATAGTACTTTTCCCAAAAGAATTTACACTTGGAATTAGCTAAACATGCTAGGCAGAAGAATATCACCTAGATCACAGGTAGCTATATTCCCACTCCTCAAGGAAACACCTCAAGTAAATCTCGTTCTAGGAATATCAGTATTAGTCCAAATACCTCTTGCTTCACTGGAATTGACCAAGAGAAAAGGGAAAGCCCCTGGAAACATTATAAAGACTCAATTTTCTTTGCATACTGAAATATGGTAATTATGATGTCCTCTTAAATGTTAATCCTTGGAAATTAGTCTACCTAGAAAGTTTTTTTCCCTTATCTAAGGTTTTATGCTTTGATGTACAGTGGAACAACATTCTTATTAGTAAATTCTGACTGTTAGGGTCAGAGTTATTTTCAAGGGTGGTACCACTGGCTAGCAACTAAAAATAGCTGCCTGTTCCAGATGTTGCAGGAAAATGTTTCCTGGTCCTACTGCCCCCTTCTATATGGATATAAAAGTCCCTCTTATGAAGCAAGTGCAGTAGGCTACAGGAAATCATCCTATGGGCAACAGCTGGTTCACAAAATTTCAAGTGGTATATAAAGTTGAATTTCCTACTTTTATTTTATTTTTTCAGCTCTTTATTTGGACCCTTCTAGATTAATCTTCATATTATACATTGCTTTCTCCTCACTTTGGACCTAGGCTTCAATATAAAGGGATAGTTCATGAAACCTGGTTCAGAAGACAGTCAATGAACATCCTTATTACATAACCTTTTTATAATAGGAAATATTTTATATGTTTCACATTTGTATATAATTCTCCTGATACACAAGTCTGTAATTCTAGAGTTGAAAAAGAACTGCTGATAATTCCAAAGTTGAAAAAAGCTTGTTGCTACTTTCTTTAATATTTACTATAAAAATCAGACAAATCTTGCCAAGAAATATTCCAGGTTAACTTCAGTCACTTGCCTCTGTCAGTTTCAGATGACTACATAATTCAGTGTAGCAAATTTGCTGCCTTTCTAGGCATCATGTTTGACCATAAGCATTCTTAACTCATTTTCTGTCTTTCACACCTACTTATCTGTTTGACATTGTTTTAGCTGAGAAAAATGATGACAGTGCAGAAAGAGATTTTAAGAATAGGTAAGATAAAAAATGTATATGAATTTATATAAAGTGTTCAGTTTCTACAGATAAAGCAGCAGAGATTCTTCTAACAGTGGTCTGCATTGAAAAAGCCAGATGTCAAAAGCCCAATATCTCCTCTGTCTGAGGATCCTAATAGCCTTGTTCATTCCTCTGCTCTTTAAACTATATAAATCGTGTCTGTGTATTTAGATTAGGTGTATTTCTCAAGTCTCAGTAAAAAATCCGACTTCCTCCACCTTCTCCCTTGCTTCCCATTATATTGATACTTACAGGAAAAATTGCTTTGCTGCTGTTGAATTGCTAACTGTCATATTTGTCATGAACAGGATGAATAGCTGAGTATGACTGTAATAAAAATAACTGTGTTGTCATATACTGAAAGAGTTAAAGAGACCATATTGCCCAATAGGTCATTGAGAGTATAAACAGATACCTTTTATATTTTGCATCTCTCTAGATGCATTTTGTACTGTAATACTTTATGGATCAATAAATGAAAGCTCCAGTCTTCATAAAGTGTCCAGTCTAGTTTTATTCCTCCACTTTCTACTGCATCAATACAGTTGCAACCCATTCATTTTCATTTCTGGTGCTGCTGTAACGCCAGGATGACTAAGGATTTGCTTTTCCTTTAGCTAGCTTTCAGCATCCATAAATAACTTAGAGACAAAATAAAATCTTCTGCCATGAAGTAGAGAAGGAATTTTTTTTCTTTACTGAAATAATAATAAAGAACAACTATATGGAATGGACACCAAATGTACGTGAAATGATTTTTGATTGAATTTTTTGTATGAGAAATGTGTCATGTGAGAAGAAATGAAACCAAACACACTGATCTCCTAAAACATTTTTTCTGTGGAAATCTGAAAAAAAAATTACTGTAGAATATTTGTTTTTTAATGTATTTTCAATAAAAATAATTCTTTCAGTCAGTCTTTACAATAGACTTACACAAGCCTATTCCTGTCTAGACTTTTAAACTGAATGAAAGCAAACCATCTTCAGTCAGTAGTAGATTATTTACCTATCTCTCTCCTCTATATTTTCCTTTTCAAACACATGATAGGTATCAACAAACTAGGAAAAAATAGATAAATGGA
>VXAU01000111.1:23363-72203 GCA_013399695.1 Formicarius rufipectus | reverse complement strand
ACCAACCAACCAAAAAAAAAAACCAAACCAAAACAAAAAAAAAAAACAAACCTTTTGCAGTTCAGAATTTTGCATTCTCATCATCCCATTTCACACCCATTTTACATGGCATAGAACAACCCCATCATACAGCCAATCACACCTAAGTCTTTCTTTTACCAGAATCTTCTGCAAACTGTGATGGATCGCACGGTACGGAAAACTGATTGCAAGAGAGGTGTAATAATGCTAAAGCCAAGTTGGTGATCTCATGAGGAAGGTTCAGAGATGACTTTTTGCAGTTTGAGGCTGTTTTTTTGTATGTCAGGAAAAACCAACAAAAGACAAGTTATTTAGAAGTAAATTAGCTCAGTACAAACTACCAACTAGCAATCTGACTACTGGATTTCTTAAAAAATCTCGTATGCCTTGGAGTTGCTAAAGTCTACATAATATCACTATAATTCAGTCTGCTTTTCAGAAGGCACTTCATATACTAAATTGTTAAAACACTAATATTTTGGGCCATAGAGACATCGTATGTTGACTGCAAATCAATACAAAATGATCTATCAACAATATTCTTAAATACAGTCATATAAAAAGATCATCTTGCATCCCCAATTATTTGTTGCAGATCCTATTGTTATCTCCTTTTCCCTTGACAGACAAAAAAAAACCCAAAAAACTTACAGGCTGGAGAAGAAACAAATACAAGCTGAGAAATATTCAACAAAGAGAAATTTGACAAATGTTGGCTTTTCTTTAATTTGAGAAACATTTATGAGGCATGCAGATTGGCTGCCAACATAAATAGAATTCATAAGCATTTTCTGAATACTCTAGGTGTGTTACACAGTGATGACAGATTGCTTACACTGGTTGTGCAGTTCAACTGATCTTATGCTGTTTCTGCTCCTTTACTGCCTGACAAATTTATTAGTAAGAAAATAGTGAGTGAAAATATAGCAAACAATATACTAACAAAATATATGGATCCACAAAACATCTATTGAAAGTATAATGAAACTTAATTTAGTTATCTACTATTCACAGATAAAGTATCTAGTGTTTTGAATTAAAAAAAATAAACATTCAATTAGTATCCTCTCAGTACTGAGCCACTTTGTCATTTAAGGAGACCCTATAACTCAGCAAAATAAAGACCTTAAGGGTCTATACATAAAATCTGTGTATTTGCGTTATTAGTGCAACTGCAAGTATCCTAACCTACTTTTGCATTAACCATGCTAGCTTCTTGAATGTTCTGGTTCTTCAGAGAGGCACACTTTGGATAAATATTTTCCTCAAGAACATTCCGTATTGTACAAAACAAATAGATGTGAACGTAAATTATCTTGGGGGAGCTTTTGCTCAGAATTGAATAAAAAGACTGCACAGACAGAGAATAACCGTATTTCTGGAACAAAGTGGATGTTTAGACACTTCAATACTACACATGGTATTTATCCTCAATTCTCTTCTGTAGTACATCATTAATAGTTGAAAATAAAGGCAAGCATGAATCTTGAAAAGTTGATAGTACTGCAAACAAATGAGAAATTCTCCCCAAAGAAAGAATGATAGGAGCAAGTCACACACAAGTGTTTTCACAGTTAAGAGAGATACAAAAAGTACAAAATATCACTTTCTGCCCAAAAGAGTGACTTAATCGATGTCAGTCAAGACAAGTATCTACAATGCCAACTGGCATAAGTACAAGGAAATACTGTCTGTGTGGCAATTTTCTTTCTCTTTGTTTCTTCTTACTCTGGAAACACCTGCTGTGCTTTTTGCATTTTATACATCTGAATGACAGTTGAAAATAGGAGTAGACATGTTGAGGCTCTGTCCTTACAGCTTTCTGTAATGAAGACAAGGTTAAGTGTATATCAGACCCTGTACTGATTTCCTAATTGGCAAACTTGCTACTGCAGCTCAATTTGCATGAGAACATACAGAATGATAACTTTTTCCTTGAAGAACTCTTCTGAAAATGTTGATATACTGAATATGTTGTAGGAAATTTTAGGACTCCATGAAATCCATGACGCTACATGAGCCTCATGGCATGAATCAGTGTTATGTTCTCCAAACTTACTTTCACAGAATTATCAACATCTGCTTTAAGGAACAATTTTTAGTAGAATATTTTGCTACCTGCCTGTACTAGTCAATGCTCCGCCATGTCTAGATATGAATATTATAATTGCAAAACACAGCCTTTTGTGTTATCATAATTGCTATTCTATCTGTTCCAAGACGGAGGGCAGGCTTATTGTACTTCTTGTCCAGTTCCAGAGGGTATTGTGTCTACAGCCACAGCTTCTCGCTTAGTGCTCTATTCCTGTAGGAAATTGGTGAACTGCTAATCTATTAAGACTTTGCTGATTTCTCTGCTTCAGCAAATTGGGCTCAAATCAAATACAAAAGAAGATGGAGTAAATTGGAGCCACTGGAGTCCCTCTCTGCCTCTTGCCCAGTGGCTGCGAGGGTATTTTCTGCATTTGTGTTATTACTCCACCTTTGTGTGAGACCATTTTCCTTTAAGTTCTGTCAAGCCAAACTGGTTCAGAATAAGTGCAGAGTAGAACCATTGCTGACTCCAGAGTAGAGAGAACTGACTGGTGGGATCCAGAGCAGGGGTACAGGCAAGGTTGGTTAAGGATGACTCAGACTGCCATGGTCCCACACTGACTTGGTTGTTTTTTACTGAAATGAATCAGAAAAAAACTGCTCCAGCAGATCTGTAGCAATCAGTTGAGGAAAATAAACTGCTAAAGAAGCCGTAGCCTGAAACAGGGAGCCATATATTATTTAAACTCACATAATGCAGGAGAGAGAAAAATAGCTGCAAAAGTTAAACTTCTAGAAGAGCACATCTGTTGACAGACTCGGGTTCAGTATTTATTTCATGGTTCATTCTCTTCCTCTCTGCTTTGGATAAAATATGCCTAAACTTCTGATATGCTGTAGACAATAGAAAAAGTTGGGAAATTCTGTCATTTTCTAAATCACTGTGAATGCCACAAACTTCTATGCACCAACATGCTCTGAATTTGATTAAGCCAGTCTGAATATATGATTTGGTAACTTGGCAGCATCATGAGAATCAGAAGCATGTCTGAGGATCACTCTGTGTACCTGGAGTGTAGTCATTATGTGGCTGTGCAATATATTATAAAATTCTAAGTCATAAGGCCTCTGAAGGAAATTATCTCTAAGAAAAGAAAACTGGGTTGGTTTGTGGGTTTTTTTGGTTTGTTTTTGGGTTTGTTTTTTTGTTTGTTTTTTGGAGGTGTGTCTTTTGTATCCTTTGGGCAAAGGGCCAAGTGTGGTATTTCTTCTAAACAAATGGACTTGATAAGGGTTGAGAATATGTTCACAAATGTCACAAACACATGGAGAACTGATGACAATGGCAGTTGTCTGAAACAGAAAGTAGAATTGATGTTCTTGAAATGAGCAAATCCATACAATCCAAATCTCTGCCAACAGTTAGACAGGTATTTCTGGCAGACCTAAATCTGAAAGTCCAAAATAAAAATAAAAATTTTAAAAATGCAGGAAAAAAAAAGTCCCAAAGGAAAATCAATAAAAAAACCTCACCAATTTGTTTAACAACCACTGTAACCAATTGTGTGTTATCCGAAATTCCCATTACCATATTACTAATAATCCAATATTAAAAATATGTTCTGAATATCAGGAATACGAATTGTTGTAAAGAGCAGTAAAAAGTCCTGAACTTGCTCAAGAAAACAGTGGTCAGATTAGTATGAAGCTTTAGTTTGTTTACTGAGGTGTTTATCACTTATATAAGCAGATGCTCCTGTGCTAACTCCCTTGGCAAGCAGCACTTTGTGCCTACATCTAAGGTAATAAATGCTCCATTTGAAGGGGATTATCTCCTCCTTCTCCTCTTGTGCTTTGCCTGAACAAAGCAGGAGGTGGAGAGAAGGAGGGGGAGGTAATCCTTTTAGCATGCAACGCTTCACACCTGACAGGTAAGTAATAAATGCTTCGTTCTAGGGGGATTAGCACAGTAGTTCTTGTTTGGAGTGGAATGAAATATTTTCAGACACTGGATGAAGCCCTTGGGACTGAAGTCCAGATAAGGTTCTCCTATTTAATTATTTCTTGTATACCTGGTGCATTTGTGTGTTTTCTGAGTTAGTCAGTATAAAGGTAGAATGAAAATAACAAAAGCTGAGTTTCTGAGAGGGGTTGTATGTGACATGGGAAACATACACTAAATATGTTCATAAGAACCAATAATAATGAAATAATATTTTATTATTTAAAGCTGTACATCCCACAAGAGGAAAGCACAATGCAGAGGAATCTTCATGAAATTCACATCCCATTCAGTGAATGGTCCCTGAACTCAAAATCTCTTGGATTATTCATGCTTGTCAGTGTGATAGTAACTTCACAGCTCAGCAACCTGACATTTTCTGCCTGCAACTGACTCTTATGGTCATGTTTGCTTTTTTCTAATCTTCACATCATATTTAATTGCATAAACTAACATAATTTTTATATTTTACACAGTATAAAGGCAGATATATATTTTGACATGATATTTAGTGATATACTAGATCTAGTTGAAAATGTCCCTGCTTTTCACAGAAGGGTTAGTCTAAATAACCTTTTAAAAGACTCTTCCAACTCAAATTATTCTATGACTCTATGATAGCAAATATATTTATATCAGATCTAATCTGAACAAATGGGAGAGAAGAGATTCTGAACGCTCCAAACGATGAGGAACATGATCTCCTATGCTCTACTCTCTCTCATCCTTTCTCTTCAAGACATCCACAGCCAAAACAGATAATCTATTAATCTTCTGCCCAGAGTAAATAGCTTCCCCTTTCTTACTATATAATGAGGAAGCCAATAATTTCTCAGCCTTAGTGACAGTCTCCGATGAGGGGCAGCTGAGCAATTCCTCTTATTGATGAAACCTCAGGTAGTCTTTTTATGATGCACGTCAGCACAAAGCTATCTCAGAAGCTCAAAAATTTGAGGTAACTAGGTTTTACTGTTAGAATCATAGAATCTTAGAATGATTTGGTTTGGAAGAGATCTTAAGAGCTCATTTAGTTCTAACCTCCTTACAATGAGCGTGGACCTGTTCAATTGCATCAGGTTTCTCAGAGCTTTGTCCAATCTGACCTTGACTCTTTCCAAGGACAGGGCATATGCAATCTCCCTGGGCAACCCATGCCAATGTTTCACCAACTTCATTTTAAAAAATTTCCAGCTTAGAACTGTTACCTCTTGTCTTATAACTACAGTTCCTATTAAAAAGTCTTTGTCCATCTTTCTTATAAGCCCCCTTTAAGTACTGAAATTGTGCTGCAATAAGGTCTCTCTGGAGACTTCTGCATACCAAACAACTTCAGGTCTCTCAGAATAACCCAGTTCTCTCATTTCTCTCTCTTACTCTCTGATAGCCAAATAGTTGTTTCTGTCCAGACATGATACAGTGTCATGACTAATTAAGCATAAATTGAGTTTATTATTGCCGAGAGATGATACAATAAAAGTCCAGTCAAGGTGTAATAAAAAGCTGGAAGACATTTTGCAATCCAATTCCTTCAAGTCATAAGATCTGATAGAAGTTGTCCTCAAGTACATGACTCAACTAATTGATTTTTTTAAAAAATGAAACTAAACATTTCCCAGTGGCAGAATCATCAGACTCACATACTTAGAAAAGCAAGAGCATATGGGTGGAATTCAAAATGTAATAAGTGCCTCGTGTACAAGCCACTGTTGCAGACAGTGATAAATTCTAATTTAAAAAAAAAAAAAAGAATACTGAAGCAAACAAACCCCTCACCTCTCAACAACCCCAAACAGCACTACAGGCTGAGGACAGGGCAGCTGGATCGCGGCCAGGCAGAAAGGGACCTGGGAGTACTGATTGACAGCAGGCTGAGCATGAGCCAGCATGTGTCCAGATGGCAAGAAAGCAAATGGCATCCTGGCCTGTAACAGGAATAGTGTGGCCAGTAGGACCAGGAAAGTTTGTTCCCCTGCTCTCAGCACTGGTGGGGCAGCACCTCGAGTACTGAGTCCAGATCCGGGCTCCTCAGTTTAGGAGGGTATTGAGGTGCTGGAGCATGTCTAAAGAAGGCAAATGACTCTGGTGAAAGGACTGGAGCACCAGTCCTATGAAGAGCAGCTGAAAGAGCTGGTTTAGTCTGGAAAAGAGGAGGCTCAGGGGAGACCTTATCACTCTCTACAACTACCTGACAAGAGGTTGTAAACAGGTGGGGGTTGGTCTCTTCTCTCAGGCAACCAGCAATAGGACAAGAGGACACAGTCTTAAAGTGCAGAAGGGGATGTTTGGGTTAGACATTAGGAAGAAGTTCTACATAGAAAGTGTTATTGGGCACTGGAATGGGCCGTCGAGGGAAATGGTAGAGTCACTGTTCCTGGAGGTGTTGAAGAAAAGACCGCATGTGGCACTTAGTGCCATGGTCTAGTTGACAAGATGATGTTAGGTCATAAGTTAGACTTGAAGTCTTTTCCAACCTAGTTGATTCTGTGATTCTGTACTGGAAGGCAGCAAGTTGGTCACCCCATAGTCTTCTCTTTTTCAGGCTGAACAATTCCAATTCTCTCAGCCATTCCTTGTAGGTGAGTTTCTCCATCCCTCTAATCATCTTAGTGGCCCTTCTCTAGACTCAGTCCAACAGGTTCATGTCCTTCACATGCTGAGTACTCCATACCTGGATGCAGTACTCCAGATGGGATCTCAACAGAGGGTCAGATGTGCTGGCCACACTGCTTTTGTTGCAACCCAGAACACGATTGACTTTCTGGCCTATGAGTGCACATTGCCAGCTCATGTGCAGCCTCTCCTCCACCAGAAACCCCAAGTCCTTCTCAGCAGGGCTGATCTCAGTCTGTTTATGCCCCAGATGTATTGAAACCAGGGATTGTCCTGATCCAGGTGCAGCACCTTGTACTTGGTTTTGAGATTCCTGTGGGTCCATTTCTCCAACTTGACAAAGTCCCTCTGGATGGCATCCATCTGTTAGGTTTAAATACTGCACTTCTCAGCTTGGTGTCATCTGTAAATTTGCTGAGAGTGAACTCAGTCCCTGTGTCTATGTCATTAATGAAGCCAATCAATAGCACTGGTCCCGGACACCACTAGTCACTGAATTATTAGAGATTGAGGTGATGAAAATAAGGGGGTATGGAGGGGAGGGAATGAGCTTAAGGTGGGAGGAAAAATGCTCCAGAGCAGGAGGAAACAAGGTGTTGAGGTGAGATAGGGAAGCAAGGTAGCATGGCAGGCTGGAGGTAGCATGGCAGGGGGAGGAGTGGGCACAGAAGGAATACCAGCTGCTGCCTGGTGGGCAAGAGGGAAATCTACCTGTGATCTCAAGATTATGACAATGTAGGTGAATACAGAAACTAAACAACTTGGCCAAACAGAATGAATAGTGGAAATAAAAAGTAAGCAGTGTTTTTTGGGAGGTCATCAGCAAAGATCATGTCACCATAGATCAGAATGGAAGGTGGTAGCACAGTAAGAAGGGCAGTAAGTGAGCTGGAAGAAAAACAGTATGCTTTGGTACTAGTGTTCAATACTTTCTTGTGTTCAATTTTTATCTTTTACCCAACAAAATTATTTTTTCTCAGGTTCTTTTATCTCTAGAAACTCTTCAAGAAGACAATGAGCCTCAGAGACAGAAATCCTGTGATTTTATACGACTAGGAAAGCTGATTAACCCAAATTTCTATTACACTAGACAGTTAGACCTAGCAGCATTCAAATATACTTTCTATTTTACTTTCTAGTGAGCACATTCTTGTCATATGATCATGCTATTAAATACTATGTAAATATGCAGCACTGATTCTTGGAAAATGTATATTATGACACAGATCCATTGACATCATGCTCTTCATCTTCTCAAATAATTTACTATCTTAGTAGGAGGGGATGGTACTTAAAGTAACTCTAAAACAGAAAAAAATATATCTAAATTTCCACTTCTTATGTAAGGCAAAGTAATCATTCACAGTACAAAATTTGAAACAACCATTAAAACATTAAAGGAAAAGAGAATGTAATACACTCATAGATTGGTTATGTTTGCATTAAAAGTCAAATTACTTGTTCTGGTTTTTGAAATAACATAATATTAAAAACAAGTTTAGGCTGAATTGAAACATTCTATGTAAATATTTGAATATTTCTTATACTGTGGTGATGTTTTCAAGTAGATTCATTTTTATGACAGTGAGTATAGAGGAAATAAATGTTTGGCAAAATCACTGCCTTTCTGAACGTTTCCAATGTCTTTGATGCATTTAAGTATATTTACAAGTTGCAAAAATTCTCAAGACATCAACATTAATAACTGTTTTGCAATTTCATACAAAGCTATGTTATTTACTAGTCTTTAAAGAAAATCAAGATTTTGAAAATAATTCAAACTCAGCTTCCTCGATTTTATCTTATGAGGTTTTTTTCAGGTTTTGGCATGGGCAAAAATCATAGTTTTTCATCCTGTATGTAAATAATCAAGAATTTTTCAGTTATGCAACTAAATCCTCATTTTCAGGTTTCTTTCTTTTTAGAAGAAATGAAACACTTTTACAAAAAGTGACAGCTTTCATGGTGAAAGAGAAATAAACTTATTAAATTACATTTTGCTTTACTGTGCACAGAATTGCCAGTGTCATCCTTGGAGTTCAACTGGGTATGATATTCCTCCATATTATTCAAGAGCTTTATGAAATTCTGTCACAAGTAGTCAGGGGTTAAAAAAAAAAAAAGAAAAAAGTAAAGAAAAAAAAAGAAGAATCCTTCAGTTAATCACAAATATTGCATTCCTTTTCTATTTAACTGGACTGAAATGAATGAATGACTAAATAAATACATAATTAAACCCCAAGCATCATTCCTCCGCATAAGCAAAATCAGCACCTGTGCATAGAATAGCTTGAAGGCCTAATGTAATAGTAATAAAAAATTAAACAAGAGCTTAAATACTTTCTCTGTAACATGACCTTCAGTGAAGGTCACTCTCTGGATTCCCTTGGACTTCCAGAGAGTTTTGGAGTAGAAAGAGAAACATGACTATAAAAGGTTTCCCTTCATCTGAAAATTACCAAAAAACACTGCAGTGAAGTACCTGTTATGGCAAAATAAGATTTTCTTGGATTTTATTTTAATAACTACAAATTATTAGTTCTGCATTAAAGCTGCAATAGTCTTTTAATGTTATTTCAGAAAGTGGCACTGAAAACCCTCTACCCCTATGCCTCAGGCAGATATGTTAGGTATTTCTTCACCTTTGAGTATTGCCACAGGCAGTTATGTTTCCCTTGAGCTGACCTCTACTCATCTGCATTTTTTTGTCTTGATATTCCATTATGGGATTAGCCCTCCTACCAGATCAGTCACTTTCCTTTCATGTTATTATTTTCCATTCTAGAGATATACCCATGTCATTGAAAAAATGAAACTGACACTAATTAGAAGGCTTCTTGCAGACAGATTTTAAATTAACTGGACCCAAACTCCTGGCTTTGCTTTTAGTAAGAAATATTCACAGACTCCAGTGTCCAGGGGAAAAAAAAAAAAGTCAGAATTCATCTTCACAGTAATTTTCCTTTCTGAATAGTGTTTTGTGAAGCAATCAAATATCTCCCTATGTTTAAAGTACAAATAATGATTTAAAAGCCTCTATTACTGTTGTGCAGAATCTCTTTGAGTACCATACACTGCTTGTGGTGGAATGATAAGAGCTCCATCACAGACAGCCCACATTAGCGCTCTGATTAAAAGTCTCCCTTTTGTCTCCATTTTCAGGACCTTTCCTCCACAATAAACTGTTCTTCTAAGAAATAAGCCTTTGCTGAAATCCCCTTTAGAATTTTAAGAGCTGTATTATGCCATCCATCAGCCAGTTGTCTGAATTAAGTAAAATCTGCAACAGTAGTCATTAGCAGATGATGCAGAGTCTTAGAGTCTTGTTCTACTCTCTCTTTTGAAACTTGAATTCCTCTGAAAGCTATTGCTTATTGCACTTTATATTGGGACTAGGGAATGTGTTTAGCTGGATTACTGCAAATCACTCTGCATTGGAATGTGAAAACAATGCATACCCTTCTGATGATAGAGAGTATTGATGTCTACCCTGCCTCCTCTTCATTCAGCTTCACAGCATTCACACTGTGTCAATTGCTGGTGCAACAAGTTCAGTCTGCATACTCAATATAACAGTTTAAGGACAATTTCTGTGTTAGGTAATCAAGTGGTTCAAAGGGTATAAATAAAGTGTTGGGATATCCCAGAAGAACCTTGCCAAGTGTATGGTGAGGATCTTTAAGAATATGCAGTGTCTTGTATAGTGACGATATACTTGGGTCAACCTGCAGATGGCAAGGAGGCTAATTGCACTGCAAATTAAAGCCCTGGCTACTTGTATTCTCCAATTATTTTTTTTTTAATCTATATTTTAACAGCTCATCTAGCAGAACAGGCTCCAGAGTGTGCTATATGGCATGAAATTTCATTAGACTACAGATACACTTTAAATGTGAAGCCAAGGATTTGTTAGTCCAGTTAAGGTCTTGATGGTCTAATCAATTAATTATTATTAGTGTAGTTTCACTGATAATAATGCTCATAATCCAAATTATCCATTTATTACAACTCATTCCATATAACAGTAAAAACCGATACATGCAAATCTCACTCTTTCTCTGCTCCTTTGAGTACTAAAGTTGTCCTCCCAATGTCATGTTTCCTACTGTAGGGAAAGGTTAGGCATGAACTACAGTGTCCAGACACCTTTGGTGGGAGAAGTATACTGTTGATGTTGAAAGGAGGGCCTGGGGAAAACAAGAGCTGGAGCTGTGCTAAGGCATCTAGGAGAAGGAAAGAACTGGTTCCTATCAGACAGAAAAGTGCTTAGTAGTGCCCAAATTTCAGCCATATATTCTGCAAGAAATTCCTGTGTGGACAAGTGTTGTTTATCAACCAAAAGTGTTTGGAAGCTTGTCAGCTTCTTCATTCTGCTAAGGATGGGATACATGATTATTTCAAAAGAAGAGTCAGGATAAGAGGTGTTTCTGGAGTATTCTTTTCACTCTTCCATTCTGGCTGAGTCTCTCCACTGCTCTAGAGAAGTTTTAAACAGATTAATTATCTAGAAGACATATGGAATTTAACCCCTCTGCCTTTCCCTTTATGGTTTTCAGCAACACAAGTATTTATTTGATAGCCTGTTAAACAATCACTCATGCAGCCCCCAGTCTTGTGCTGCAGACAGAATCTGAACAGAAAGTCTCAACGGTGGCTCTAGAGTTCACAGAGAGACAAAGAAGCCTGTGATTCTATGATTTGGGCAGTCATTCCTGATCCAAGGCCTGCAATGAACGACTTTCATCATTTTTCATTTGAATCAATACTAGTTTAGTTAGAATGACAGCCTTTATGCATGGTTTGGGTACAGTGAAGGCACAGAAAGTTTTCTGAATACTAAGTAACAATTTTTATGTTATTTGCAGATGTTCAAAAGGACATGAGTTATCTTATACATAGATATAGATGACATAGATATGTGTGTGCGTACAAGCATCTAAAAAACCTGATTTGACAGATGTGGATTTAACCAGGGAGTGAGAAGGCTGTTTCACAGGTCACAAGCCATGACCTTTCACAGTAACCTGCCAGTAATGAGCATGACATGGCTGTTGAAGAAAGTGAATGGTTTGCTAGATAGCTTTGAAATACTCCAGACAGATTAATTAGAGCAATGTCTCTCAGAGTTATATCCATCCAGAGTTACTACCAACCTTTACAAAATATGCGTGCATATTATCCAGGCAGGTGTAGAACCATGTTAGTAGACTTTTCCCTATATGTGAGTATCCTCATCCACAAAACAACTGGCAAGCGCCAATGTAAAACTCAAATGTGTCCAAACACCTACAGAGCATTGTTGTCAGAGTGGAGGCAAAGGGACAAGATACAGAATCGGGAGTAAAATACATGACGATACAAATATAGTCTGTATAAATAGTGTCCTTCCAACTGACTGTAAAGGGATGTTTTCCATTACTTAAAAATCATCTCATTTCATTGTGATATGTGACAACAGGAATTTTTCAGTGGCTTGTGATCCTGTTCAGGCTGTCTAATTTCAGAATCTGGTTGATGGTGAGATCAGAGGACTGATTTTTTGATGTACTGAGCACTCAGAGAAGACTTTATAAAGCACACCTCACTTCTGAGTTTTCATTTCTCCACATTCACTCTGCTGGAAGGGTTATGACTATAAATTGCATCCATTAAAGTTTTGACTAGACTAAGCTCATGATATTCCTCCCTATAGCAACTAGTCCACGAAATTACTCTAAAGGCAAAATCATTTGATAAGAGGTCTCAATGATTAAAGCAAGTTTTGAGGTACATTTTGGGGGGGCTTTCAGATTCCTCTGTTGCCACAGGAGTGAGTGATTGAAGAGAAACTAGATTCACCTCCACCCCCCCCGCACCCCCCTCAATTTCTATTTAAAGAAATCATGGTCAAGGTTTTTGCTGTAAGCAACAGACCAGGGTTAAAGTTGTTATGTTCCAACTGAGTTGCAGCTTCACTTCCTTCAGAAGGCTTGAAAAGTCAGAGAAAAGTCAGAAAAGAGCAGAGATCTAAGGAAAGTGATAGCCTGGCTGAAGAAAACGCTAATTAAAGTGCTTGACATTTCTTCTCAGAGATTGCCTTAAGTGCCCATAGTGTCACTGCTGAGAGTTAGACTATGTTTCCAAGGCAGAGCAATGATCAAGTTCTGTCTTTTGTATGTGACCTACATCCCTGGTCTTTATCAGCATTTGTATGGAAGGCAGCTGATTAGGATGTTGATCTTTCTGCTTCCTGAGAGGCCAGTCAAACCAGAACCCACTGAGGCTCACTTGCATATTTTTGTAGCAATATGTAGTCTGTTTGCAGCTCTGTAGGGAAAAAAAAATAAATCTTACAAATCTCTGGCTCTAAAAAGTCCAGATTAATGGAGAAACAGCTGATAGTTTTGTAGGCTTCAAACCTACTGCAGCCTCCCTGAACGCTCCCTGAATCCTGAAAGATGAAATAAAGCAAGAAGTCAACATGCCTAGGAGGCAGAAAACAAAAAGACTGCTTAATGCTTGATTTTTATCTGTTCAAAAAGTTACCAGAAGTATGTTAGTAAGTTCTTGTATCAGGGACTTGTTAATTCATACACTTATTAAATATTTTAAAAGGGAAGTGATTAGAGAAGCAAAGACACTTGCAGAGCAATGAATATGACTTGGACCAGTCCAGAAACAGTGACAGCTGGGGAATTTTAGGTATCTACATATGAGTTGTACAAAGGTAACAGTATAACAACAAGATTTAGTATCAATGATTTCAAGGTATCTCTCACCACAGGGGAAAAAAATAAAGGGCTTGTATGCTTCAGAAAGTGGGTTTATCAATCATTTTTCAGCAAGAATCTGAGAAAATTCATAAATCTCGTTCCTTCCCTGGTGCAACTGGTAGGAAAAAGGCAAAGTCATGTCCAGAATTAAGTACTATTGTGCTATCAGAAACCAACAGCACTGCCTCATTTGCATTGCAATTGTGCACTGAGTATTCACCAGAAATATGTCAATATGAAACAAATGTTTCTGGGAAGGGTGACAAGGCCATGAAAAAAACTTACCTGTAAGTGGCTATAGCAGTTCTGACTGGTTCTATTCTCTAGAAAAACAACATGCGTAAGAGTGTATGAAAAGAGTTTTAAACACATAAAAAAATGCTATAATAAAATACGGACTAGTCAGCTCAGGAGCATTAGTTCTTGCATTTTCTGAGAAAAGCTGTATGTCTGCTCTCTTTGGTACCCTGCCTACATCCCTTGCCTTGCTGTGTCTTAAAGGTTATTCCAAGTGAGGCTTCATGATTCACATGTCTTAAGACCCTTCCATGAGTAACATAACTTCAGAACAAGGCAATTTCAATTTTTGTCTTCATAACATCATTGAATAAATGAAACATCTCACAGCATTTAGCTGAACAGGGAAACTTTTTGTTGTATAGAGTGGTTGGGATCAAGAGTTTAAATTTGAAGAACATCAGATAAGATCAGTATTATAAGTTGACATTTATGATAATAAATCCTATGGAAGAAATATAATAAAATTCACAGTGCAAAGTATAAATCAGAATGTGTATATTACCTATGAGGAGATATATGCTTGATACAACAGTCTTTTTTGTTATTTGAACACTTACTCCACCATTGATCCTGCCAGATACAGGTTTATGCTGCTGTTTTATTGTTGATGGGTTACAGGAGTAATGCAAATTCAAATCTGATTTCAAATGATGGTGATATTTTTTTTTCCTACCTATGTTATTTTTTTTTCTACCAGTGAAGTATTTCAGGGAGACAGAAATAATGATTAAAACCCATTCAGTTTCAAAGTGACTTTTTACAGCTGAGTAAAGTTGAAGCACACAGTCATACACAATGGTAAAAGTTTTCTTGTAAAACTTTGCCAACAAGTTTGTTATTAAAATTACTAGAATTTCTCATCACAATTATTTTTTTGTTGCAAGACATTTAAAAGAAAAAATTTAATTAATCTACTTCCACGGGTCTGGCTCCTTTTGCTTCATAAGCTGGACAGTATCTTTACACCAATGACCAATACAAAATTCATTTGTTTCTCCACTAAACACAGGAAATCTGTGTCACTCAGATTTCCATCACAGACTGATTCCACATTTGCATATCTCAAAGATAACCTGGCTTACTGTAGACACACAGGACACAGCTGAAAGGACAGAAAGAAGTGAGAAGGCCTTTCAGCAGAGACATTAGCAGTAATTTTACAGAAGTAATAATTTCCTGGCATCTGCCCTGCCCCCCCCCCAGTCAGACTGGGAATGTTACTGTGCAAATAAGCACAAAGATCATCACAGTGCAGCATAAAGTCCACTTTGGGGTTAAAACACCAACCTATACCATGGCAATCTATTCATAGGCTTCTCACTTAAAACTTAAGGAACAGAAAACCTGAAATTGGGATAAAAATACCTATGCAATAGAAAATTTTATATGTCATATGGTGGAAAGCTAAACCAATAATAGTTTTTCAACAAAATTCTTAGGTTTAGAAATGTATAGTTTTCAGTTGGTAGTTCTCAGTGACTTTGGTGATGTATTTCTTATTTGCTGAGATATTTTGGCATTTTGTTTGGTATATTTTCAAAGGTATGAAATTGGCTGTATTTCTGTTTTGCTTATACAAAAGCCAAGAAGTTTTCTCATTAACATTATCTTTTGCTTCAGCTTCTCATTTTATTTTAGCTCCCACAGTAACTAAGCCTGTTAGGGAGTTTCAGCCAAATCAGCCAGATGCTCCTAACTCACATAATATTTTGTAAAGTCCTCTTATGGAGCCTTGAACAATGGGATGTGTTCCAATAAAACCAAACTGAACCTGAAACACCAAACAGATGATAAACAAAAAACAGACAGCAGAAGGGAGGGAATATTTGGCACATGAAAGAAGAAAATGCACGTGCTTTATTAATCACGTATTTGTTTCTACTACTGGTTGTTTCTACAACCAAATGTTGGTTTGATCACGTGAGAGGTTTTATGAAATATTTAATTCAGTGAACTTATGTGGTTGAGATAATATTTTTTAGCCTACAGTTAATGGTATTCAAATGTTTTTGAAAACAAAAATCTTCAACAGGAGTCTCAAACAAAAATTTTTACTGAGGAGGGTGAAATAGGAATAGCTCTTGATATAGAAGAGCTATCTACCCAGCAGTGGACTCAGATATGTCCCAGGCCATATGCACCAGATGCAGAGTATCATCTTTGTCCATGAAGTGGAACAATTTGGAGAGCGAGTGCATCTGAAAAGCCAGGAAACACAGATACAGATCAGGGAGAGTCATATCTCTCGTGAGCCAGGTCCACTCATGAGTCCGATGGGTACTTTGTAGATGTGTGTTGTTCTAGACACATTTTGATGACCACCTTTTGATTAGACTGAGGAAATGCAGTGGAAAATGTTAAAGGTAATGTGCTAAATAGGCACATAATATGTCTGGATGCTAAATTAATTTTTTCTGTTTCACTTCCATTCATTAAGGTGCAGGGGAAGTGCTGCCACCTGTCAATGTGATTAGAATTAATTTTTTTTAATACTTCAACTGGCTTGTGCCAGCACCCTAGAATTTGCATCTAATATGGTTTTATGTTGATTGAAATTCTTTCATAATCAAAATGATGGAGAAAATGTCCATACCAAGGCTCAGCTTTATGAGGGTGTTAAAATAAAATACTAAGTACCATTAATGAACACCTTACTGATATGCGATATGACTGTGCAGCCCCAAATACAGAATTTCCATTGCTAGTGCAGGCCCTAAGTGCAGTAATAAGATGGACAGACCTCAGGAAGGAGGTTTATCAGGCTTACTCTGTCTTAAATTTTCTTGATCTGTAACTTGGCTTAGTTGTGACAGTACTTTCTCAAACTGGGCAGATGTCTAGCTAATTTGTTTTACTTTTGTTTACCTGTGTATGGTAAGAACTAGCAGTTATTTTAGGCAGTGTGAGATATTTATAATTCTCATTGTCATGACAATGTAGGAAAAAATGAGGTTGGTAAGACAGTAGAGGACTTGAGATGCAGAGGCAAAGGATATGGTGCAGAGATGTACCAGCAAGGGGTAACAAGTGATAGGGTTCCAGTTTTGCACTGCGGACACCACAGCTACAAACAGCTTATGTGCTGTTAAGGAAATGCCAACCTGCAGCTGGATCAAGTGGTTTGAGGGGTAACAAAGAAAGGAAAAATGATATCTCACATGAGTAAAGAGAGACATATACAGTGTTACCTGGATGTTATAGACCAGTGAAGACAGTGCAATGGTGTAAAGCAAGCAAGGGAAAATGCCACCAAATGGATCATCGAATGAGGAGCAATCAACATCATCATCACATTCCTGGCATGAGATATGTCAGTTGCTGACAGCCATGTCACCACAGCCACAGGTCATGAAGCCAGAATCCTCAGAGCCAGGGCAGCCTGGAAGGGTTGAGCACAACACCAGTAAGAGGGCTAGCAACTACATGTGTGTAAAACAATTTAAACTGCATTGCTCTTCTTTTTCTGTAACAATTTAGATTTGAACTAATAATGATATTAACATTTCGGTTATATTAATACATTATTTGCACAAAATAAACATTGAAAATAAATATGCAAATATTCAGACATATTCCCCTAAAAATTATCTCAGCCAAAGAGAATATCAGATTAAATGGAAGCAAGAAATCTTTTCAGTATTTTTAACTAATTCTATATTGCACAACATAAAAAAATATATTGATTTTGCATTGTGTGCCTTTAAAGGAAGCATGTGAAGGTAAGTACAATTCTAAAATACTAGCACTATGAAGAAACACTCAAAACGTGGAAATTAGAAATTAATGAGGGTTAAAAATTTAATGAAATTTAGATTATGCTATTTAAATAGATCATAATTCTATCAAAAGTGTTTTACTAAGTTGATGTATTTAGACATGATTCATTGATTAAATTAACTGTCTTGCAACAAAGTAACCTTTAATAAAATGCAGTAACTTAAGATCTCAGATTGAAAGAAGAGCTACAAATTGGCTTTTCTCTTTTAAACCCATAGAGAAAATTTAAAATCAAAGCAGAATTTAAGACACAAATTTGTACTACAAGTAGATTTGATTTTGGTGATTCAGGATGCTAGATTTTCACAGCCTGGCAAATGTTGTCTGCTTTTTTGACTTTCATGTCACAATATATATAAGGGTGTCTACTGAGAGGTGGGAAAAGGAGGTTCAAACAGAAGGTACATGACCAGCTCTGAGAAATACAGATTGTCTCAAAGACTTGGATTCACCTGAATTCATTCCATAAGCTTTAAATACTTAAACTAAGACAAGAGCCTGAGGAATCCTAGTTATAGTTTTTACACTTTAGTTAATTACATTTGCTATCATAAACATAACACAGCTTTGTAGCCCTGTAGTGCCCCATTGCCATGGCTAATAATTTGCCACAGTCTAAAAATTGAGTTACAAGGACTCAGGACTAAGGTTTGTCAGGTTTTCTCCCTCTGAACTCTTGCTGACCTGCTTACAGATTTACTTTACTTGGTGTAGCTTCAGGCAACTATTTTTCTAATTGGCAGGTTACTACGGTTGTTGTTTTCTTTTTATATTCCTATGTTCATATGGTAGCACCACGGTTTTAATCTTAAAACCTAGGGACCATAGAACCCAGGCAAGCAGGGAAAGGGTGCACATGACATCGGAGCAAGGGGTAGAAATGTGCACAATAATTTTAACTGTCTTGTTATTATTCTTATTCTTTTTTATTATTGAAATTGTTCTGTTCATATTCTTTATATATATATATAATAATTCATTCTGTTTTCTGTATTAACTATTCTTCAATTAGACTATTAAGATTTCAATAATACTGAAAATAATTCCTTTCTTTTTTCTTTAGTGTTTACATGAATGAATCTGACACAAAAATAAAATTTTGATGAAAATTGTGTAACATACAAAGTTAAGAGGCAAGTAAATATAGAGAACACTTGGCATGTCATTCAGAAAGCATATTCTGAGGACTACAGTAATAGAAATAGAATGGAATTTAACTGAAACTTGAAGCCTTAAGAGTAGGGACTAATAATAATATTTTACAACCTTACCTGGAAATTTATCAATTGGTAATGACTTAGAAAAGTCTGAAACAGTAGCAGTTTCCTGTGCTATTAAAAAATGACAATAGGAAAATTAGTTGTGATTATAGGTGTTTTATGAGGGAAACTTCGGATGTTTAAGACTAAAACCATGTTTATTGGATGAAACACTGTTTAAAGAATTTTGCCTACAGTACTTTTTACCATCTCGGTCACCTTTGTTAAATAAAAATGAACCAAAATAGACTTGTGAAATAAAATGACAGATAATCAAGGTAATGAAGAGGCATTGAGAGAAGACTTGGACAGTTTTTCTACACTATAAAAAGTCAAAGTCCTAAGGATACAACTAGAAGAAGGAGGGAAGGATGAAAGAACATAGACAAAAAAATATTTTAATAAAATAGTTATAGGCTAGCCAGGAACAAAAAGTTTCTCAAGGTTAGAAAGCTTTTTAAGCATCAGGGAGTCAAGGTTGGGGACTAGATTCCTGGAAGGAGTCTTTTTCTTGAAGATGTCTAGTTTAAGGTAGGACATAATATTTTATTAAAGTAATTTTCTGATGTTGTTTCCTTCAATTATATATTAAATGACCTGCTATATTATTTTTGTTTGTAGTTTCCTACATCTTTTATGTTTTACTGTCTATAGTATTAAAAGGCAACTTAGTCTGAAAGAAGAATTTTGCCATGCAAACACACCCCTCTCCTACCAGAAACATGGAGTTCATTAGTAGTGTTAGATACTTATTAGCCTTAATAAGAAACATACATGGTTTATCACAATGTTTTCACAGCCACTGGTGGTTTAAATTTGTAGTCTTTCCACCACAGTTGAACTCAGACTAAGATCAATCCTTTCTAAGTATTTCATATGGAAATTTTTCTTTCTTTATATTATGTCTCCAGAAAGCGTTTGGAATCTCTTATTAACATTACTCACTCTACATGAGCTATTAGTCAGCTTTGTACTTTCTTATTACAGGGAAGAAGAATAATTTGAAAATTAATGGATTATTAAGAAATATTCTTTGAGCTAATGACCTTTGTTTAATGTGTCCTTGGGAGTTACAGTTCGCTGTAGCTTACAAGTTTTACCTCCTCTGTCCATTGTATCTTCTTTCTCATGGTTATAGGGCACATAGGACTGCTTCCTTCTATTATCCTATCAGTAGACTGTAGGAGTTAATACTCATAAAATCATTTTAGAACTCATGCATTTTTCACATGTATAGAAGTTATTCACTACCAGATATAATACAATACTTGATACAAACTTCCTCTTTCTGTACCTCTCAAGCTCTAAAGTCAACATAGCTACCACCTCTTAAATAAGTTTGTTCATTTTAAATTCTTTGTCTTGATTTCAAGAGAACTGCTGCTGTCAGGGAGTCTTCTAGCTCTGCATAGAAACAATCTCCTAGTCCTCTGTCATAAAAGGCAGACATTGCTATGAATACTAAAATTGTTAATGTTCCCATTAAATAGAAGTAAACTACCAGAATTTGAATGTGTAATTACTCAAGACCTTTGCAGGAAAAAAAGACCTTATTCTCAGAGCTGTTAAAATATCACATTCAGATCAACAGAGTATTAACCTCTTGAAAATTTTTTGCTGCACTTCATTTAATAGATTTTGTAAAAAAATTATTGTCAAAAAATGACCTTTAGGTTGGTGGTTGTTGTTGTTAATATTAATAATAATAATTTAAGAGTTATTACTGATAATTGCTCTAGACATTTGGGATACTGGAAATAAGTATTTAACATAGCTTGCATTCATAAAAGGCAATATTGTTTAATTCCATTACTTTTCACTGACACATTCTAAACCTTTGAGTAGCTTTTTGATGTGTCTGTCTTGCTTGTTTTCTCTTTGTCATAGAATTCTTTAGAGTAGTTGTGCTTTTGAAAAGATCCAAGGGCCATTCTAAGAGAAGGTAAATTAATGAGTTAGGATATGAGTCAAATTCATTTCCACTGGTCAGCAAGAGAAATTAAAGGCACAAAATATGTAACAAGTTCAAGATGCCTTTCCTCTGGAATGCTAGGTACTAGCCACAGGAATTAAGATCATTTAGTGCTTTCTATCTGTGCTGGTGACCCTAAGCCTCTCTCTTCTCCAACCACTTTAGAAGTTCTTTCCCAGAAGTATTTAAATTTGGAATTTATACCTAAAACCTGTTTCTGCTTTATCAAACAAGAATGAATCTTCTGCCTTCCAGGTTCAACTCTGTCTATTAGGACTACATAAAAATTGGCTGTAGAAGGGCAGGAAGCTAAAATGTTTTGTGACATGCACTGTTGGGTTCTTAAGACCTCTCTATTGTGTGGTTGAATGTTTTAAAGTCTACCTTGACATAAATACAAACATACTAGATCCCAATCTACACTCTATATGTTCTCCCCCATTTCCTGTTGTCTTCCAGTCACCCAGTGAATTTTTTGGTTTTGGGATTGATAGTAAGGCAATGAAATTTCAAACCTAAAGTTTAGATGTTGCTTAGAAAATGTTGGCCCAATTATCTTAAAAAAAAAAAAGCACTAATTATATTAACTGATTTTTTTTCTTTATTGCTATCCTGAATTTTGAAGTAATAAGAGGTCTGTATTTGGAAAAAGTATGGTAATTTTTTCTTTCTTTCACCTTTTCTTAATATGATCATTCTCTAATCCATTTTTTTTTTCTGAACCGCACAACTGGCCTTACATTTTTGTCTTGTTCTTATTGATTTGGTTTTATATTATCTGAGTTGCTGAGTTACTGCATTTAGAATGGATAATGGTTTGGCTCTATCTGATTTATTTCATGTAAAATGTGTTGGATAACAGATAGATCAATTTTCAATTTGCTGTGCAAGATTCTGATCTTGTCTTCAAAGCACTTTCTCTTACGTGTGTATACAAAAGCACATACTGACTCAAAGCAGAGAAACTTTAATAAGATCAACATGGAAATTTTTTTAATTTCTTTTACAGCTTGATGGTAAGTAGGGATGAGTAAAATAACATGAGTAAGAAGGAAACTAAGACTTTATGCAACATATAGTAGCAGAAGTGCATTTCTGAGAGGAACAATTATTTTAAATATACCCTAGAACTTTCCCCCATCTGTATCTATGGGGGACAAAAACCCACATGATGATGTTCCTGTAATCAGTAAGGCCAGAAAGGGAGAGACATGTCTTCAGAGAATAATTCCTATTTTTTCCCATAGAGTATCCCTTTCTTTCTATTGAACACAGCAGAAATCAAAAACAATTATTTTATTAATATAACATAGGTACTTGAGTTAGGTACCTAAGGTTAGAACAGTCAACGTTTCTGACCATAGATCACATGATTTATTTCACTTTGTCTATGTTAGGATACTAGAAAGATCCCACTAATCAGCTTTCTAAGCTTAAGTACACTTGTCCAGGAAGTAGGACCCCCATGTTACATGACTAAAAAAACCACAAATGTTTCAAAGGACCCCTCAAGTTGAATTTGGAAAGACACTAGCAGTTATTTATGATCACAATGGAGATCTGTATTCTAAGGTATTGTTATGAAAAGATCCTGAACATATTATTTCACTTTCTGTCCACTGGCTCAAATTATAATAGTACCTGGGTTTTCATTTGGGGATTTTGGTACAACTACTACCTGGAATAAATATGAAATTAGTCATGGCAGATGGTCTCTGCCTATATCCTGGTGGGCGGATTTCACTCTCATATAATTTCCAGAAAAATAACTGTAGCAAAAAAAGCGTGTAATAATAACCAACAGCTGTGAAGTGGGAGAAAAATAGCTGCTACACTCCACTCTAGGGTGACTGTGCTTCAGTGATGTAGCACTGGGAAAGCTGTGCTGTATTTGTAAAGCATTGTAAGAGCCTGGAATGAGATTCTAATAAATGTCTGATTTCTATCTACCCAATCATAGTAGCAAATATTCATTGTGAACTGGTAGTTACCGTTGTGTTTCATTCTGGTTGCCTGTTTTAAAAATAATGCTCCTTTAAAGAGCTTGCTAAGTATAACACTTGGTGTTACATACTTCTAGAAAGAGGAAATGGATGACATGAAGAACTGGATTCATAGTAAGAGTACAGACTGGAAAAGAAAAATAAGTGATCAACATTATCTCTGGTAATCAGTGTACATTGATCATTTCAATAAGATTATGAATTCTTTTTCAGAAATGCCCTAGGCACACAAAAGACACACTTTTGTTTTCAAAATGCATGATTATTTGTTTCAAAGTCAAAAGGCATCACTATTAAGTGATATTGTTGGGTAATGTGTTTAGAAAAACATATTTGGACTTTACGTACTATATTCCTGCAGTTCAGATGTATTTGTAACAAATATTTATTTCCAGTTTGGGTTGAGGAGAACATGCTAATTTGGATAAATTTCTACCACTTTGATTTAAACAAATCCACATAAAAAATTACTTGTTTGGAATTTACAAATTAGTTGTGCAGATTTGTTGGAAAGACAAACACTTCTCCTTTAAATATAGAAACAGATAGAAAACAGCCATAGGGACTTCAGAACATGTGCATGCCTGTGATCTGGCAGGTTAGTTGTGTTCCGATATTTCTTTCCTAAATAGACCATGAGAAAATCAAATCATTTATATCCTTTAATTTTGTAGAAGTTTTTTTTTGTTTGGGTTTTTTTGTTGTTTGGTTTGGTTTCTTGTTTGTTTGTTTTTAAATACACTTTAAACAGAACAAGTGCAAATCGAGAAGGACTAATGAGTTGCACAGAAATGAGACTGAGAATGACTAGCTTAACAGTAGCATAGGCAAAAACAATGTTGGGTTTATCATAGAACCCAAATTAAACATTAGATGGAAATTTCTAGTTTTAATTTTGATTCAAATATTGTCATGGATCTTATTATTGTGAACACAAAAGAAGGTAATGAATCAATCCCACATATTATTTATTACTTGATGAAAAAATGTCTAACAGAAGTCAGGTGCACAAGACACATCTGTCCCCAGATCAGCTCTAAGGTCTGGAATTCCAGGCTTGTTCTCTGTACCTGACACCTTCTGCCATTCAGATTTTCAAATGTGAAATAAAAGGAAACATTTTAATCAGACATTTCTCTCTGGCGTAATTTGTCTCTTGCCTATTCCGTGGCACACTGGCTAAAAGCAGCAACAATTTTTGAGATGTCATATACTATATTTGCTGTATCAGGATACAGGATGGTATGAGATGGAAAAATCACCATGTGCCCTAATACATGCTTAGAAGCAGGACTAAACTGACTGACCTTTGCTGCCTAAATGCAATATAAGGATGTATTTTAGACATAATCTAAGCAGATAAATTAATTATCACAAGTCTTCCCTGTGGTCAATGAGAAAGAGGAAATTTTCACAAGTCCATGCATTCTAACTCTTTGTACAGGGTACAAAGATACTTTGTGCATCAAAACTGGATACAGCAAATTAAAGTCTTGCTGGAGATTCCTATGGCTCCAGCTCTTCAGTAGGGAGAACCTAAATGAACGGTTCAGAAATTTGCAGTTTAAATAAATCTACTTGAGATGAATACCACGCTTACTTGTAACACACACATAAGGCAAATGAGACATAAACATTAAACTGATCTACAGTTTACTGAGTATCTCTGAACTTCCCCTTAGGAGGCTGTGAAAAATAATGAAGGGAGTCTACTGTCTGTTTACTTACATTTTCGTAAGTTACTGTAACACAAATTTTAATTTTGCATCTATAGGCATCTCTTTAGAAGATGACATACTGGTATATAGCTACTTCTCTTGGATCTACTTCATATAAAGTAGATAAAAC
Source organism: Formicarius rufipectus (assembly GCA_013399695.1). Lineage (NCBI taxonomy): Eukaryota > Metazoa > Chordata > Aves > Passeriformes > Formicariidae > Formicarius > Formicarius rufipectus. The sequence goes on along the minus strand of VXAU01000111.1, from coordinate 47,625 downwards.
TCTTTCATTAATTGGATATTATTGTGGTGAACAGAATGGCACTGCAGTAAGAAACACTGTTGCAAAGTTATGCTAAATGCATGAAGCTTCACACAAATGAATAAGACGAACACATCCTTCATGCCAAAGGTATGAAGAATAACAATACATATTCCTGAAATTCAATGAAGTTTAACATCACAAATGTTCTTGATCCAGAATAATGTGTATGTGTCTCTGAAACTTAAATATTGTTGCATCTATCATTCATCCAAAGTCTTAAAAATATACTTACTTACTCAGAATGTGGTGGAGTTTTCTTTAAAAAGAAATGTCTTTTTTTTTCTTTTCTTTTTCTTTAAAAGAATCAATTTAGCATTTTTCAAATATTTTGAAACCACTAGATACATAAAAGACTGCATTTAAAGTTTCAAGACGTGTTACAAGCAGAAGGAAAACAAAGAAAAACATAGCTCCAATGCTTTGAGAGGCAGAGGAAAATAATCTGTTGTGAACTGAAGACCAAAGCATCTTTTTTACTTCTGTTTTCACTAACAGTTAATAACACACAACTGTATAAACATCAGCTTCAGCAAGGAGGATAGGTACATACACCAGCATTGAACAGGAGTAGGTTAAACAATGCTTCGAAAAGGTAGATATATTGAAGTCAGTAGGGTCTGCTGAAATTCTCTCAAAGAAAGAACCATGACAATTATCTTTTAGATTTTGAAGATTACAGGGAAGATCACAGAAGACTAGAGAAAGGCAAATATAGTATCTATTCTTAAAGTGGAAGAAAGGAGGTCTTTGAAGAAGTAATGTCAGCTGGCAAGCTTTGAATTCATCGGACATTTTGAGGACAAGATTTATTAAACAATCAGTTTACAAGTACACAGAGGAGGTAACTTAAGAGGCAACCAACTTGGATTTGTCAAGAAAAACTCTTGCTGAAACAGCCTACCACCTTTTCTTAAAACAGCTCATCCAGCAGATAAGAAGAAAATCTGTATTTTCCTTTCAGGCAGTCCTTTCAATACTCTGACATTGTCATATCATGTGACTAGGAAAATAGAGTTTAGATGAGTGCATGGTAAAGTGGGAATGTATCCCTACTAGCTCCCCAATGCTCATTAACTATGCTTTACTAACCGTCTTCAGTAAAATTTAAACTGAGGTTGCAAAGATCTTGTCTTGGGCTTGTTTCTAGGTACATGTTTTTCAACTCAATAATTCCATGAACAATGTGGGAATGCTACAAAAGAGTTTCTTGTATTGTGGCTTAAAACGTGAAAGAACGTGAAAGAAACGTGAATTTCTCTGGTCCCTGGTGCTGCTGAAGAGAAACAGCAACCCAGCAATGCCTTGGAAGGCCTGATTAGATTCCCAGGGACCAGGAATCTGCCAACCAGCACCTACTGCTTAGAGAGGATGGCAGACAAAATAAGACAGACCTCACAGCCAGGAACTGCAATGGGATATTTTTTGAAGGTTGTTTTGTTTTGTTTACAAGTTTGACAGAGCTTTGCTGATGTTAGTTTTGCACAATAATAACCAGAAGGAATTGCACTAAATGTGTCAGGGGAATTGTAATTGGACCTTATGGTAGAGAGGTAAAGGAGTAAAACAAAAGGAAAGAGCTGAGGTATTATAGAAGTAGGATTTAAAATGAGGTTGTATAGAGATGTATATGTGAGAATGAAGAGTAAACTAGACTGTGTCTAGTGTAAACTAGACTGAGTAAACTAGACTCACTGGGGGCTTTTCTGTCAAACACCAAACCTGTACTTCAGTGCAGATAATAGCATACTCCAAAAGATGATGATATTTAATCTGCCAAAGACGAACAATTCTAAAAGTTGATAACCTGTGTTTAATGCCGTTGCATTCATGCTCTACAGGTAAGGTAATGGTTATTCAAGTTGAGACAAAAAGATGATATAAGATTTTGATTTTTAAAAAATGGTTTTAGAGACAGTGTTTTCACTTCATAAAGTTTTGTTAACCTGTTTTTCCTAAGGATACATTCCATTTTTGTTCCTGCTCCTTTTACTCCTCTCTATGTTAATGGTATGAAATTGCATTTTATTAATTTTTAGTCTCTAGGTTCATTGATTATGAGCATATATTATCTATCAATTCTTACATTTTATGCAATCTGGGTATAGAATTTAGCTACTCAAGTTTCCAGGTAGGAATTAGAAATTGCACTTGTACTTTTTTTTAAAGAGAAATCACTAGATATTTAGCCACGCTCCATCTGTACCTGACAGTTTTGCTGAAAATTTTGAGATGGGAAGCATTGCAAGTACTGCAGAGAACTTAAAATGGTGTCAAAAGCATGCCCAGTCCAAAAATTACTAAAACTGTACAAAATAAAAGATAAGCCTTGATTGCAGTAGCTGACACTAGCTAGACCCTAGCTAGGTGCCAGTTATGGCTGCTATGGCAGCAAAGAAACTGACACTACAGTGGATCATAAAGTAAATAGGGGGGGAAAAAAAAAAGTGTCCTTACACAATATAATGCCGAGATATTGAGTGTGAAATACAGATAATTCTGCCTAGTAATGAAATAACCCGATCTAGTATCCTGGGTTTATTAAAAATGGTTCTTTAAAGAAAATGCAAAACAAATGAAAGGAATATTGAAGCCAGCAACAAGAATAATATCCTGTTGTCCATTTTGCTAACATGAGAAAGACTATGGAGGAAATTAGGTTAATTTCCTGCTACATTTTAAATCAGATATTAAAAGAAATTTTGTCAGCAAAGATAAAAATAAGATGTTGAGATAGAAAATGTTACACATTTTTTCCTCTGGCAGTTATTCTTAAAACTTACTGAACAGAGAACCTTTAAAATATTCGTCTCTAGTGACTGATTATAAACTTTCCATTTCTAGTTTTCCTTCTCCATCTCTGCCAATAATCATTGCTAAAACACTTTAGGCAAAGATTAGGCAGAAATGATCTAGGCAAAGCTAGGAAGAAAGTTGAAGTGGTCACCTGTGGTGTTATTTTTCTCTCATTTAATTCTAGGCCACAACACGATGGTTATTAGAAAGTAAAACTGAATCTATTATGACAGCTGCAAACGTTGCTTAAATTCTTTTAAATACTAGAACAGTTAACATTTATAGTACATTCTGCTGAGTGTGAATAAAGATAAATCAGGTCCATGTGTGAAGCATATTTTCTAGGTACAGGCTGGTTTTGCTTCCCACTCCAGCTATATCATCCTATTTAGCAAAAAAGTCATGAACACTCATAATAATGATGCTTTCAATAGACATAAAAAGTCTGAAGTATGAAGCCTCTGTGAAGACTGATATAATATCCATAGTATATACTTCCTTTAGCATTAGGAAGTTAGCTAGTATTAAGCATGCTGGGTTTCGTGGTACTTTCATCAGTTTATTTCATTAACTGTTAATATATTCATTAAATATTTATATTAAAAATCACAGACTGAAAATGCAACAAATATCTTTTGAGAGTCAAAGTTGTTTGCAGGTTTGTATTATATAAATACATAATTGTTTTCTAATTCTCATAGAGCACATTTGCAGTAACTCAGAATTTCTATTATGTGTAGAGATCTTAAATCTGACCTTACATTCAGTCTTATTTAGAGTGCTTTTTGCTTTTTATGCGACTTTTTTCCTTAAATAGTGTTTAAACACTACACCTCAAATGTGATGGAAATTTCCTTTTTTTTAAAACATAGTCTAATATACTTCAGGTAACACTATAAAAATTTGTTGAGTATCTATGAGTCCAATCATAAATAGAAAAAGATGACAAAATTTAACAAGTTACTGGGGAAATCTGTTACTTGAAAAGAAAACACCTATACCTAGATTATGCTTCTTTAAAAATTGCTGTTTGGTAAATTTAAGTTAAAAGATGGTGCTCAGTAGAATATTAAAGTGCAAAAGATCAGGTTAAACCATATTAAATTAATAGCTTACATGACTTGGCAGTCATCAGTTCATTGAACAAATATTTACATATTTGTCACTCAAAATTAGTGAAAATTTTTGTAATAGATTTTTCAGTATTTAACATTTCCTACAGTTTATATTGAGGGGGTTTCTTTGTTATCACAGGCAGTCATTTAGCTATGGGTTGGATTTGGACTTTTAAAAATGTATCTCTCTGCATATACCACATATGTAAATACAGATATATAAAGTCATTTACCTGTTGGAGTATGTACAGAGCAGGGCTGCCAAGATGGTCAGTGGGATGGAACACCTTTTCAGCAAGGAAAGTCTGAGGAAATTGGGATTGTTCAGCCTGGAGAAGAAAGGCTTTGGGATGACCTAATTGGAGCCTTCCAGTACCTGAAGGGAACCTACAAAACAGAGAGGGATTTTTTACAAGAGCATGTAGTGACAGGACAAGAGGAAATAGCTTCAAACTGAGAGTAGGTTTAGATTTGATATGAGGAAGGAATTCTTTACTGTGAGGGTGATAAGGCACTGGAAGAGGTTGCCCAGAGCAGCTGTGGATGTCCCATCCCTAGAGTTGTTCACTGCCAGGTTGGGTGTTACTGTCATGGTCTAGTGGAGTGTCCTGGTTTTAGTAGCCAGGATCAGTTTGTCACTGTGTGGGTGTGTATTCTAAAACCCTCTATGTCATTTTTCCCATGAGCTGCTCACAATGGCCCATTTGGAGCAATTGTCTAAGGCACACCCAACCCCTCAGACTACAATCTGGGTGTTTAGGAACTTCTGTGAGATAAGGAAGTTTTTCCTGCCTCCACACCCACCTGAGGGGTCATGTCTGCTAATGGGCCATCACTAATGCCAAAAATATGCCATTGTTCACCTCACAGAGTAAATCACCCACTGTGAAAGTCTCCACCCAGGGGGCAGGACTGGGCATTCCCATTTGACCCCAAGTGAATATAAGCTTGGAGTTTGGGACTGGAGGCTCTCTTCAGATCCAGAGGAGGACCAGAGCCTCGATCAGACTGAGACTGCCACCAGATTGCAACCATCACTTTCACCAGCAGGTATCTTGGTTTTTTTTTACTTTGAACTCAGGGGGGGCCACGTGGTGCTCAGCACAGGGTTGGTGAGCTCCACTCTGCTTTTGCCCCACAGTGCTGGGCTGTACATCTGGTATTTTGGGGTTTTTTTTGTGGCACAAACAAATTTTCTTTCTGTTTCAGTGTATTTTTTTGTGATCTTTTATTAAATTGTTATTCTGACTTGCAATCCCTTTCTGAGTTGGATTCATTTCTCCTACTGGTTTACCTCTAAACCAGCACGTGGAGTTAGGTCAAAGGTTGGACTCAGTGATCTCAGAGGTCTTTTCCAACCTAGCTGATTCTGTGATGGGGCTCTGAGCAACCTTGAAAGTGTCCCTGCCCATGGCAGGGCAGTCAACACAGTAACCTTTAAGGACCACTGCAACCCAGGCCATTCTATAATTCTAGGACATAGATAAGGTATATATAGATGTCTGCATATACCCATAATAAATTTAATCCTTCAATCTGTGGCTGGCAACCTCAATATCATACAATATGTGGTACTGAATCTAGTCTGTTACTTTGATACTTTAATAAAATGCACCTACAGCCTTCACAAGGTCTCTAATTTCATTGTGATTCAACGACCTCCATTTATGCTCTTTTTTTGTTAGCATGGTTACATGAATGTTTACAGTCTTTTACAGCATGTGTAAATGTATTTTGAATATTTAACATCTCTAACATTTTGAAGCAAAGGTTTTGCATTGCTTAAAAACTGTTTAACAAAATCTGAAATCTGATTTTACATCACTTGACTCAATGAGATAAGTAACTGGAGCCATTAATTCATCTCAAATTACATTTTGGGAACTGTTTACTTTTTATATCTAGCTCATTTTGGCACACACAGCTAGAGGTGTATCAGCAGTTCAATTTGAATTTGTCCATCAGTCAAGAACAGTCTTTTTTTTTCAAGGTGGTAAATGCAGTGTTGGGAATCCAGAGAAGTCATCCACATACCATTCTACCCCTTGTTCACATATATTTAAAAATTACTCTTAGAGGCTATTTGACTCCTCTACGTAGTTGCCTTTCAAAAAGGTGTAGAATTTATTGAGTTTTCCATTGTGAGTTTTTAGTTTAATTAAACATATTTTTAAATTATAAATTATTGATTTCTGTCCCCAATATGGAATAATCCTTATGGTAATATTTTATTAGCAGTGAAGATGAACATGCACTTTAAGGCTTAAGAGTTTGAGATTCAAATCATTATTCAAATTTATTTTTAATTTCTCTCTTTCTAACCTAGCTAAGGGTTACACCGGCATTCTGTTGCTCTTTTCTCAGCCTCTTGAATGAAGTTTTTTACATGAAGACCTTTAAGATACACTTATGTACTTTACTATAAATCCCACTTTCTCCTCAGTTATTGCAGATCAAGGCATTTATCATTATCTTTGTTCCAGGAAAGTTAGGTAAATGTAAACACAACCATTATGGAATGAGTGGTTTCTCACCTTTTTACACTGATTTAACAACAACCTTTTCCAGATTTCCCTGTGCAATAACTGTAAAATTTACAGGACCTTCAGCATAATCTCAGCCTGCCTTTTCCACTTGTTCTATTTTACTCTGGACAAGATCTACGATTTTCAAGTTTGACTAAGATTTTTACCAATCACTGTCTCAAAACCAGTTGTTCAAGAGGTCTTTGATCCAGCTAAACACTGAATTATAAGCTCATTATCTACTGTCAATGCTCTTTTATATATGGCACCCACTCCAGCAAATAACTACTGCTGTCTGTATTATTACATTTCTGAAATTCTGATTTGTATCCATGGCTTTCACAAACCAAGGGAAAAGACTCAGATTTCATATTATGACCTGCTGTTAGTCTTTTCCAGGTAAGGAGACTTCACAACCATTCACTTGATGTAAAGTGCTCCTATTTGTGACAGAAAAGAGTTTTTCATTTTGCTATACAACAAAAGGTGCCACAACTTCTTAAAAGGCTGAATGAGCAAGAGGAGCTAATCAGGGCTCCTGTCCTTCTCTCCTCACAAAGATATACTTTTACTGGTACAGCAGCTGTGTGAGTCCAGGGGAAAAAAAAAAAAAAAAAAAAAAGAAGGAAAAAAAGGAGGCTGGGGTGGGGAAACGCAATCTGATAGGGTTTAAAAACCACCTCAAACCAAAAGAAGACAAAGCCACCAAAACTCAAACTTATCAAGGAAAAATGTATTAGCAACTTTATTGCCATTATTCCTTAATTATTACTCAAGTGGTTTAAATTTCAAATTAAAATGTTTTAGTGGCCCTAGAGAAACCTCTGGGCACTTCAAGTGAAATGAGAAATCAGACACCCTTTTGCCAGTGCGTCTGTGAAACCTTAAAGGCATTGTTTTGATGAACAAAGCCTTTTAGGAAGTATATTTTTGCCTCAAGTCTTTGGAAAGTGCTTACACACTGGGTGAAAGTTGCTATGGATTGAAGTCTAAATGATGCTTGTTGCTGAGCCTTGGCTGTTTACAATTTTTTTTACACTTTGTAGTATACCTTTCTTTCTTCGTATCACTCTCTGCTTATTGTCATCAATTAAAACAACACCCAAATGTCAGCCTTCTGCCTTCAGCGGACTCAGTCTATCTGTTTTCAATGCTAAATAAAATGGCCTGTCTTTAAGTAGCTTTCAGTTTCATTCCAAGCAAAAGTTTTTCTCAAGAATTGGAAGTCACAGATATAGCAGTTGCTATAGCAGATGAACAAACCAAACTCACTTCCCCCCCACTATAGGTTTGTTTTTATTTTTCTATTCCTTCACCTGCAAGAAGTAGAAAACATTTAATAGAACAAAATATACTGTTATTCCATGTGGTTACTTTTTACTGGTATTTGACAATTCAAAATAATACAACGCTTAGCTGATTTTTTCCAGTTGATCTTTTCCATTTCATACTCCTATGTCCCTTTCAAGTTCTATTATCTTTGTGCTGAATACTTTTTAGTAGCCAGAAAGCAGAACATATTTTGATATTCTATTTTACAATCAGATGAAATACCAATTATCACAGCTACCCAAATTTTTATGCTTGGTAAGTTCATATGCAATCAGTCTCATTTTGACTTTAGTTTTAAGCACCAACCATGTACTTATGTATTCAAATAACCAGGTCACTTCCCTCAAACAGATGCGGAAACAAAACTGGACCCCAAACTATATGTGGTCACAATTTTTTATCATGAAAATTGGAAGAGATTCTAGTAACACCTATCTTTTGATTTTGAAAATAAATGAAGTTTTCTTAAATTATGTTCAGTTGTGAGCAGTTTTCTACCAGAAGAAAATGTTTCATTGGTTGAATTGTTTGAAATTAAAAGTTAAAGCATCTGAGTTGCTGTCATCACCAATCTGTTTCAATTTCTTTGCCTCTTATTTACTTTTTATGTATGTGCTTTCATTTAAGAGAGCTATTGTACAGAGATTTGATTTCACCCTGGAATATTGAAAGGCAGTGTGTTGATTGCTAGATATTTTTGAAAGGGAAAGGATCTCTGTCAACAAGCAGAATGTAAAGAGGAAAACACACTGCAAACATGCACTGAAATAAATGTCAGTATAATAAAAATATTTCAATTATCGAAACACAATTTACACTGGAGCAAGATTTCCAAGGGCAATTATGGTTGCATATGCTTTGGTTGATTATTTTTACTCCCATGACATAAAATGGAACCTTCAGATAAGGGTATGTTTTGTGCACTTCATTCAAAAAATTCTGTCTATTATATGTACAACAAGCAGGGATGTGACACAATCATTAAAGTTATTACAGATGAATTTCAAATAGCAAGAATATCGAGAAGAAACAGTAAGTGGAAAGTTCAGGACACTATTGTTTACAAAAGATGTGGTTTTTTAGAAATCTGGCCTGATGTCTTCAGCTGGTTTGTTTTCCCTTACAGACAGTATAGTTTATTGGTCTAGACTGGCCTGCTCCAGTACGTTTCAGGCTGGCTACGCAGGAGATACATTTGTTTTGCTGTCTGTTTCTACTCCTACTCAGTAATGCAGCACATAAAAACAGAAAAGCTTTATTTTTCAAACAGAAAAAAAAAAATCTCTTTTATGTTTTCTCTCTGAAGTGTACACCATAGCAGCCATCACAGTAGGAAGGAAAAACATTGGGAACTACAATAAAGGAAAAGAAAATCAGCAGTCTGCAGTAGCTTATGTGACTAGATCAAATTGATTTGCTTTTGTCTTAGTATTTTTTGGAGTTTTTTGCAATCATTGTTTTTCATCAAACTCAGTGTATCTATGTCTGCATAAGGTTATTTTTGTGTAGATTTCAAACACTATTATACCTGAATGACTTCCTGAAAAACACACTAAAGTAATTGTTTTCCTAGAATGACACTTCTTTTTCATTCCTTGTACAATCACTTTTTAGAGCATTGCTGACCAGAGCTCTCTCTTCATATCTTTTGAATATGAAACATCTCTGGAAAAGTGCCTCATTGTTTACATGTACGGTACATTATTTTCTAGTAGAACTACATCCCAGGGGAGAGACTGCCTGTAGAGGCTGTTTTAACTAAATTGGATCCTGCTTGAGAGATTTTTTTATTTCACCGTTAAGTGTAATGGGAAGTAATTTCTTTTTAAGAGATGATCTTAGAAAGGCTGTATATCTCTCCACAAGCAAATTTGGTGTGCTGCAGATAGCATTGGTGTGCAAAGCCTAAGAGAAGGCCACAGAAGGAGGCTGCCTTGGCACCCTGGAATTGAGCAAAGGCTGAAAGGCATGTGAAGGTGCTCGACAGCGTCCCACAGACCAGAGCTGCAAGGTAGTATGCCGTGACTGCTGTGGGATCAAGTTTAAGATAATCTGCATGCCAGACATCACACTGACACGCATATCCCTCTCATCTCAACAAGACCTTGCAAATTGCTTGACATGCCCTCAAACAGATTTTCTACATGCAATATTTTTTGTGTTTTCATTTTGGGGCAGGACTAGGGAAGGTAACCATGGCAGAAAATTAACTCTGATTCTTATCTTTGTTTGATAAAAAGATTTATTCACACTTGAAAACCTGCCGCATTAATGTCCAGACCTAGACAACTCTGTAGGCATAGGAATGTTATTCATAAAATGTGGGTTTTTTTACTTTAAAACAAGAATATTGGTTCTAAAAACATAGAGTATTGTATTGTTTCAAAGTCTTTTCCTTCTTCCACAATGTTTCTGGATGACAAATATTCAGCAAAAATGTTCTAGCTAGTCTGGTATGAGAACCCAATGAAGATATTTTTCACTATGTTCAGGTGTGTCTCCATTACAATTGCCTCATTTTTATAATCATGCTGTGAGAATATATGTAAGTTTTTTTTCAGCTTTCCTTGCCCCATGTGAATGTATTCACATGGATACATTTAATTGTGCAGCCAGCGTTGGCCGAATGGTGTAAGTCGCAACCTCTGGAGCTGGCTCCTCCTCTGAGGACGCCGGTTCAAATCCTGGAGGAACTTGCTGTCACCGTCCGAGCGTGCTCGGCCGTGGCAAGATGAACCTCAGGAGTAAAGGGGGTGGGGCCAGTTCCGCACACACTGTGCCTCACCTAAAAAATCCATTGCGCAGGCTTATCCCAAGATCTTCGTTCTCAAAGTCTAGCCAACAACAACAACATTTAATTGCCTATATATGTATGTATACTTTTCTACCCATGTATTTGTAGCTCAATTGTGCTGCCAGCTGGTCTTGACAGTGAACTCAAATGAATCAGACCATCATCTTTATTTTCAGCTTCTGGTACTCCTTTTGTGCAATTCTTGCTTTTCTATAATCCCATAATGACATCCTCTGCTTTCTGTCTGTAGTTTGCTTAATCTTTGCTTGTCTGCAGTTCTCCTGTACTATATCTCAATCTACTCTTTTGTTCATGTCCTACATTTCCTTCACCTTCTATTTTGTCCTTGCCTTTCTCTATTTTTATCTTCTGTTTTTATTCCCACTTTGTGTTTCCTTCAGAGATTTTCGAAATGTTACACTGAGTTACCAGAAAATCCCTGCAGGGTTTCATTTTCTCACAACAACTTGGGAAACTGTTCATGCTGAATTCATGTCACTTGTGAATTTCTGTCTAAATAGACAAGATGTTGAAAGACTGAACGTGGAACAATTGCAGGTAATAACTAATTTTAATCTGATTCTGTCAGATATTGCCTCATTATACACTAATGGATAAGAGAAGAACCCATGCCATGAAATCCCCAACATCTTTCAGGTACCTGAGAAAACTGGTTGCAGTTACTTCAGATATCTACATTACTGAAACTGACATGAAGAGATTTTCTGTTTTTCTTTGGGGAGTTCCTTTGGAAGCTTCATCTCCCTATGTTATTTCCCACAGAAAATTCAAAAGTCTGGCATTGTAACAGCCCGTCTCTCTGACAGAGTAATTGTGCATTGGTCCATCAGGAATACAAGGAACATCACCTTGCATTATACACAGGTGGAAGTTCTTTACTCCTATAATGACGATCTGTTGTATTTCTTCAAGGCTTTAGGTTTTTGTCTGTTTAGTTCATTCTGTAGCAGAAAGTCGCTTTTCAGAAAATAACTAGAAAAATCTATATATATGAGAATACATAACTATACATGTAAAAAATTAAGAGCCTAATTTTCTTCTGAAGCCATACAATGTCTGGATTTACAAATATAGTTGAAACTAGTGAGAAATAGCCTGACAGACAAGGTATTTCAGAGAAACCTAAGGCTGTCATATTTTTGTACCTTGCCATAAAAAAACCCCAAAATTTTCTATATTTACTCTCCCAAAAATACATGTTTACATAGTATCTTCAAATGCTTGTAATCTCAAAGCAATAACTTCATTATATCAAAGGAGTCTCAGGAGTTCTGGTGAGAAACATTTCTCTCACCTGGAAAAAATCTGCAAACCCTTAGAACATGAAGTTCAGCACCAGGTTGAATATTCTGGATGACACCTTTCTGCAATTTATGCCCAATAAGTGTCATTCCTTGAGCTCCCATGATATGCTGCTTTTTGAATACCTTTTTTCCTGACATCTAAGCAGTAATTTATTTCACTGACAAGTAATGCAAGAAATTTTATACATGTATTCTTCATGGTTATTATAGGCTTTTTTTTTTGGCACAAAGGACAGTTAAAATTTTCAATATAACTTATGGGTCTGTATTTTATTAATCTTATGAAACTAAATTTGGGTTTGAAACTTCCTAAACTTTACTTCAGTCTAGCAGTGTATTTTTGAAAAAGTGTCAGAAAATTAATACTTTCCTGAGTAACAGAAGAGTAAAAGTTTATAACAGTAAGCATTTTAAAATACTAATGAGCAGTAGTAACTGAAAACCAGCTGAGGAGGAAAGGGGATTACACATTTTGCACACAAAAAGTTATTACTTCTACTGAAATGGCCTGAGTTAAATTACAGGTTTGGTCTCATATAGGTAATATGTGAGGATTTGAGGAAAAATTGAATCCATCTTAAAGCTATAAAAAGAACTGTTAAGATGATCCTTTGAAATACAGCTTTTTCTAAAGGCTATATGCTATGCAAGAATAACAGCAGTTAAAAGGACAAAAAATGGAAGGGTCTTGCCATTTCTTCTTACTCTAAGTCAGGTAGATTGAAAGCACCATCATTCTGATGAGAGATGTGAGTATGTATGTTGTAAATACACAGTCTGCACGCACACTTTGTGGATGCAAGTCAGAACTAAGTTTCCAGCCTGAGCTGCTGTTCAGAGACCTGGGTCTGGGGACTCTCAGCCAGTGAGGGGCACACCATAGCTGTCACAGCCATCTTGGACCTGCTGCCTTTGCAGCAACATGGTTACCCCATCTGTTCTGATAATTGCATTACTAAGATAATTTGAATTGTAGCTAACCCTATTTCATCTGACTGCCTCCAGATGCAGACTGCTGCTACATCCATCCTTCACCAGGGGGTGTAGGTATGCAGCCTAGGGTAAACAAACAGCAGGGATATGGTCCAGATCCAGTGCCTTCCTTACTACTTTGTATCTGTGTACTCAGAGATTAAAATAACCTGAGGTGCACAGTTTCTTCGTAGTAAGATACAGTACTGTGCATTCTGAACATAGCCAAAATCTTCCTGCAAATGATATATGGAATCCCATACAGTCGTATATGGGGTTCATCAGAGAAATGCAGGCACTTGTTGGTGGTAATCATCTACACTGAAAGACTCATCCTACTTCTTAAGGGACTTTTTTTTGTCGTTACTTTACAGATTTTATTTGTGCCTCTTAGCAGAGAACAAGCCTATCATTACTTTTGACAGAAGAGCACGACAGGTCTTTTCCCAATAGCAGGAAAGAGTAAAAGCCTTTAAAAATACCCCAAAGATGCTAGCTAGTGTATTCTAACAGATAAGAGTTTCCTTGTAGATATAAGCCACCACCATGAGTTATAATAAGTTTTAGCTCTATAAAGCAGTATAAAACAAACTTTTGCATCCTCAGCCAGATGCATTGCAAGTTTTTGGCTTACACACAGAAACCAAAAAAGATACTGAGGATAAGAGTAAACAAATTATGCATTACTTAATTGAAAGGTCACAAAATTATTCAGAGCTCTATTGTTTACAGAAAAATTTACTAATATTTATATTTTGACTCTTGACTGAGAAATTTTCTGGCAGACCATTCTGCTTGCATAGAGATGGGACTATCGTCACAGGAATCAGAAGAGAAGGTTAAAATTAGTTTTTTGCATAAACTTTTTCTTCAGAAATAAAAGGCTTGTGTTTTACTTTACGTCTTTAGCAACACAGAGGTTAGCTATTCAAATGTCAAAAAGCGAAAGCCTCAAGAGAAGACTTAGGATTTATTTATCTCAACATTTTAATTAATTCTTCTCAGAAAGAACAAATCACAAAGCAAAGAAAGTGACAACTCTGGCTTATTCTGCAAAAATAAAATCTCCTTTTATAAAACCAGAAATCTGTTTATTGCATTCTAAGCTTGTCTGTAGCAATGACCTTAACCTGAGAAAACTTTCTGCTATTACATCAGGTGAAAGTTAGATCCATTGATTGCATCCCTTTTAAGTTAAGTGTAAACCCTGGGGAGTTTGAAACAAGATCCAGACCACTCTTCAGATGGCATGGTTACAGACTAGGAGTGGAATATACAATAATCAGTTACTGTACCTGGCATACTAGAATGGCAAATGTCTATTCTCTACCCATCAAGTTCTATAAATCTACAAGAATCTTTAAGAAAGGAATGTCAATAACCTATATTACATTAAAAGTGTTGCTGTTTTTTTTCCTTAAGTTTGGCAAAGAGTAGAAAAGAATCAAGCCAATCTTTCCTGACTCCCAGTGACTGTAACAGAATTTCTGCAGCTAAGCAGTGTTTTTCAAAGTCATATTGGTTTTACAGCTTAAAAATAAGTTTATGTTTCTAAACAGTCCTACTTGTAAAACAGAAGTAAAATATTTCCTCTATGGCTCTAATAAAAATTACATCAATTGATAAAATACGCTGCAATATGTCCAGTCATGAATACAAAATGTAATTCACAATTACTATTAATTGCTGAAGTTACTGTACATATGTTACCATAATTCCATATACATATTCAGAGCTATTATGACATACCAGAAGTGGAAAACTGCTTATTAATTCACACAATTTTAATGTTTTGCCTTTAAGTGTTTGAAGTACCATTCATTTGCCTTTTACAGAAAATAATTTCTTCATTTATTCTTCATATATTTTACAACTCTCAGAGTTACATATTTTCAAATATTAAGAAATACAGTTAAAATTCATAGCAAAACTTTCAGTATTCCTTACTGATACAATTCCATGTACCGTGTGATGTCATGAGACTTGTTCAAGATCATTAGTTGTGGGTCTTTTGACACTAACATCCTTTTGAACATGGATCTCACAGTGTTTTTGTGGAGACAGTAAGATGCATTTATGGAGGTCTCTGTGCAGTGCAGGCTCTGCTTATTATGAAATGGAGTGGCAAAATAAGAATGAGGAAACAGATTCCAAGACATTCTTTCTTTAAAGATTGTCAGGAGCAGCTTTTGTACTTAGAGATATCTCTGTGTTTTGTGGGAGATTTTTTTTTGTTTGTTTCTAGAGTATTGGGATGAACTGGGAAAATGTATTCTGTATCTTCATCTCTTTCGGGGATGATCCACAAGGCTTTTCCCAGTCTAACTGTCCAGTGCCTTTTCTCATAAAATAGTTTAAGGTTTTTTAAAACAAGCAGGAAAAAAACCCCTACAGTTTTGTGAGGCTGAAATTTATAAATAACAGGATAGGAAGTTTGATACATCAGTAATCATCAAGGATTCTGTTCTGATTTAGGCATGGGTAAAAAAATATGTGGAAAGTTATAAGTGTTTTATTAGGTGTTTTATTATTACATAAGTGAAAATACAGGCAAGCTTTAGGCACACAGTTCTGAACTGGACAATTATCAATTGTTCTTACATTATCTTTACTGGTACAAACAAAAGTGTATTCACTGAAAGACTCTACTATTTGCATGTCAAAAGGACTTCTGGAATAAAATGAGCTGTTTGCTACACTTGATTCATTTCTCAATAAAATGGGAAATACAGTCTTTGAATGGCTGTCTGAATTCAAAAGAGCATGCAATTACTTTAGACAAAAAGACTCCATAGAGGGAGTGTAGTAGCACAGTCTAACCAAACAAGACAATGTACTGTTAATTTTTGATCTAATGGTTCAGGCTGTCAGAAATTTTTGAAGTGACCTTTTATACTGCAATATATTTTCCAGTTTTTGTGTCAGCCTCTGATTTTCCTGGCCATGTGAGTTGGCACAACTGCTGCTAATGTAAACTTTTCACCTGAGCGACTGATTTATGCACATGCCTGCATACACACGCACACAGAGTGGCAATGCTTTGCTAGCATTCAGAGAATGAGAACTGTACTGTGCTACATATTACATCCCTCTGCCCTTCTTTCTCATTCAAGCACACATTTGAAAAATATTTTTCATTTTAGACAGAAAGATACACCATACCTAAAAGTTCAGAAACATGAGGAACTAGTATTTCCTGGCTAAATTTTTAATGCACTTAGAAGGAAGATATTTCCTTTCCGAAGTAAATAAAATCTAATGGCAAATGTACAGTAGTCTCTATAAATGTGTATTATTTACCTTGATTTCTTCACTATACAAATTAAAATTTCAGTCTTTCAATAGTTTGGTCTAGAGACTTTTCAATAGTTAATGAATTGCATTCAGAGGCCTATCACTTTAACTTCCTGATGCAAAAGATTTTGAAACGGTATGGAACAAAGAATTTAAATTAGACATCTGACAGATCTGCACAGGCAACTTAAAATCAAATTCAGTTTTACCTGTCCACTCTCAAAAGAGATTAAATCCAAACACTGAAAGGATTCCAAATTCATAGAGGACCTTATTTTGCTGTGTAAGAAGCTAGAAGCTTACCATAGCCCCTTCCCCATGTAACCCACCCTCCCTTACAGTTTAGCTGCTTGCAACCAAAGGTTCAAAGGTCAAACTGATACAGTCCAGTTGAATAATTTTGGCTTGGGCTACTGAGAAAATTGCAAAGCTTGAGATGTCACTGCAGAAAGATCTCTGGAGTCATGCAAGATCAAAATTTTACAATTATAAAAAAAGTCACATTGGAAATAAGTTTATTCTCATTACCCATGTCAGTGTGAATATTACTGACATTATTCAGGAAGAAATCAGACCTTCTCATAGGTAGTTGCAAAGCAAGAAATCAGATGAAGGCTACATTAATTCTGAATTTATACTGCAAAATTGTGATGAATATCCATGAATATGTTACATTCTGCACAACTTCTCCCAGACTGCTGGGTTTCATGCACCAGGATTCCAGCCTTTTTTCCTCTGCAAATACAGGTCTTTTTGAAAAACACCAGCTGTTCCTTATGCCAGATTTATACTTCATGGAAACATGTTTACTAAGAAGTTTGCTGGGTAGGGAAGGAGTGGGACTGATCCACTGCTCAGTGCTGTCCCGTCTCAAGCTAGAACACAGCCAGAACATGCAGAAGAACCACAAAGGGGTCTGAGATTTTTATTTCCATAATGATAGAGGTCAGAGACAGAAGAGCTGAGAAAAACAAAACTGTCCCTGTCCTGGATGGCACAACTGAGAGAACACATCTCTTTTGACAATTTAACTGACTGTGGCAGAAATCAGAGCAGGCAGCTAGCACCTCTGAGACAAAGTTAGAAGGTCTGCCCAAACAATGCTTGTTCCTGATATGTCTAGAGTGTTGTAGGTCGAGAACCTGAGAAAACCTATCACACATACACAAGCATTCACCAAAACAAAACACCAGCAGCTAATCAGAAAACCCAAAAAGAAAACCAAACATTACAAATTAACTATATTCTAATAAAGAGTTGATTTTCAAAATTGTGACCCAGGAAATCTTTCCATCTCTCCATCAGAAATTCTATGGAAAGAGAACAGCAACATGAAGGACTCATTATAACACTTGTACTTCTGGAGGAGAGTTCATAGGTCAAGAGTAGTGTCAGAAGAGTGTGTTTATTAAATGACATTAACTGAAGAGAGAAAAAAGCATGAATAGCAGAGTTAGATATGAAGCCCTGAGGATTTGATTTTAATTATACATCATTACTAGCTGTGCTGACAGAAGTGTTTGTGCATATGCCACTGTACAAAGTGAAAAAGAAAGATTCAGTAGGTGGTCTTGATATATGTTCCCTTTCACAGAAATGTAATAGGAAGTCTTAAGTTAGTTATTTAGCTAGTACTAAGTCTAGTATGCAGTGCCTTTATCTACCAGTCATATGAGACCAATCAAACTGAAAATTTCTAATTAATAGCTCAGTTGTGTAACCCTAAATTTATTTTTCCTTGAAGATGTATTGAATGCAATATCTGTGGCCAGTTTCCAAACTACCAGTATAGCTCAGAATTAATGCAATATATTTTGTTGTTGAATATCAGCAAAGTGTGTAGTAAGTTGGAAAGAGTGTTGCCTATTTGCAGCAGGGAATGCCATACAATCTGCAAAGAAAATTCTATATTTACAGTTGTAAAAGAAAGGAAGGAAACATTGTCATTTTCCCCATTCTGTACAATGATAAGTACTAAACAGAAGAAACTGCAATATATCTGCTCATGGATACAAGGTGCTGATTTTAGAGGCAGTTGACATTTTCCAAAATCTTACCAAATTCTAATGAAGAATTCAACATTTATTTAATTATTCTTCCTAGATCTGTTAAACTCTTTTTGTCTCAAACAATTATGGAAATGCTCAGGTCTCTAAATCACTGCTAATTCGTATTTAAACAAAACTTTTCATAATAGAGTCTGAAATTAAAATATGCCCCATGAACTCAAGTTGGTCCTAATGTAGTAATTTACCTACAGATCATTTGGACTCTTTTCCCAGAATCTTGGCATATATCACTGCAATATATTTAATTATTTAAAGTGGACTGTAGATTTTCACCAGTTTTCCTCCTCTCCTCTGAGCACTTAACAGATTCATTACTCACAGTGCATCAAGGCTGGTTTTGCTGTCCATGTGAAAGAACCGAGGTTGTGACACCACCTTGTTTACCAGTTCCAGCTTAGCTGGTTGAAGACCTTCCTGATCCATCTTCTCTGCCTCTCAACCACCTGCTAGTGACAGAATACTTGTGAAATCACTCCCTAGTCCTCCATAAATAATCACTCCACAAAAATAAGTCAGGTGATATTAAAAGATTGAAATATAGTATCACACCAGTCTCATGAACTCCTCATTGCAATCAACATTCTGGGAGCGAGCAGGAAGTAACAAGCAGCTGCATCCAGGAAACCAATCAGCTAATGCAGCTGCTTTTAAGACAGTGTGTGTTCTCCAGCTTAGGATAAAGCCACTTATATATAGAATAGCCCATCACATATAGAAATAATATGATGTTATGTCTGAGTTGATTCCTTAAAATATTTTCCTAAACTTATACTTCTTTAGGAATAAAGGATGCTTGGATATATTTTTCCAGGTGTGAACGAGGAGCAAAAGTTAGAACAAAAATTTAAACTGTCTACCCGCTAAACAGTTAATATCATCACAAGCAGATTAAACAAAGTCAAGCTCACGGGCCACAGGAATCAGCTGTATATGGAGTCTATGTCTTTCTGTACTGTGTACAACACTGGATTGACAACTCAAACAGCAAACAAATATTAGTTTTCAGGTTATAAGGTGATGATCCAAGTGCCAGGTGTTGTTCTTTTTGAATACTGAGGACAAAGTGTCCTAGGATCAAAGTTTGCCTCACGTCAGTCACAAATCCTTGTGATAACCCCTGATTGAAGCTACACTTTCTTTATCACAGCAATGGCTTCCTTTATGTAGAATAGCTAAGAAAAGGACTTAAAAAAAGAGAAAGAGCATCACTATGCACGACAAGATTCCTGAGATACAAGGCTTTTTACAAGAGGAAATATCATTTGACTGAAAAATATGTGATACTGCTATGTTTCTCCCTCCCCCTCCTGCCCAGCTCCACCCTTTAGACCATGTTTTATTTGTGGTAAATATAGACTAATAAATATTGCTTATACTTTAAAGAAATTAATGCTTTGTGATAGAAGGTGAGAAAATAGAATGTCTGTTATGTGAGAAGTCCTGATATCCACAATCTTTTCTGAGTGAACTTCTAAAATCTCCCATGGAGATAAAACTCCAAAGTGTTTCTATTCAGAAAGAATGAAACAGCTAGGGATTTTGTTTCAGAATGCATGATTGAAACACTGTAAGAGTGATCCATTCTTGTCTCTATGAAATAATGGATTAAATGGAAATACAGTAAAGACACTACGGGGGGGGGGGAATGGAGTATTTTAAAATTTTATCTGTCCATAAATGATAAGTCCATAAATGATAGAAACAACAGATTTAGAAAACTATTAGCAAGCAAGACCATTCATCAACCAAGAAAGGACACATTATAGTTAATATACTGTAAACCCCATGGTACACAAGCTGTCTTAAATTTAGATATTTTTGCACAGACTTTTCATACTCTTCCACAGCTACCTGTTTTAAATTTTTTGTATCAGAAGTTTGACATATAACTACAAGCAAGTTATTCATTATGTGGATTGCCATGTCATATTCTTCAGCAAATATTCCAATTGCAGTACAACTATTTTAAAATTTTACCATATTTTTATAACTGTGAGAAAATGTCATGACTGTTATAGTTAGAATGAAACTGATGAGCAACTACTTCCAGTTTTGTGAACCTCATCTATGTAGTGATAAAAAAATGTGTATATGATAAGTTTTGAAACACAAGATTAATTTCTCTAGCATAGCAATACTTTTTTTTTTTTTTTTAAATTACATTTTCTGTGAAGATACACATGGATAAGTGATAACATAAAGGTGATCTAAGTCTGTGGATTACTTAATTATCATATTATAAATTTCTTTCAGTATACTTTAGCAGTATTTTTATATTATACATTATATCATGAATATATCATTGCTGATATACATGATAATACATAAGTATATCAAAAGATTTTTCTGAATATTTTCTATTTTGAAGCATTGATCAAGCAGGTTGCTAAAGCAGAGATCCATTTAGGTGTCTTTTTCCCTCATTCCTTCAGCTTTTAATTATTTTTATCTCTAATTTATCTAAAAGTCTATATTTTAACTAGAAAATACTTATGTTGAATCATAAACCACTTCACTGGGCTCACAATTTGTGAAAATCCAAGCCCTAGGAGTCTCCACTGTTGATCTTTGTGCCTAGAAAACAACTAGTTGCAAAAATAAAAATTGGAGGAGGGAAAAGAGAAGGAAAAGAAATTTAAAATAATAGAAAATGAAAAGACAGTAAGGTAAAGCTATTGTAGAGAATTACAGAGGCAAAATCTGAGAGGACATCTGTGCAGATCTGGTTTACCTTAGACCCAGAGGTAGGATCAGCATTACATAAGCCATTTCTGACAGTAATATATCAAAGTTGTTTCTAAAAATTTCAGTTTCTGCATTAAATAGCATTTATAACACTCTATTCCAAAAAGTTTTCCTGATATCTGCTGTAAACCTCATTTGTTACAAATGAAGCACTTTACTTTCACAGATGGATTTTCTCTTTTCTACACGGCTCTTTTTCAAATAGTTGAAACTGGACCCACCAAGCTCTCCTCCCGAAATTACTTCTTCAGTCTATCTTGTAGGTCAGACCAGTGTTGGTTCTTGCTGTCTTCTCCAGTCTCTCAGGCCCATTTCTCACTTAGGACACAGCACCAAAATCTGTAGATAGTATTCTAACAAGCCTTATCTGTCAGTAGAGCCCTGAGCAGAAAGACTGCTTGGCACAGCGACAGTGCGCCCTTACCTGTTTGCCACACTCTAATGCTACTCAGACATGATCACTTTGGATCTGTTTTCATCTCCAGACCTGCTTTTGCAGTTATGTTGCACAGATGTATAATTCTCAATGTATAATGTTAGACCTGATTGTTCCTACCTGTATGGAAAATCTAGTGTTTCTCCTCAATGAATTTCTTCCTTTTTTCCCTCATGAAGATTTGTAGCTCCTTCCAGCTTATTTTCAGCTCAGATTTAAGAAGCAGTACTTTCTTCCTTTTTTATATACTTTATTTTTTTTGGCATATCTACATAATACTCTGTATCAGTGAAGTGCACATTTATTTTAATTCTCTATAGAATTACAATTCATTTTAGTTCATTATCTAGGAATAAAATCATTCTGCCTATCACAACAAAAAGAGTTCAACTGAAAAGTAATAACATGTACATTATATATTATTTTCTAATCCATCAAAATTTAAATTAAACAGTTTGTATCAGTAAGGACCACCTAAACAAGGATTCTGCCAAAGCAGGACCTTGATTTTCCTATCTGACCATTTTAAATTCCTCAGAATGCTTTTATCCTCATTTTAAAGAGCAGAGGTAAGATACAGCTCGTTACTGATTTGCAATATTACTTTCCCAAGATTATTCCATTTTATTTGGGATTAAACCACCCATGCATTTCAAAACACAGGAGCATACAAAATATCAGAATGTTTCAACTGTAATGAAGGTAAGCAAAATTATATATGTTTATGGATTAGCATTAATTTCTAAATTAGTCAGGAGCTGGCACTGAATCTGTATATTGAAAGAACAGAATTGTTCTTTATCATTTATCTGCTATATATGGAAGGATTAGAACTTATTAAATCATCTTCAGTGAAATGTAAGTATATTTCCTTCATGTGCTGCATAAATATTTGATTAACCACTGTGCAAAACATTAGAAAAGCATCTGCTCAGCATGAGACTGAAACCTGCTTGACACCACTAAATAGAAGGAATAAATTCTGCCTGATGGGAAATGTTAAAAAATTGCAGTCTTTGATATTCTGATCTATTGAGTTGAAAAGAATAATGAAATAAGCATTTAAGATTATAGAACTGAAAAAAAAAATATATATTTAGGCACAGTCACATGTCACAGTGATGTGTGAAGTCTGGTGTTTTGTCATTGTGTGGTTAATCTGGAATTTGTATTTCCTTGTCAGCTTCCTGAATCACCAGTTTACCACAAACAAACAATATAAACAACAAACAAAACCCACCAAAAAACCCCAAACAGAACATCCTTGTTTTGTTTGTAGACATGTTGGTAGTCACTAACAGCTATTTTCATAAGAGTCTTTAAGAAGTAGCAATTTTATAGGGAATGTAGGGGAAAAAAATTCATCAAAACTTGGACCATTTCTAACACTGAAGTAAAAGCTTTATTATTTTTATATAAGTTCAGAAGTGATTCCAGCTTTTTCAGTTTAATTTCCAGAAATAACAAACACTAAGAATAGTTTTGAAAAGCATGCTTCAGTGTTATCTATGTAAAAATAGTGATAGTGCCAGGAACTTAAATCCAGCAAAGCTTTTTCTTAGAGACTTTCGGTCCAGTATTACAGACTAAAGTTTCTGCATGGTGAAGTGACTCTGGAAAATCAGAAAGGTCTGAAAAACCAAAGCAACACTGCGAGTCCGTTGACATTTCCTGCTGACCATTGGTACAGCTTTGAGAGTCCTGTTACCTCCACAGTGCCCCAGTATAAACCTAGCAGACTAAGTTTATATATTTGTCGAAATAGAGCTGTTGAACTTGTAAATACAAGACAACAGAGAGAAGTGATTTTTCTGCTAAAAGCAATTCTTTAAGAAGCAGATGGTGTTCACATTAGTGTCATTAGGATTTTGACCATTAATAGATATAGTGACATTATGGCACTGTAAATGTGCCTGTGAGACATCCTGTATTGAGACAATCTTTCTTATTGCTCTCTGTAGCTCAAATCAATCTTCAAGACTTTATATAAAGAAAAAAAACAAGCTGAAAATACAAAAAAAAAAAAAAAAAGACAATTTTACCTAATATAAACTACACTCTGACATACACAATTTCACCTCTTCGTGAAAATGGCAAAGTAAAAGTTCATCACTTTTCAATATTTGTCTTTATTCTGACATGTTATTATTAAGTTATATTCACTTAATTATCTAATGGAGCGTAATCCAAGTAAATGCATTATGTAATATATTTTGTTATACTGTCCCAAAAATTAAATTTATGGAATAAATGAAACCCCTTGAATTACCTCATTTATTTTAAGAAGTGGTTATATGTTTGAATATGGTATTCTATTTAATTTATTATGCTGAATTCTTCCCTTATGAATTAAATCATATAAAAAAGAAGAAAGACTCAAAGGGTGAAAGAAGAATAAATTACCTTCACAAGTTTTTTCTCCAGTGTGTACAGAGTCCCAAATAAGATCTGCGAATGAAGAATTATGGCTGAAGAAAGGAAATATCTTTTTCTGATTTCAGCTTATCCAAAGTGCAGGTATCCAGTAGGTCTATTCTGTTTGCATTTTGTGTTTATTTTTATTCTCGGCAGTGGTCCTGGTGCTTTTGTATAATGTACAATTACAACTGTAACTTGATGTCATATGAACAAATGCTGAAATACCTAGGATAGCAAAAAATGTACAGCCTTTTATACCATGTTCCACTAAGAAATCTCTCAATTTATAGCATATTTTGCTAACCCAATATTAATTATGGGATTTATTGAATAAGAAATATCTTTCTAGGTCTAGTCCATGAAACCTTGATATAATGAAAAATAAAATAAAATAAAATAAAA
>VXAU01000111.1:5999-23335 GCA_013399695.1 Formicarius rufipectus | reverse complement strand
AAAAAAAAAAAAAAGAAGTTTTGAAAACCTCTGTTTGGCAGTCAGAAGCTAAGAAACACCATGAGAGCAATCCTGCACTAGAACCTCCTTGACAGGACATCTCAGTTCCCACAAAATATATTACCAAGTATATTACAATATCCAGACACATCCAGAGGTTATCTACACACACTTGCTCTAAGCAAGGTGAACCAATGTCCTTTACATTCTGAAGGTATTCTGTTGTTGTACCTGACATACTAAAATAGCTGTTGCACTGTTTACTCTTGAATACATTCACTTCTCAGCCACTCAGTTTGTCTCAGCCTGTGATGTGTGGCATCTTCACGTGTTCTCCCAGGAAATGAGAAACTGAAAAAAAAAAAAAAAAGTAACAAAAGAGAAGCCTAAGTTTCCTATCTCACTTTATTTAATAACGTAGGCTTTGTCACTCATGAAGATCCTGGATATTTGTCTAATTTTCTTCTCCAGTATACTTCATTGTGATACCGAACAAGGGACACTTGCAAAAAGAAACTAAAGCAATGTTAAAAAAGCTGATGTAAAATGAAAAATAAAATAGAAACAACGCAAGCACAACCTTTCTGAAACAATATAAATATGAAATGGGAGCAAAACCATATTAAGATGAGATTATTTTAAAAGTATTATTTTGAAGAAATTGAAATAAAGCTGCAGTGGTTTAAAATGAAGTAATTTCACAATCTATTTTAAAAGTTTTCTTAAATCAACATTAAATTTTCTTTTTTTTTCCTACTTAAGTGTTTACATTCTGTCCCTCAAAATACATTTTTAAATACTTGTCCTATATGACATTCAAAATTTCTACCTTTTATTGAAAAGTAAATTTCATAATTTATTTATAATTTAATTTAATCTATACTTTTTAATTAAAGCAAAATCCTGTGTTTGAAGTAGCTTATCTGGTATATAAAGTCATGTGGCCTTTTTAGTAGCATTTTCACTGTATAATTGAATTCACTGGTTTATTCTATCACTTTTATACTCTCTTGCTTTTATTTCTAGTTGTTTCTATTTCTAATTGCTTCTTTTATTTCCTTTTCTTTCAATATACTGTTTTCTGTGTCTTCTCTTCCACACATTTCAGATCTCCCTGACTGTCTTCTCACTTAAGAAAATCTCCCTTCCTGTCCAATGGCATCAAAATACCAAAAATTAGTGTTTCTAAGCTGACAAACTTAGTTTCCATATCAGGGAATAAAATTTTCAGCGTACCATAGGCACCAGTGTTGCATGTGCCTGGGAAATGTGATTTGACATGTAAAGGAGGCTACAAACAAAAATGTGGTGCTCATGGGCACCTGAATAGTTAGACAAATCGTGGGTGGGTTTCCTGGTAGCAGGTAAATATTGCTGGAAAAGCACCTGTGATTTTTCTGTGGGTTTTCCTGCCTTTATCATCCTTCCCTCCCCAAGTTCTCTCTGATTCTGTAGCTGAGGTTTTCTGGTCCTCTGCTCTCCGGGCTCTGGCTTCTCTCTCTTTGTCTTCTGCCATTATCTGTTGCTCTACCTAAGACTGTGCAATGCACCCAGCAGGCTTTCTGCAATTACCTTCCTTAGAAAACACATCTTCCCTCCTTCTTCTTAGCCAAGGAAACTCTCACTTCACTAATTTCCATTCCTATCACCTCAGGTGGTCTTGGTGTAACTTTCCCACCTGCATACACATCATTCCCCACCCACTTTAATTTCACCTCACTTTGCCATGTTATTTTACTCGAAGAATTGCAACTGACCAGAGTGCATGGCATTTCTGCTGCTCTTTGCTGCTTGTTCTGATCCATACAATAACAGTGATGATGATTATAATGTAACAAATTTTAAAGATGTATTTGAAAACAAATAAAAAATAAGCAATATTCACTCTACCTCAAGTAGATGTTCTTTAACAGATAAAAGAATAAATCCTATTCTTGTGAAACCACTTAAAGTAGCTGTATTTAACATTATATTTTGCAGTGTTAGGTCTTCTATGATACTTAGAGAAGCAGGTTAAAAATCAATCCAATAACCCTCAATTAGAGTATAGCAAGTACAGCACTTGTAAAAATATTACCAGGAAATGGAATATTGTACAGATGGACAAAACAGAGCTCAACGCCAATATTTTTTGTATGTGCACTATAAAAAGTACTATATTTAATGATTCTGTCCTCTGCTGTGCAGAGTGCCTCCTGCAGGGTGCCAAGTGCCTTCAACTCTCAAGTCTGTCTCTCTCCAGAAGCATTGGAAAATTGAACTATGAAACAGTAAGGTACTTCTTTATAAAATAATGTTTTCCATTTGACTTGAAAAGAAATACTTCAAAGAAAGAATGAGAGCTACCGCTGAGATATTCTTGACAGAAAATCAAGTTGATTCAAGTGGCCAGTTATGTTTTTGTGATAACAATTCATCAAATCTTGGTAATCAAAAATGATGGAAAAGGAAACAAAAGAGAAAAATACATGGCAGCTAAATAGAGCTTTGAACCAACTCTAGACTTTGTGAAGTTTGACAAGATGTGAAAGTTTGCTATTTTAAAGCTCTCAAAAATTTACTTCTTTATATACCAGAAGGTGCTCTTTCCATAAAGTTGATTTTGCAGAAGACCATTTCATTTCTTGGTTTTCAGGCAGCATTTCATGGTGAACTATCACTCCCAATTTCATCTTTTATGCCATATTATTTTCCAAATTTCATAATAGAAATAGTTGAATAGGAAATAAAAGGGCGAACGTCAAACAAAAATCTTCAGGCATGATAGAGAATGGGTTTCAGGCATGGTGAAGGCAGTTGCCACCCATCTTCCTGCAGCCCCACAATGGTCATGCCATGGTTGAACCTCCAAAGCATTGGAAAGAAAGGTATGGTCCAAGAAGAAAGCTGTATTTACATCCACCACCACATCAGTTCTGTGAGTAGTAGACAGAAACTGAGGAGAAAGGGGATTAGCAGGCAGAGCATATCACTTAGAATAGGTAATGCATCCAAATTCCGAGTACCACATTACTTCACAGATATCAAAATCATAGCTGCAAAACCTTACTCTGGAAGCTGAGCCGTTTGTATTTATTTCTTACATGCTATGTCCATTTATAAGCCAGAGAGAAAAGGAGGAACAAATCATCAAGAAACTTGAAAAAAAAAAATCCCCAAACCCCCAAACAAACAAAACCTTCCCAGTGTGCTTTAGAGTCTATCAAACTGTAAATGCCAGTTATTTGCTGAAAACATCTACTTTTTAACAGGGAAAGTGGAAAACTTAACCACTTCATACACTCTGCTATGTTCTTGGATAATTTGTTTTGTTGCATCAAGTTCTGCTTGACTTCTGACAACACATATCTTATGTGTTTATTTTCTGACCCGTAAAATGTTGCTTTCTTTGTCAGAGTATTTTTTTTCATTCTCTGTGTGTGTGTATTAATCTTAACACAGTTTTAACATGAATAAGTACCACAATGCTTCTGTGTGATTTCCATTACCTTCCCACCCAGGTCTGGGTGTAGGTTCCAGATAATATTGTTGTATCTTCAGCTTCACATATATTTGGAAAGTTATGATGGTCCTCAACTTCCCACTATTCCAATGGATATTTGGTTTCAGTAATAAAAATATTTTTATCTATATTAAATGCATTGCATGTAAGAAGTATGTCACAGATTTCAGCAGCTTTGAAGTAGAACATCCCTAATTCTTGTTCGATGTGATTTTTAATGCTATCAATTCTTACTTATCCAGGGTACTGCAAGATCATTTTGATGGAGGACACAATTCAAGGCAGAAGACACAATAAAAAGAGAGAATTCACAGTTAAGGAGCTATATTCCAATTATTTAAAAAAAAAAAAAAAGTTTCCACTGTAACTGGCAGAGCCCTATTCTGCATAAAAATAGCACCTACAGGAAATTTCTTTTTCAACTTTCTTAGAAATACTCATTCTATTCCTACTCATGTAGACATAAGAAAAACTTTGTTGAATATGACACCTGGCTTGTAAGTACTCTTTTTTTCCCAGACTCTTTTGGCCAGCAGACCATATTCTATATTAAACTTCAGTCAATTGTCTAGACCCAGCTTTCTTGTACATATCTTTTTTTTAAATGGTCACCAGTACTCCTTTAGTCTCAGCAGAAGCCTGAAAATTTTGAGAAACTAGTGACACATTAAGCAGAATTTCTGAGCTAACAAAAATTTCTCTGTGAAAAAGGTAATTCGTATTTTAACAAACTATATTTAAAATACATGTGTAGTTTTGGTTAAGGAGAAAAGTGTGGAGTTGAATATTTTTTATTCTCACAGAGGGGAGTCACAAGGGGTTCCCTCAGCAGCTGACACAAAATTTCAGGCTACAGTTCCATATTTGGGGTATAAAAGTGTTCACATTTTATCTTTTCACTGAATGACATATTGGTCTGGTTTTTAAACACCAGACTCGATGTGGGCTTCAGTTTAAATGGAAACTTCTTACTGTCATACCAAATGTACAAATAGCATCTCAGAAAGTACACATAATGGTGATTAAGTATTTTAAGCCTCTCAATCTTTATTTCACAAGCAACCAAAATTAAATAATAGGTCACTTAAAAGTCACAACAACTCATAACAAAATACTTTTAATATATTATTGGCTAAGATAATGTAATCTTTCAAAAATCAGAACATATACCACCCATAGATGCTTTCTCAGGTAGTGCTTTGAGAATCTTTATCCTGATAAATTATATCATACACTTAATTAGGGTTGAAAATAACAAAACAATTATAATAATAAATTAGCTTTGAAGATAAATAGTTCCCGATGATTCTCCAATATATGGAACTTCTGTGTTTCTAATAGAGAAAACATACATACTAATATATGATAAAATTTTGGTTTGCATTTGTTATTAGCATGAGAAAATAGTGTGTAATATACCATGATTGTCTAAGGAATGTCAAAAGTATTCTAGAGGTAATTGTTGAGTGCTGACAACTACAAATAATGTTTCTTTCCAGGCTCTTGCAGAACTTACATCTCAAAGAGAAGGGAATACTAACTAAACATAGTGCATATGACTAAAGATCATGATTTGAGAGTTCTCCTCATTTAACTAAAGCCAGATCTTGTGTGCTTCTATACATTCAAACAAAACTATGAAATACAGCAAAAGAAATACTAGAAAGAGACTTGAAAGATATTCGACAAAGATATAAAAGGATGAAGTAATTATCAAAAGAGAAAATATATGGATTATATATAAATATTATAGATATATATAAAATTATATGGATTTCACATTTTATTGATAGGCAACCTGTCCCTGTAGAAGGAATGATTAGGATTGTTCAGGCTAGGATGAAGGTGATGGAATGAAGGTACAATAGAGATCAAAAAATTCACTGTCTCTTTCATTTCTGGCCCTGAGATTTTTGAGCCACACTTCACAGGAGGTTCAGAGAAAATTCTGGGGAGGAAGAAGCCCTCTTTTCTGCCTGATCTTCACTGAACATGCCCTGCTGGCCACTGTCAATGACCAGATGCCGGTATTGACCATCTGACCCATGTGTGCCTTCTTGTATGGATGTTTATTTAAAGACATAGAAACATCAGTAAATTGTGTATTAAAAATCACAGCATGAATATAACCTTTAAGTTATGAATCTCAGCTGTGGAGGAATAGCATGGGAAGAGATGCAATGTATCATATAACTCTAATTCTGCATTTGTAGTGCATTCTTCAGTAAAAAATTTTTATTCTTCTCCTCAGATCCCTACAAATTTTATGTAAAAATGCCTTTATTGCCAATACTTCTATGACTTTAAAATGCCTAGTTTTCCTCTGAAGACTCTGTGAAAAATAAATATGCAATATTATTTACTAATTAGTCATTAATTATGTCCTATTCATACCCATCTTCCCCATGGTGACTAGATACAATAAAGTATTTGGTATATAAAAATATAGTCCATACCAAAATAATCTACTCATACTGGGCAAGAACAGATGGCTGTAAAGAGCTATGGCTGGTCACACACTGTTCTGTGTGATATTAACCAACAAGATTCGTATTCCTTATAATGATTAGGGATGTTGCTGAATTGCTTGCTCATCACCATCTGTCAGAATGAGGGTTGACCAAGCAAGTGCAAAACAATAAGAAATTTAGCTCCACTTCTAAGTCCAGTTATAGGTACATGAATTATATATTTATATTGCCTCATGTAGGCAACTAATCCAAGAAATCACCTCAGGTTATCATTGATGAAGTATCTGTTCCCAAATCAAACAATAATATCTTTTCTTCCTAAGAAGTTCAAGAAAGATGACTTTTAGGATCATGGAAGACTCTCTGATGCACTGTGCCTCCAGTCCCAAACTATCAGGAAAAATATATGTGAACAATTGGTATTGCAGTATTATTATCCAACATTCTTCTTTCCCAAGTGTTTAAAATACTTTAAAAAAAATTAATTAATGAAGTGGCACAATGGAGTACATAGAGGGATCCCTTATATCAAAATCTGTTTTGAAAAGAGACAGCAAATGTGTCATGTCTTATAGTTGCCAATAATATAACATCTGGAAGAATGTTTTGCAAATGGAGTTAAAAAATATAGAGTAATTTGTTTCCACAGCATGCAAACATATTTCTTATTCAGAGCTTTAGAATTCCTGGTAAGTGGGTGTTGTATAAAAAAAACCCATGTAAACAGAAGTAATCACAGAGAGGTTAGCTTGAAATGTATGCAGTTTTCTTTTTCAGTCATCTGAGTTTAAATTCAGACTCCACAAAGTGCTTCAGTCTTGAAATCAGCATCACTTGTGGGGCAGTGAGAGTAAAATAAATATGAAAATAATATGGTCCAGGAAATGACTGCACTGTATAATAGATTTCACTCTTCAGAAGTTTGTCTCAATATTCAGACAAAATTTTCTTGTCCTTTGTTTCATCCTGTTACTCCTATTAAGAGCTCAATTTATATAACTACAGATTATATAGTCAGTACCAACATTCTTCATCTCTGTAAAAATGTATCCTAATCTTTTGCCTTCAGGAAGCAATAGTGGATAGTCACGTATTGTTTTAAGACAATTATTATTAGTAATTTTTGGTCATTATTAGTCATTAGTTTGTGGGTATGAAACTCGTCACCTTTTTATGAACAAAAATTTTATATTTAAGAGGTTTGTCTTCAATTAAATCAGTCACCTTTGGCAGTATTTTATAATGAATTGCATTTTTGATGGAGAAAGAAGCAGATTGAAAATATTAGAAAGAAATAATTGCATGAGCCCATGCTGTTAATTAATTATTAATCAGAAGATGAAGAAATTACTTTCTAATATAAATCTTCACAATGGGGTTTCTGTTGAGTAAAGAGCAACTTTGCGTTTTATTACTCTAGGTCTATAAATCTAGTAATGTTTTCTCTACAGTTAGCATAAATCTGTTCTAATGAAGGTGTCAAAATGTCAAACAATAAGCCTATTTTGTTCTACAGTCACCTACCAGTCATTTTCCTTGTGAGCTATTGTCAGTATTCATGGTACTTCAAGACTTCAGCACTGAGGGAGGTTAAGATGAACATTTTGCGTCTACTTAAGATGTATTTCATATCTCAGATTAAGGCTCATTTGCAAAGATGAGCAAAGGTGCAACTTTTTGGCATAATTAAAACTTGTAACAGAACTTCCTTGCCCATCTCTACCCTCTGACAATCACCACCTCTTGGGACATAGGTGTACCCCAGTACTAATTTTGAGTTTGATGCAGTGGTTCTGTTTTGTGTTTCAAGTATTATCTTCTCATTGTCAGTATGTCCCTGACTAAAGCAGATATGCTGCATGCTCCTACTTTTTTTCTTTAGAACAAACTGAATATCACTTGCTTTTTGTGAGACCCAGTGACTGCTCTACATTTATGAATCTTACTATCTTAGAAATATTTTCATATTACACTGAAATAAAGCATAATCCTTTGGGAAGTAAATTTCTAACATTAAATTTCCTTAGGTACCCAGTGAACTTCTTGTCATGCCTAAAACTGTTTCAGTTAGATAGACATTCAGACATGTCTATCTTGAATACTTTGACAAGCGCTTTAAGTACTTAGCTGTAGAGCTTTAGCAAAACACCCACCAAGAACACTGTATAGATTAGGTCACAGAGAGAGCAGAATTAAGCTAGGGTGGTGCCTTGAAAGTCTTTCAGTTAAAAAGTAAAGAGCAATTTCCAGGCACAGAATATCTGGTTCTTTTCCATTCTCATTCTATGATTTTTGACTTTAATAGAGAAATCCAAAATATTAAGTACCCATAGCTGCGGATAACTGGTAATAATTTCACTGTTCCCATTTTTCTGTTTCTGTTGAACTTATTTTGCTTACACAGAGAAATTAAATATTGACTCAACCAAAGACCATGTGAAACTGATTATATAACTGGTCAGTTCACACGCAGAGGTGAAGGGAAACAGAGTTTTCCCTTTCCAACGCAAATTAGCAAAATATTAGTGGAAGATGGAACTGGAATTTTGATTCTCTCCTCCAGGATGAGTGCTCTAATAAATGCAATTAAATCAATCCTTTTGGAAAATACATATTTTCTTAGACAAAATGGAACAATACCAAGCAGGCAGATTGAGGGTCCCTTAGCTCATCTTCTTGATGGTTAAAAGACTGTTTTGGGAGATATAGCTTCCAATCTGCATGGAAGGATGAAACGTTTAACATAGGCCTCCCTGGGCTGAAAGGAAAGACACTAGATATTTAATTAAAAATTTGTTTTTAGAAGTACAGTCTTGAAGGTGGGCTGGTACCTAAACCATAGGGACGTGAATGATTTATTCCCTTGTAAAAGATTGTAAACAATCCTTTAGCCAGTATCTTATTTTTGTGAACTTGACAGAGGGCTATGAACCCCTTCTTTCACTTCAGAACAAAATTTTAATTTTAGACTTAATCATAAAAAATTTACCCAAGTCCATAGAACTAGTACAGCTATTCATTTTCCACACTGATGACTCCTAGGTTACTGTCCTTGTCATGGTTGTCTTTCATTTTGCCTTGTCTGGGAAAGATAACACAGATATGAAAGTCTAGGTAGAAAATTTCTGCAAATTTGAATGAAAAGATTGAGTTAGTGATCCAATATTATTTGACTTTGATTGATTCTAAGCAATTTGATTCTAACATAGCATGTGTTACAATATTTTCAACAGTATGAAACTGAAATCCAGTTAAAATTATCTTTACTAGTGCAGAATAAGTGGGTGAGGAAAAGAGAAAATGTATTGCTGATGTTTTGTCATAATAAATTTATAGTATGACCAAATTCTTTCATTTAAAAGGAAACTTGCTTTTTTCTTGTGTTAGGAAATTTCTTATGTTTCCTACACATCTCATTGGTTTGACAAGATGATAGGTTGTTTCCTTTGGATAGCCAGGTATAATGCAAGTCATCTTTTTATTTGTCTTTTCTAATTTCCTGTCTTAACTAATTTCCTTCTAAAAAAACCACCTCTTTAGATCGCCTAGAACACAAGTCTACATGCACTGAAGAAGTCTACTTCATTGATCTGAAGAGTCATGGGTTTAAGAATAAAGTTTCAACTTTTATTTCATTGCTTTCCTTAATTTATTCTGGACTTCAGAAATATCCTGACAAGATTGAGCTAAATATACTTATTATTGTAAAATAACCAGCCCTGAGCTAGCTAGTGTGAGATTAGGTACATTAATATGAATCAGTAGGTACATTAGTTAATTTTATCAGGAAACTTAACATTCAAGAAGTTAGAGAAATGAATAGTTGGATTTATTGCAAATAGTAATCTTGGAATGGGGAAAAAAAAAAAAAAAGAGTAAGCAACAGCTGTTTTCAAAATATTATTATCTTTTGCCTTTATTTCCCCCAGCTTGCCTCATCTGCAATCCCACCTTTTCCCCAACTACAAGCACATTGCACAACATAAAGTTTTTATGTCATCAATGAACCTTTGGGAATACAAAACTCTGGGAGAGCTCAGGGCTATTAAAGTGTTTAGCTGTGTTCCCTTATAGAATATTGTTTTTTAAACCAGTTATCAAAATGTCAATGTTTCTAAACGAGCAATGACTTTAGGTGATACATTATTCTCTGCTATAGAAGGAATATTCTGGAGGTTAAGGATAGCTTTCTTTTTTACTGAGCTTGTCAGTCTGCTTCAGTTTTGGATTTAAACAAAATACTATGAAGTAAATTAAAGCTGCTGTAGTTTGAGATTAAGGTGGCACTAAAGTTAGTTGAAAGCCTCCTTTGAGGTAAAGGAAAACAATCAAAAATAATTTTAAATAGTCTTAGTGACAACAGTGCCTATTTCTAAATTACCATTTCTCATCTCAAACAGCAAAGGAGTAAGAGGGTGAAAAAGTTAAAACATCAAAGAAACATGTAAATGGGAGTATGACCATGTAAATAAAAAAAAAAAATAAAATAAAAAAAAAAGGAAATATGGTGCAGACTAGGATTCATAAACATTATTGAACCTATGACCTCAATAAATCAATATTATTTGAAATACAAAGAATATCATTCAAATAAGAAGCTGCACTAGATCTAGATATTGTGATCTCTCCTACTACAATTTTTTATTGTCTGTTATAAGTAAGAACATTCTTTTGTTTGTCAGCTTCTGAACTTCCAAGCCTGCACTGAACTTACATGCTGGTATAAGAGAGATGAGATATTGGAGGGAATTGAATACAGTGCCTGTACCAGTTGTAATAAGACTGGCTACCTTACTTCAGGTAAGGTTTCTTGCCTACTTCCTTGCCTGAACCTTGTTTTATTCCCTTTAAATAATATCAAATTTGTTTCAGAAAAGGAAGAAGAAATGTTGCCAAATATTTTCATAGCATAGGTCTCTCAAAATTTAGAATTTCTGTTCTATTGGTATTTTGAAGTATAATGATGGGCCAAATTAGCATAAATTTGCATACCCAGCTAAATAGTTGATATTTCTTTCTAAATATTTTAATAACTTGTATAGATCAGGAGAAGTATGTGTTTTCAAATTTTAAAATTTCCATAAATGATGTATTAAACACAGAGAGGAATAGTTGTTTTGAAGAAGAAAACTTATTAAAAAACTGAATTTCTTCATCAGTAGAATTTCTACTGAGTTGTCATATTTCTATGTAATGTTTTAATTTCTATGAGTATGTTCCACATATTTGGGCTGAAATATTTACAGCAAATCTTTAAATACTTAGTGTCTTTTTCAAGCCCCAGTTCTTCATATTTTGTAGTCATATGAAAATTTTAGTTATGGAACAGAGAAACATTGAATTCTTACTGGTGTGAAATAAATTTTTGTTGTGTGATCAATTTCTCACTGAAAGACAAAAGTCTAGAAGACAAACACAACAGTGTCATTAATGATCTGGGTCTTTTTAGGCCTCATTTGTTTTTAAATGATCACGTTTTTTTGTGTCAGCGTTCCATGGGGTCAGAAACAATGCACAAGAAAACAGTTCCCAAGGAGTAGAAGGGTACACCAAGCTGATGCTCTGCCTAGGAGGGTGGGGGAAAACAGGGGTACTCTCACAGCACACTTGGTGAGAAGACACAAGTGGAGGTTTATCTGGGAGAAAGGAGCAAAAACATTTCATGTTGAGTAAGGTGGAGTGTGTGAAGGGTGCCTCTGTTAATCTAATTTGCAGAGCCCTCACACTGAGAAGCTACAAGAGAAAAAGTGCGTTGTGAAAGTGTTAAGATAATTTGAATTTACACCTGACTGATGTAAAAAAACTGAAATTTTGGGGGCAGTGTCACTGCAGGAGGTGTTTTGGACACTGTAGTTTACGTTGATGATGGCTTTCTCATATAAGAATGATGAAAGCTGCCTTTTATTTGAAATAAGGATTCTTTTAGAGTTTTATATATTGAATTTGAATATAATTCAGTCTGAAAGGAAATAAATATTATATATTGTAGGTCTCCTACTTTCAAAATAAATTTTTGGCAAAGAAACTGACCTGAAAGGTGACTAATCAACTGATCCAGATCTCTAGATATATCAGCTAAATGTAAGTATTGTACTTTAAAATTAATTAAAATTTTTTTCTTCCCTTGTCAATGCTGTTTACATCTGTATTTTTTATCTATAACAACTTTAAACTTGAAGTAATATTATTTTCTTTTACATATAAAGAAACAGTATGCATAAGGAATCTGAGTTTAAAAAACTATTTAAAACACTTTACAGAATGACAATGTGAGATACTCTAAAGCATCAGCCAGCTGAATCTGCAGGGGGTAAATTGTCCTTGAAAGACGTAAAGGCAGTTTAAAGGGGAATTTATAATCCCTCTCTTGGGTTTGACAATACTAATTTGTCTCAACTATTTTAGAAGTGCCCTGGCCACAGTGGCGCTTTCCTAGGTGCATTCTAATAAGGTGATACTGACTCATTAAATGAGATGTCATTCAGCAGAGAACAGTAACTTAAAAGCAATTGTCATGGAATATAAGGCGATCTGATATTAATATATGAAAACTACATGTAGTTGATGAGATCAGAATAATTACTCTGCAAACAAAATGCAACACATTGTGTGTAGAGGCAATGCCATCTTTCTAACCAATATATAGAACTGTACAGGGTTGTTTTCTCAGCCAGATTAGTGGTTTTGCACCATCTATGTACTGCTGAGAGGTCATGTCAGTCATTAGATTTCTAGTGTTGTGGGTGTTTGGTGCCATTCTTACCTGTAGGCAAGTATTACCAGGCTGGCTATTGTAATATTCTTAGAATGAATCATTTTAGGAAGCACTATCATTGTTTCCAAAGGTGTATATCGCTTAAACAGATCTTGGCAGCAAGATGATTTGATTCTTTTCTTGGGGTTCTGGAAAATGATTCTTAAGTAGGCTGAGGGTTTGAGACCTTAAGCAGAAAGATCAAGAAAGTGCAGTTTATCATCCGTCCAGATGGTAGAAACAAAAGCAACCAACAACCACACTTTGCACTGAGATGAAAGGAGGGCTGAGTAGAGCAGTTTGGTGACAGTTATCCTCTTGCTCAGCAGCAAGGAGAGTAGCTGCCACATATTGAGAACAGTATTTTTTCATTTTTCAACTGCCATAATGCCAGTGTTTGGCATTATGGCAGCTTTATTTATTAAGGCTCTCTCAAGGTCATTTCTACAGGGTCATTTCAATCCTAGGGCAATTTACAACACTGAATACACAGAAAATCGTTCATTAGAATATATCTAGCCTGCTGGGTACTTACATAATCCATGTATTCCTTTCAGGAACCCTATAGTACTTTCACTGTACTGGCTCAAGATCAATATCATTCTGGGAAGATATTTATGTTTATTATGCCACTTTTACTCTAGTGTAACACTGACAAGTTCAGTGGTGGCAATTGTTACTTAGAGTGTGGTGCTGCAAGGAAAATTATTCCCAGCTGGATGAAAGAAGTTTTAGAACAGTACTTGAGACAGTAATTATTTTAAATAATTTAAACTACTAAAGTAATTCAGGAGCAATATTTTTCTGATTTTTACATTAAGTCTTCTTGACCATGAACAGGTGTTAAAGGACCTATGAAGTCGTTTATGTATCACTGAGCCAGATCTGTCCCCTCTAAGAGTTGTGAAGCATCCGGTGTGCTACATTACTGACTCACATCATCCAAAGTAGTATAAAACTTTGAATGAACTCTGCTCATAAGATGCCAAATACATATAAATTATGGTAACATATTTCAGACCATTGTGACCCAAGATATTAAGACTTTTATTTTACTGGGAAAAGTTGACAATGACCAATGATAGTGAATGACAGTAAATAAACAAAATCAGAATTGATCTAATAAAGTGAAGGTGGTTCATTCTATTTCGAGTATAGATTCTTGGTAGCAGTTCATGTGGGGAATAAAAGAACTTGTATCTCCTATGTAGTTGCAGGAAGTTCAGGACACCTGCTACAGTCAGAGATACAGATGTGGAGTTCATAGACATGTCCTTACTCCATTTGAAAGGAACAAACCAGTAACAACTGCCATTTTGGTCTCTTCTCTTCAATAGTCACTTCTGTTCAAGTACTCCTGCTTGAAAACTGACAGTGATCTGAATTATGGCAGTACAGTCTGTGAAGAAAAAATTTCTTTTAGGAAATCAAAATCACTTTGGCACTTCTGGGTCAAAAGCCAAGTGTTATATTCTATTGGGAAAGTTATCAGAAGTTCACATGCTACTTGCAATACCAGTTCTTTCAGTGTCAAAGTCCTCTTACCAAGAAGTCAGACTCACTCTGCACTAACCTGAAATTCCAAACAATTTTAGTCTTTGTGGTATAAATACAATCTGTTTCTGTATAAGGTATGAATGTATTTTAAGTTTTTAAGGGTAAATTTGATTTTTAGAAAGCACTGAGGTACAGTAACTTCCATTTTACCATGAATAGCTGTGATTGAATTAAATTACTATACAAAACACCTTGCCCTTTGATATGGCTAGAACTGACTTTCAGCATAGTGAAAAAAAAAATAGAAAAAGAGAAATAATCATTTGAAAAAGAAACTGAGCATGTTTCTTTTCTCTGAAGAACCTGTTCCCACAGAATTCCTCTTGTCCAACCATTTCCGACTTCAGTTATCAAGAGCTTTTAGGTCTGGAACCTCAACAGGTCTATAACATGCATTTTTCACTTGTTTCTAGTAGGTATGGACATAATAAAGTCTTGAAAACTTGCCTATATGACTACAGGTTACCTTCATTTGGTGCTTTTCAGAATGAGTTTTGTTTTTACAGTGTGACTGAGTGAAAGGACGCAAACCAGCCCTAGGCCATCAGCTAGAAGCAGATGTGTTTGTGGCCATACTAAGTCAGCCACAATAACAGTAATGCAGTTGCATGGTTTCTGACTCAATCCTTGTCCACTGAGGTCCTGCACAACTGCATAGCTGACTCATACTTGCCCATCCAAGTACGTTTTTCTTCAACAGATCAGGTAGATCTACTGCTCCCTAGGCATGCACAGGCAGTAAAGACAAATGAATGATGTGATATAGCATAGAATTGCTGCACAGCAGCAATGTCTGGGGAAACAAGATTTCATTGTGTTTGCAAAATCCAGTGAACTTTAATATAGCCTGAAGCACTCACATGGAAACACCATAGAGCTGCTGCAAAATAGTGCCATTTATTTCTGTATCTTTCAGACTGTGCTCACCTGCAATATGGCTAGAGTGGGAGACAAAACTCCCTGCAGTAGTTTGTTTATGTCAAGCAGATCTCTTACTATGCACTGTGGATAGCAGCAGGTGAGAGAAGGCAGGGTCTTTGGTCCAGAAGAGGATGGTTGCACTGTAAGTCAGTTAACGAAGAGTCTGAGCTGATGCATGTTCCCTGTGAGCACACATCCCCAAGGAAAGCAAGCAGATCAGATGAAAGGTGGCAGCTACAGGAAAGGAGCTGTTGCATGAAGCAGTAAGAGATTCCCTTTCTCACCACAAGAAAACTCAGCAACACAGTAAGAGAGTTGAGGAGAGAAAGGTAAATTTAGATAAATTGATCACTGCGTAAACCTTCCCCAAAGTGTATGGCTTGGCTCAAGTCAGAGAGAGTCTGTTCTGCTCCTAGGAAGTCACAGTTACAACCAATGGTCAGGTCAGGCTGTTCAGAAAGCATGGTGATGGTGCTACAGACACACACTCTTAAAAATGAAAGGGGAGGCACTGATTAAAAAACATCCACAGAAAGTTAGTAATTAAACTAGCAACTTAATCATTCAGAAAAGGTGATGTTTAAATGCAAAGAATTGTATCTTTTTGTGGGGTTTTTTTACAGTTTATTTAAATATCAATGGTTTGGTCGTTCGCAGAATTTTTGATTTACTCACACAGTCTGTATATGATGCATTAGTACACTTATGCCACAAGCGATTGTTGTGGTTCAAGTTGAAATACATCTTTCCACAAACTCTAGAAATCCTCCAGCTTTAGTTCTCTTATTGTTAGTAGCCTATTAACCAAAATAGTTTTACCACTCTCCTGAGAGCACAAATATATTAAAAACAATATGCATGCTTTATTTGGCAAGTAAATTGTCATAAACTATAGAGCGCAACCCTGAGCATCGCAATAAATCAGTAGATATCAGATTTCTGTATTCATTAACATACTAAAATAGACTAAGATATTCAGCTTTAAATGATCACCTAATTTTGTGAAATTGAGTACAAGTGCCTGCTGCATTAATATAACTGAAAATATAACTGAAAAATTATAAATGTGCCTAATTAACAAGTTCTTTCTCAATGTTGGGGATGACAAAACCCCAAAAGTTCCAGATGTCAGTTTCCGGAGCTAGAAGCTAAATCTGTTTCTAAAGACTAAATCTTGAATTTACATGTTTAATGACCTGAGCTAATCTGGGAACCCACCTGAATTTTCTGCTAACAAGCAAGAGAACTGTACTGTGGCTGTTTGGGGCCAGCAGGGAACATTAACGTTTCTGATTTCCGAACTTTCAGCCCTTCTGGAAAAAAAAGTGAAGGACACTACTGAGGCATGACCATTCAATTCCAACACATGTTACTTTCAATTTGCCCCCAGCTGACAGATCAAGAATGGCAAAGAACTCCTGCCTTCACAAATTACACTACAGAGTCAAAAACTGTTTCTAGTCAGGGACTGTTATACTTTAGAAAGAGAGTCAGGCTAGAATTAGCAGCGGTGCATGCACTTTCAGTGCACACCCATTTCTCAAGCATCCTTTACTCCCATTCCTTAAATTGTCTTTCTCTCAAAAAGCCCTTGACCAGAACTCATTTTTAGTTGGAAAGAGGAGACCTGGAAAGGACAAAGGACAGAGAGTAAACCATATGGGGCAGGATGCCCAGAAACAGAGATAAGATACTACAAGATATTTCGTTACTGGTGAGAACACTTTACTATTGAATAAACTATGTGTAAATACTGGATTGATTCTCTGATAGCACACAACATATCTGTCCTTGACCTCATTAAAAAAAAAAAAAAAAAAAAGCATCTGAAATAAGGCAGTGAAACAATTGATGCTTGTTAATCTGACAGCACAGAAAGCAGTTAAATAATGCCTGTGAAACCGAGCAGCATCATTAGATACAATGATACGTGTTTAGACAAGTCTATCAGAAACCATTGTTTTCTACAAAGTATTTCCAATCTATTAGTGATAGCAGTGTAACAAATTCTACTCATGCTCTCTTCTACTTCAGTCCATAGGATGAATTTCCACTTTAAGCAGGTTTAGGGTAATTTCTGAAAATTCTGAATCATTTGGACAGCACCTACATACTAGATGCATTGATACAT
>VXAU01000110.1:214350-230439 GCA_013399695.1 Formicarius rufipectus | reverse complement strand
TAGCCATGATGATGATGA
Organism: Formicarius rufipectus; assembly: GCA_013399695.1. Taxonomy (NCBI): domain Eukaryota; kingdom Metazoa; phylum Chordata; class Aves; order Passeriformes; family Formicariidae; genus Formicarius; species Formicarius rufipectus. The sequence continues at coordinate 230,421 of VXAU01000110.1, read as the reverse complement.
TATAACACTTGAACTCTAACACACAGTGAGCTGAATGCCTATCCCTGCTCCTCCTACCCTCTGGAAATGCTTTTATATGCAGACTGATCCAGCTCTGGAGGGTCAGGAGAAGAGCTCATGCAGAGGGGTATGTATATTATCCAGGCTGGTGCTGCCAACAAACACCCACTCTGCAGCTGGTGGCAAATGCAAGGGCTGCCTTGCTAGCAATAAAAAAATCCTGTCCCAGAGTCAGACACTGTCACAGACATTTCTGTTTCTGTGTGGTAGTGCAACACACATGAAAAAAGCATTTGCAGGGACAGTATCCTGGCTTTGTTAACCCTGCTGGTAACGGCAGATGACTATTTGCTTGTGCAAAGGGAGTCTGGAGTAGTGGTGCATTTCTCTTCCCTAAAAGCTAACTTGCTTGCAATGAGGTGGATTATCCAGCCTCCTGGTCATTCCTGTGAAAGCCCAATCGTCTCATTGCTCATTCTCTGTGTAGGTTCAATAAATCTGTGCCTGCCTGTGGCTAATACATCAGCCTGAAGTGCTCTCCACTTTTACAGCAATGTTTGCTCCTCTTACAATCTGCCCCATGAGGCAGAAGAAACTTTTGTTTTTCTGTTAATAAATACCTGAGGGTGTATTCAAGTAAATCACTAGCAGACGATCAGTTTTTACATGTATTTATATATGCATATATATAGGGGTTACTATGGAACGATTTGGTTGCAAAGGAAAACAGGTGTGTAGCCATTTTGATTATTACTTATAGTAATACAGCAACATAAAAACACATGGATATAACACAAGAAAACATGTAAGGGAAAAGAAAGAAAGAGAAACAGTAAGAGTTAAGGGAAAAGAGAGAATAAAAGTTCATATTCACCACCCAGAGGTCTCCAACAAACTTGGTTGTTGTTGCTGGTGTCTTGGTCTGTTGGGGGTGGTGGGAGAAGAAACCCATGAAACAAACTCTAATGGCTTTACATACCCTCAGAAACCCTCCTGGTAAGCTTCCCCATGTCTGTGGGGGTTGTGTTTTTTGCACAGTCATGCTGATGTTGCAGGAATGGGTTAGAGACTGGAGTTGCTGGGTTTTGCACGTCATTTAGGCTGGGGACAGGTGGGTGGGTGTGCTTCCGAGGCACCCCTACTAGGAATGAGGCTTTTTCTGGGGCAGCAGAGGGTGTGTGCGCAGAGCGCACGTGTGCACATGTCCCTTTGACATGGCCTGGCTCTTAGGAGATAGGCATCATACACCCAGAGACTGACCCTGACTAAGTTAACAGTTTGTGGGCTGTAGACTCCTCCCCTCAGCCTCTACCTTCAATCTCCTGGAAGAAGGCTTCTTTCTACAGTAGCACTGTGTTAAGGCAATTAAAAAATCCAGTTCCTTACAGCTTCCCACCTAAGCAAATAGTTATTGCACCTGACACGTGTCACTCCAAGTGCAAAGATAAACTGAAGCCCACGATCCTCACATCCACTCCATTGGCACCTCAGTTTTAAAGAATACAGTTCTGGAAAAATCACACCACATCATTCTCTTTAACAACAAAAAAACCCTCAAAATTTCTGAGTGTTCTGTAGAGGCTGCAACCACGTAGCCACAACTACCCTAGTTTCTCCAGGTTTTTTTCTGGAATGGACTCCATAGCTATGATAGTTTTAGACCCTCCCACATCTGTCCCACATAAGCAAGCAAGGCTATTTCTGCAAAGCAGTTTGTCAGATTATATTGTCTGGCATAATAAATATCTGTGATGGTAGACCTCAGATACATGGATCTAAATGACCAGGCAATTCTTAGTTAAACTGTAAGAAACCATCAGTCCTTGAGTAGTGACAGGAAGTGGTAACTCAGTCAGTTAATCAACACCTGAGAGAAAGGACAAGTAAAACAGCAACCCACTGCCAAGAGTAGTCCTTGCACAGTCAACCGAAACTAAGCTGGATGTCTCACTAGGCAATGTGTTGTAATTATAGACACAGACTATCTATTACCAAAAAACTTTTTATCACATACTATTCAGTCTCCATGGCAAAACTGGTAGCAGGTCACTCAACACACCTCCTCTTGCTTTGGCTTGACACCCTGAAAGATAGAATTAAATGGGAAGTCACATTAATGCATTTGTGGCAATATCAGTAGGATCAGCTGAATAAGAATGTAAGACAGATGCAGGGGATCATATCTAGTGGAGGCAAGTATGGAAGAAGGAAAAGCAATTAATCTGTGTGCCATGAAAGGGAACTAATTAGTTCCATTCTACTGCCATTCTCAGAAGGGAGCTGAGTTCTGGGTTAGGGAAACTGCAGTGATTGCAGGACTGCTGCCAGGTACTGACAGAGGTGAATGAAAAATATCCTGCCTCTCAGGTCATCAAAAGCAGGTCCTGCTTTCATCATTTATTCTCCACATTGGCTAGCAAATCTCTTTTTCCTATTTTGATTGCAAACAGAGCTAATTTCATCTAGCTATAGATTCAGATATTGGTATAGATGATAAAGATATAGGCATAGACAATAGATATGTGATATATATAGAAATAGGTATAAAAATGCACATACAGATACAGTCATAAGCATAGCCCTGCCTTATTCACCTTCCTCCCCCAGCACCCTGACACACCATTATAAATAGCAACTTGATTAGCACCTGAAGCACCTGACAAGGTACACTTGTGAGAGTGATTAAGGAGAAAATAAAGCAAAAAATGGTTAAGCACCATAGCCAAGGTGAGGTTGGACCGGTTAGGAGGTAGGAAGACAACACATGATCAGAGAGCCAGGAAGACTGAAGCTGCTGTTCTCTCAAGTCACCCTTCCTATGTTTTCTTCTCTAGTTTTTATCTTCTTTTTTTGCTCTGTGCTGGTGTGATTTCACATTCTGCAGTCAAATGATGTACTGCAGATATGCCTTGAGAGAAGCAACACAGACTTCTTTTTTGAGATGACAAAGATCAGATGATGATTTGTGAAGCATTGGGAACAAATGCCTCTCCTGCTTTTTTTTTTGTGTGTGTGTGCGTGTGTTTGTAAACACGCAAGTTTTACTGCAGCTCTTTCTGTTATCAAGCTTATGATCTTCCTCCAATGCCTTTATCTCTCCTTTTCTCTCCTCTACCTTCTGCCTCTTGGAATAGATTTACTAGCAGTTGAAACTTTCATTATAAATATGTTTGAAAAATCAAATTATTGTTGTGTCAAAGGTTAGGAGCTCTTCTTTAAATATTGCATGATCTTGTGTGTGGTTAGAAATAAAGAGATAACATAACTCTTTAACATTGCATGCGAGTAGCACCTTAGCCCCATCTAATTGCTTTCCTTTATCATGGTCACTCTGATAGCTCTCCAAACACACACATAGAGAACATGCAACAGATTGCATAGTCTGACTTTGGGGAGAAAACAGTGTAGCTATTGGCCCTCTGGCCTTGTGAGGGATGTAGGGACTTAGGCTCAGCTGTGCCTACCCACATAAGCAGCTCAGTCCATTGCATCTAATGACAGAAGTGTCACAGAGGCTCTCCAGAGTCCAAGATGCGGCAATTCTTCAGGTCTGCTTGTTCACAGCTGTCTCCACAGTCTCAGTCTGCTGCTGGCTCACTGCTTAGGACATCTTGCCAACATCATTCTCCTGTCTCCCTCGATACAGGCAGGAAGCACGGGGCTAATACAACTAATTTAGTACCAGCTTTAACCACTCTACTTCAGAGAGTGGGGTTTACTATTTTTTCTCTTCTGTGGAAGTAAATGTAAAGTATCCATATCCTTCTCAGAATGCAGTCTCATGTTAAGGAATGTTCACACTTACTGATTGTAGAAAACTTTGATTTTAAGCAAAGACATGGTGTGAAGTCCCATGTAGCCTCCCACATAAGGATCAAGCAAGTTCCCAATCACCTTTTGGTGATTTCACCTAACACAGAGGAACACAGATTGGTAAAGCTTATCTCAAATAGGGGGAGAGGTTGTTTCCAACACCAAACAGCAGTAAGATGGAAAATAATGCAAATGGCCTGGCCCCTTCCTGAAGCACACAGGACCTGCCCTTCTCCCCTCTTTGAAAAGAGGGTATTTCAAGTCCTGAATGCTCTTAGACAATCAGTGCTGGGAGCCATGAAGAGGCCACTTTGAGCCCATATTCACCAAAACTGCAGACAAAGGTTCTGAGATCACTAAACTACCAAGTTCCTACATCTTAACCAAGTGCTATGTGTCTAACGAGTAATGATAAGTGTCTGGATGCACACTCTTAGCCCATTTCAGCTGCACATCAAAATGTGTGAACTTAAAAATCCCCACAAAATGAAATGGGAAAGTCAAACCTCATAATTTCAAAATTTGCCCACGAAAAAGACATACTAGAAATGGATGGGTTGTCAGAGACTGTTTCAGTGGAAATGGAACTGGTCTCTGAGAATAGGCTGTTCATCAACCTGTTTTTGTCCAGTTCTGTCAAAGCAGGCTTTAACAGAAAATGTTCTCTGTGTTTTTTTTTACCCAAAGGCAGATGAAAGAGACAAATCTATGATCCTCTGACAGTGGTGGTTGTCGGATAACTTCTAATGATTTGTTTGCTCCATCTGGCAAGAACTTAAAAGGCTTCTAGTGTGATGGTGAATAATATCTAGTGATATTCTTAAGGTGTCATTTAAAATTAGTCTATTATAGCAGAACCTACTGCCATAGGACCAAATAGAAAGACAAATACCAGATAAGGAATAAGCAACCTGAAAAAATAACCAGGAGGCAAGAAAATTACAACTTTGAAAAAGCAAAGGGAAGAAAGCTCTTCATACTTCTTAATTTATTTGATCACAGCTTCAAAATTTCCTGAACTAGAAAAAATAGCATCTGGATTTACTTTTTATCTTTACCTTTCAAGAACATGTCATTTTAGAAGAAAGAAACATTTCCCAAAACAATATAACTTTCATTTTTCAATATTGGTAATAATGACAACAATATATTTTTTTTTAAGGAACACAAACCAATGAAATTTCTGTGCTAAAAAAAAAAGCACTATATCCAGGAAAGTCTCAGAAGGGAAACTTGGCTTCATAATCAAATACCAAAATGATTTGAAAAATCTAATAATCTACCATATCCCAGCAATAAATAATATATCCAGCAAACACAAACCTAGAAGGAAAAATGCCTTTAATCACAGTAATAGTTCTCCTACTGCCCAGTATATCAAATTACCTTTTCCGTTTCAAAACGATTTATCTTCCCAATCCCATTTATTCCTATAGCCTCTGGGCCAGGTTCTGATCTCAGATACACTGTTCAAATCCACAGTAACTAAACTGAAATAATTCCTTTCAACTGGGACATTTTCTCTGGGTTAAACAGAAATTATTGACCAATGGAGCTGGACAAATAGATTACACAGGTCAGTTTTGTGTTTCAAACCATTAACTCCCTTTACCGAACACAACATGTAACACTGACTTAACTGAGCATTTGCCTAACGAAATCAATTGCTATACTGTGTTATATGCTGTCTTTCTTTGTGTGAAATACAAATATTATTTTATTCCTATTTTGCTTTTTAAATACAGGGAAGTGAGACAGGGAAGAAAGAGTCCTGTGAAAAAATAAACTCTGCACAAATGATCCCTTCTGTCATGGGTGGGAATGGAAGGCTTAGGCAAAATTTATTGAAGAAGTTTTGCTGTTAAGTTACAAGATGCAGAAGGAACTTCCTTGCTTTCTAAACCTCTTCTCAGAGAGGAACATGGCTGAATCCAGTCTTAGTCTCGGATTATGTCAACGGTTTGAATTTAAGGAATTACAAAGGTGTGATTGAACCACTTTTGTCCCGCAGGTTTGAGTGTGGACAATATGAGAATATTTGTATAAAATGAGTCATTTATTATGACAAATGATCAGATAAAATGTCTTAATCAGAATTATTTACTGCACAATATAAGAGCTAAAACAACTAGTAATGTAATATAAGATAGGATAATGCACTATACTGAAGCAAGTGTTAAAGCAATTATATTTAAGTTAGCAAAAAGAAATAACTGTTAAGTAGATATTTGAGGTAATTCACCCACACTAACAGTTGTGGGGCAATCTCTTTCACTCGCCCTCAGGAGTATCCTTGGAGGGCATTCCTGGTCAAGGGAGGAATCTCCATACATACACCCCAAGAAGGGTTATGTCAGAAGAACCTGACTGTATGAAAGGGGACTGGACTTCTATTGTATGGAGTGATTTACTGGTAGTGACATCTACAGACTGGCAGACTACCTTATCTGTCAAATACTGTTTCAAAGCAGGATGGGTACTCAAATGCTTGTGAACTAGGATGGTTTTGGCATAATTTAACATCAAGACATCATCCTGGCACCAGCAGTTGAACTTACAGGATAGTTTTCATGATGGCTTGCATAGTATGCTTTCTCTGATGGGATTTTAGATCTTATCAGGGTGAGCTGTCCAGCCACACCATCCTTCCCAGTCAGATACATCTCTGAATTATCCAATAGCTTTCAAAATCCCACCTTGTCTGAACAATCACCATAAGCCTACAACTACCATTTATACCACCAACCACTCTGTCCCATCATAGCAATGTGTCTCCAGGTGGATTGGGAGGCATTGGTGGTCTCCTCCTGCCTGCAGTGCTGAGTGCTGTGCTAAGGTACTGGTTCATACTTCTTGCTGCTCTCAAAGTACTAAGGGGTGAGTTGTAGAAATTTCTGTGTCTCTGGATAATATGTTCAGCGCAGTGATGTTCTCCTGATGTTTTTCCCAATGTTCAAAATAAACCTCATGAGATGTAATTTGTGGCCACTGCCCCATATTGTATCATCCAGTATTTAATGAGGAAAGATTGCATCCATCATCTTTGAAATTAGCTTTAAGTAGTTACAGGCAGCTATTTGGTTGTCACAATACCTCTTTTCACCAGATTTGACTAGCCCAGCAAAGCCTCCCCAGGACAGAGCTAAGAAGGCACTGTGAGGTAACAGTAGCTAAAAAGATGGAGTAAGTGTCACACAGGGTTTAGAAGTGGGAAGCTCAGAGGAGTAGAAAATATGCGATGTTCACTACTGCATAAGCACATTAAAAATATAATAAATCAGTGTGCTTTTGGTACAAAATAAAATAACCAATATTTAGTCTAAGGATGCATCTTCTACTGCTGCTGCGCTGCTTCCTCAGCCACCTTCAAAAGAGTTTTTCTCTCCTTGAAACCTTCAGGCTTAAAAATGAACCAAAGAGGGAGAATGGAATGTGGAGAGGTGGGGGAAGGGTATTTGTTAAATGAATTGAAGGCAGCATCCAAACCTAGTTCTGATTACAAGCATCAAGCCTTTACTGAAATATCTCAGAAGAGTGGAAGGTTGGACAGATTTATGGGTGTGCATACTCCACTGGTTTTTATTTTGGAGGTGTATATATATATGAGCAAAGATTAAAAGCCAAAACAAATGTCTAAATCATCATATATATTGGCGGTACAGTGGAATAAATACAGCATAGACCTCAAGATTCTAAGTAATGCTGATTATAAAAGATAATTTCATCTTTGCATTCACCTCACTGAGACACAGAAAAAAATGCCATAAGAATTATGGGAACAATTTCATCGGCACTACTACCTCCTCTCAATTCTTAAAGTGTTCATTTTCTATTTTGATGTGGATCCCATTAAAAAGAGAATGCATTATAGACTTGAAAGTGTTTTTATTTAATATAACATACCAACAGAAGGTGGTCGTATTGCATGTCAAAAGTCAGAACTTTCTGAAATAGTAATACCATCCCCCCTAAAAAAAACATTACCAGTAATGAAAGTACTGCCTTTTGTTATTGAAGTCCCTCCCATCTGACAGGTCCCAGACCCGTACATGTACAGGAATCTCATCACTATTATTAAAATACAGATGTGATTAATATATTATTGTATTTGCAAAATATTGCCACAGAGTCTTTTTAAGGAGGATGCTGGGAACTAATTTAGAAAATTGTGATCATGAAAGTCAATGTTGAGGCAGGCCACTCACAAAGCCAAAGAGAAGCTTATATCAGCAGATTTATAAAAAGTGGTCCTTTAGTGACCACAAATAGTGGGTATCATATTTTACATCTACTCCAATTGACATAGGTTGGACTCCTGCATATAACGAATATCTAATGTCTAAGGCATCTCTTGTATGAATTATAGACATAAATAAAATCAGCCAATATCATTTTTCTATCCAGAGAATTAAGCCTATAAAATCTGACTTTTTAATCTACTCTTTGCTGACAAACAAAGATTTAGCCTACCCATGTGAATGTTAAGCAACTTGATCAACAAACACATGTACCAACATGTGTGGGAAGTACTAGCACAAAGTTTGGCTGGATTTTGTAGTTCCATCATACAAAAAAAAGCATAAAAAATAAAGATGATTCTGCAGCTAATCAATGTCTGGAGGCGATGTCAGTGATTAGAACTGCAGTTGCCCTAGGATCTCAACAAATACTCCTGAACTTTTCCACAATCCCAGAGAAAATGCCAAGCATTGATAACATCCAATTTATGACTTTAGCAATTGCCATCAGGGTTTGATTTCTGCAATCTGGCAGGCACTGTATATCCTTTACAAATAACAGTTGTATCTGACTAAGCCCCACGTGACCAGTAGAAAAGGACCTGTCAAGAGCCACTGAACTTGAGCCAGCAGTGGGTCCAGGTGGCCAAGAAGGCCACTGACATCCTGGGTTGTCAGGTCTGTCAAAAATGGTGTGGCCAGCAGAACTAGGGGAGTGATTGTCCCTCCATACTTGGCACGGGTGAGGCTGCACATTGAATTCTGTGTCCAGTTCTGGGCCCCTCACTTTAAGAGAAACTGAGGTGCTGGAGCATGTCCAGAGGAGGGCAGAGAAACTGGTGAAGTGTCTAGAGAGTAAGTCATACTAGATGCAGCTGAGGGAGCTGGGGTTGCTAAGCCTGGAGAAGAGGAGGCTCAGGGGAGACCTTATCACTCTCTAAAGCTGCCTGAAAGGAAGTTGTAGCCAGGTGAGGGTCAGTCTCTTCTCCCAGGTAAGTAGTGAGAGAACAAGAGGAAATGGCCTCAAGCTGTGACAGGGGAGGTTCAAGTTGGATATCAGGAAGAAATTCTTCACTGAAAGGGTTATCAAGCATTGGAACACACTGCCCAGGGAAATGGTGGAGTCACCATCCTTGGAAGTATTCAAGAAACAGCTGGACGTGGTACTCAGCACTATGGTTTAATTGACATGGTGGTGTTTGGTCAAAGGTTGGATGATCTTAAAGGTCTTTTCCAGCCTTAATGATTCTATGATGATTTTATGACTGTGCTAAAGTAGTTCTGACCTGATCACATGCCTGGCCATGCATAACTGAAATAGTCAAACCAGAGTCCTTTCTTGTAGACTATGACACTTATATCACAAGGTCTTAGTATGTTCTGTCCGTATAACTGAAGTTTAAAGAAAAGCTTTTCAAAGCTCCTGGAGTTTGTTTCATCCCTCAGGAGGTGCCCAGTAGAGCTATTGCTTAAGAATACTACCTTTTTCCCTATGACAATACTGCCGCGCGTCTGTAAAACCAGCAGAGTTACATTAGCCAATGCCTGATGTGAGAGGATTAAAAGGCATGTACAAAGGAGATTTGAATTTGATTCTTCTAATCCTTCTTCAGACTGGGTAGTATCAGAATGTAATGTGACCAAATTTTAAGAGGTAGCAGTATTTTCTAGGTTTAATGTATTTCTGACCTCTCTGAAAAATGCAGGCCCTTGTATCAACAGAAGAGGACATCAGTAGAGCTCGTGTTTATATGAATTTGTTATTTGGATTCTTTATTATTTAAGAGTGATCTCAGTCAAAGAAAAATGTTTTGCTTATTTGATCAAGAGTTTTATGCAAGTAGATATAAGCAGAAAGTTTCTTCCTCAGGAGTATAATGTCTTTTAGTGCTGATTATGAAACATAAAAGACACACTCTACCTACCTTGCTTGGAATTATAAATCATTACGCTGTAAGCTTCACTTACCTTACAAATTTTGATAACAACATTAATATAATTAGGAGCTTATCTGTCTCACCAGGAGATTGTTAAAAACAGAAACTGCAGCAACATGAAAAAAAAGAAAAAGAAAAAAGTAAAAAAGATGGATAGAGACCTATTTTTATGGCCAAACCTGGTTGTATTTCTTATGTTTCATGCAAGACAGTAATTGTGTTTTCTTGTGTTCTCCTGCAAAATTACAGAACCCTTTTTAAAACAATGGAGGAAATTCTATCCATTACGGTAGGCTTGTTTGGGTTTCATGCATAATTAAAGCTTGACAAAGGCAGTTTCTGATTAGACACTAACCAGCGGAATCAAAGGAGTCCAGCAGCAACCTGGTGCTGATAAACAGGAATTCTGAAGGGCTGATAAGCAGAGAGCCATTGTTATCTGGGAGAGGATTTACTAGCCTCTGTTTGGTTTGTTTGCTGGCTTCAGGGCAGGATCATCTTCTGTAAAAAAATTGAGCTTAATTGTTCTTCAGTATGCTCAGGTTCAATGAGCCATGAAACCAGTCAGATTTCCATCAGTTTCAGTGGGATTGAGATCACAGTGGAGATGTAAGAAAAGACCTACATCTCTTCTCTTTTCATCCCTTCCTTTGTGCCACATTAAAGTGAATTTGAAGTGTGTTCCAAACTTATCCTTGCTTTGCTTTTTCACCCCTGCCCTTAGAAAAGCAATAGATTTGAATTTTACCACTTCTATGCAAAACCATGATGTGGCATGCAATACTGTCTGAAGCTGTTAAGAGTGGGTCCTACTCTCAGTCTGGCTGCAAGAAACCAAGGTAGAATTTAGAAGCTTCAACAAAAATAACTGCTGGCTCTGTATGTTGAACTGTGAAGAAGTTAGTGAGAAAGGTGACATTTTTCCCAGGCTGAACAGAAGCAGCAGCTATCCTGGAGGTGTTGCAGTATCTTGAACAGCTGATGTGCCCCTCCAGACAACATACAGAACAGTTAGGTAAGCATTGCTAAGGATGCCATCAATGTGCTGTCCCACCCTGAGACAATGTCTTTTTTCTTAGCAAGTAACTGCCCTGTTGTATGAAGAACCTGCACATTCCACATGCATATTTCAGCCTTCCCAACTGTCCTTCACCTAATACAGACAGACATCACCTCCTGGCACCTGAAACAGGAGGAGAACCAAGTTAGTCAGTGTAAGAAACAGTAAGGTTACTGCGGATATTAATGCTCATTTGACTTTCTCACAGTGCTGCTACACTGAATTGGATGTGGAAGGACTGAAGCCATGAAGGAGGACAAATTGCCTTGTAAGACGTTAGCACCAAAGAGATGTTGACGGGTTGATGCGTACATCTAAACTGAGAGCAGAAGTACTATGCTTTTGACATTGTTGTTGTTGTTGGCTGGACTTTGCGAACGAAGATCTTGGGATAAGCCTGGGCAATGGATTTTTTAAGTGAGGCACAGTGTGCGCAGAACTGGCCCCACTCCCTTTACTCCTGAGGTTCATCTTGCCATGGCCGAGCAGCTCGGACGGCGACAGCGAGTTCCTCCAGGATTCGAACCAGCGTCCTCAGAGGAGGAGCCGGCTCCACAGGCGGGGGCCTATGCCACTCGGCCAACGCCCACCGCCTCTCAAGTGTAAGCTTTTGACATAAAACTATGCCCTCTCTTTCTTCTGCTTGACTTAACTTGATCTCCAGCTGACCCACCAAGTGGATAAGGGAAAGGCTGTAGAAGAGGGAGGACATGGACAGTTGTACCACCATGCTACCTGACAGGATGTCATGGCAGGGTCTCTTCTCCCTAGTAACAAGCAATAGGACACGAGCAAATGACCTCAAATTGCACCAAGAGGGGCTCGGGTTAGATATTAGGAAAAAAAATTCTTCACTGAAAGAGTGGTTAAGAATTGGAACAGGTTGTCCAGGGAAGTGGTGGAGTCACTATCTCTGGAAGTATCAAAAAAAAAAGTCGATGTGGTACTTTGTGATATGGTTTAGTAGGCATGGTGGTATTCTGTCGAAGGCCAGACTTGATCTTGGAGTACTCTTCCAGCATTAATGATTCTACGGTCTCAGAAAAGTACCCTACAGGTAGTCAAATGAGCAAAGAGCAGGCTCTGGGCAAAGGCAGAAGGAGAGTTTCTTTGTGCCCTGGGCCTGTAAGCTGCCTTTGAAGTCCCAGGAGATCTAGCCAGGAGAGCCTGAGAGTCTGGAGAACAATTCAGTTTGCCTCAGACACCCAGGGGCTTCAGGGGGCCACATAACAGGAACCCAACCCAACAGAACCTCTCTAACTCCCTTCCTCGTGCTGACAATGAGTCTCTCAGTTACCTGTACATAATGCCTGGTGGTGCCTGAGTTGCCCTGTGTTATCCCTGCTCTCCAGAGGTGTGCGTCTCCAGGAGGCACACTGTCATAGATACCATCCTGAGCAGGTGCCTGTGGTAACCCAGAGTATCTCAAATAGATGTCTACAATTAGACAATTGAATTAATCCATGTTTTAGAAACTGCACTCGAGGGAAAAAAAAAACCTGCAGAAAAACAACAACAAAAAAAGCACATAAACAGCATTTCACAAGTGCTTTTATTTAGTGCTGGTCTCAGGTACATACCAGAAAAGGACCTTGTGCAGCTAACACTGTCTTTGTAGGGGCAGCAGTGGTCAGATCACAAACCCAGCTCATTTACAAAAACTGACTTAATGAAATCCCTTAGGACTTCACCTCACGACCGGATGGAATGGGGGAAACCTGAAAGCCAGACATCTGCAAGACCCAGGAGGCCTCAAGATTTGACCTTAATGTTTCTTATCAAAGGTACTATCTGTCTTCCAGTCAAACATTTGAAAAAAAGGAAATAAAGACCTCTGAACACCAGCTTCTCAGAATGGAGTTTAGGACAAGGCTTGCATACCATAGGCTCCTTTGAAAGAGTTGAGTATTGCCAAGGCAAAGGTTGAAGTTAATCATCTTTTAAGTGATTATATATGTGTCTTTGTCTGGGGGATCTGGCTCTTTGTAAGGTTCATAAAAGCCTGATTGATCACTCTTGCCATCTCCAATTACAAAATTCTCTTTTAAATCAACCTGGGGTAAACAAGGGCTTGGAAATTTACTAGAAAAATGTAAAATAAAATTAATTTTTTACCTGGCTGCAAAGACATGTGAATAAATCCAATAGACCCATGACAGCTCATAAACTATAGGAGGTAACTAATTCATTAAATATTGCTATGTGGTAACATTTGAAACCACAGGATATAACATACATGCACACCTACTCTCTAGTTGTCACCACAGGGGGTGTTAGCAGCTACAATGCAAGCCCAAATTATGCATGAGATTCTCTTACTTTCAGAGATTAATCCAGAAAAAATAGTTTTAAATGGTTTTCTGCTTCTCTTTATAATCATTGAAGGTTAATGGCTGGCTGAAAATAAAAACTTAGAATTAAAACACCACACCAAAATACATTTCAAAGGTTCTGTGTTCTGAGATATTTTCTCTTTTTCATGATCATTAGAAATACTTCCTGGAGCTCATTTCACACAGCTCACAGTTCTGTAGACTCCATTCTGGTTTGTTAAAACAGTCTATGGGGTGAAATGTTATAATCTGCCTTAGAAGCTTTTTTTCAGTTGAGGACTCCTGTGAGTAAAGCAAAAAGGATTTGGCAATATATTTATTTTGAAGTAAACTTACTCTCAGAAAATTTGTTTCTAATCTAGCTTTATTTCTGAGTTGTCTACTATCCAATACAGACTTCCGAAAGAATATTTGTTATTCTCTATTATTGTGTATTTTTTTTTATATTAATGCCTAAAGACCTTTACAAGGTTTGCAATTCTATTGTAGATTATGATTAAATAGGAAAGGAAAAAAAAAAAAAAAAGAAAAAGATAATGTGTGCCCTGGAGTCCTTACAGTTGATAAATATTTGCTTAGTTGCTTAAATAAATAATACTGTGCACATGGCTTGTTTGAAGCTATTCATTTCAGCTGTCCACTGCAAGGGTTATTCTGTGTCCTGACTCACAGCCTACTTATTTTATTCCCTAACTGGATGACAAACATTTTAAGCAATAGAAAGATGAATGGTGAACATAAATAGTTCACCATTTCCTAGAGGAATTTTTGGGCAAATGACCAGCTGTGCTAAAAACAGTGAATCACTGAGGACTCATAAATATTCACAGAAATATTTGACAGTTCTCCAAATGTTTGCAAATGAACAACATGACTCTACAAATAATGATGACACCATACATTTTTGTGAAGAAAATTAGAATATATAGGCAGTGTTCAATTGTGCATTCTTCCAGGTGTTTTCTGTTTACAAAACCTTCTCTCTGCTGAATGATTTCTCCATCTCCCTTCTTAAAATAAATACTGCCATGCATTGCACTGTCAAACTTTACTGAAAACTGCAGCCTCACTTGGCTCAAGATAGACTTTTCCAGTGGCAGCACACGTTTTAAATGGGAGTACCAAGCACAAGAGTTATGGCTGGGCAGCATCTTTGTCGAGATCTCCAACAGAGATGATCTGGAATGGAAGTTCTTCTCAGGAGGGCAATAATTCCAGGAATGTTATTGTAAAACTGCTGACATCCACTGCTATTAAGGGGAAACATGCAGTAAAATTCTTGCCCCTTCTAGAGACATCTGTATACAGATGCACATTTTTCCTGAACATGTCCAGAAAACAACAGTAGCCAACACAAACCCTTGTGTATCCAAGCAATTAAACCCACTGCAATTAGAAATAGTCCATTTAAGATAATAACATTTTTCAGAGATGAGGAAAAGCCACAGGTGGTAAATCATACCCTGAAAAGATTTACTAAACACACCAGAAGACCAAAGAATTGTAATTGCATACTTTGCTGATCGAACAATGGGTACATAAACACATCTGCTTCAGAAAAACCTCCACAATAAAAAAGGCAAAGAATAATCGGAGATGCCAGTGTAACACAAACCCATCTCTGAATAGAGTGATTCAGCTGAAGTTATAAACAGTACAAGTAAAAGAGGAAATAACTTGTGAGATTACAATATTTTACTAATTGTAACAGAACAGAACTAGATAAGTGAAAAGAAACTTCTAAATTGTTTCTAAAAACAGATTAAAAAAGTGGAAAAGCAGAATGTTAGCGCTTCCTAAATTTACTTCCAACTTAGAAGAATGACTGTACACTATTTATATGGCACCACAAGTGTGCATGGCTTCTTTTCTGATATAGAAGCAATTTCCCTCTTTAAAGAGCTCCAAGTCTAAGCATCAGATTTCTCCAATGATATCATCAGTCACAAAGTTTACTATCCTGAGTACTCCCTTTCTGAAACTAACCTTTAAGTCACCTACTGCTCCTGTTCTGTTAGTGTTCATGATAAAAATCACATGCAGAGCATTCTCAAACTGATGCTGTGATTTCACAACAGACACCACTCTATGCTAAAAATTAAATAATCAATGCTGTTGCCAAATTATGTGAGATTGCCCCATCACGTTGATATAACAATCCAATGATAGACTAAAATATTAATTTTTTTTCTTCCCTTTCCTATTACTGGGACGTCCTTAGTACTTTCATTTTGTAACCCTGGTTTTACCAGAGTAACAAAACCTCTGGTGCATTTATGAAACAAAACCCTGATAAAAGTTGCTGGACAGAGAGACCGTCCCTCCTGTGTTTGACATGAAAGGAAAATAGGATTTGCCAGTGTACTAACAACAAGAAAGATCCCAGTGCAGCCTGTTAGCTGCATCAGAAGATTCTGAAAGCTTGCGGAATGAGGAGGATAAACAGAGAAATTAATAGAAATTCTTAATAGTGGGAAAAAATCAAAAGAACTTGATGTTGCAGTCAATCAGGTATTACTTGAATTTTGTAGATGAACATGACACTGAAAGTTAATTTACTGCATAGAAGTGAAGAGTGGCATCCACAGCCTTTGACTGACTGTTATCACTCCCCCTCTTCCCAGGGTTCTTTGGAGTTTTTTCCAGTGCTATTCATTCCTTATCTGTATTTAATTTTCCTTTTTTTTTTT
>VXAU01000110.1:78219-214342 GCA_013399695.1 Formicarius rufipectus | reverse complement strand
TTTTCCAAAATGAAGATTTGTATAATTTTGTCTTTGAGAAAGCCCATTAACTGGCATCTCAAAGAAGGACCATTCATGGACATGAGGACGTGTACCCCGTGGGAGCTGAAAAACAAGTCACCTGAACAAGGATTTGAATTCAGTCCTCTTATGAAGAAACACTGATATTATCTCCTTCTTGAAAAGACTTGTCTGTGCAGACCAAAAGTGAAAGAAGTAGAAAGCCTTCTGAGTACTAAATGTTTCCCATTTATTGTGGTTTCTGTGATATCCTGGCAGAGATTGATTTATAAAGCCAGTGGTCCTTAGTAGTTGCTAGGAAACAGTGTTCTGCACTCCATCGGCACACAAGGGGATGTGCAGCTAGAAACTGTGGTTTCTAATGGAGTAATTCTTCCAACTTCAACCCTGCACAGAGAAATATCATTGTGTGGCTTCCCCAGAAAAACACAAGTAAGTTTTATTCCTGTGTGCATATATTGTAGCTTAAACTAAGCTCAGCTAAACTGAATTCTTAATAACTTTTTTTCCCTGTGGTGACCAATGATCAGGCACAGATTCAAAGTACAGAATTTACTCATTTAAGATAGTTGGAAAATACAGGTATAAGCTCGTGGAGATTTCCTAGGTCATATATCCAGTCCTTTCATATTTCTGGCCACCTACATAATGTCGTGCTTTCATTTTTCCAGCTCCATCTTTAAAAAAAGACAGGATTTAGTCCACTACAAACTCCATGTTAATGAAATCTCCTCATGGGCTTTTGGGTGTGTGTGAACACTGTCCTTTCAGCTAAACAGCTTTCTCCTCCTTTTATATTACCACGTCAATGCATTTACAGACAGTAATCCTATCTCCTCTACATCTGCTTTTTGTTTGACTGGCCAAACTCAACAAAACACCCTTACTCCGGCATAGTGAGTTCTCTTTCCCTGTTGTATTGTGATGCAGCACTTCTCTATACTTCTTTCTTTGAATTTTTCTTTTGTGAATGTTGGTGAACATAAATGTTCATAGTGACCCCATATTACAGTGCCTCAATGCTTTCCCCTCCCTACTGGAAATACTTCTCCTGCTACTGCCTAGAGTTTGGGGGTTTTTTTGTTTTTGTTTTTGTTTTTTGTTTTGTTTTGTTTTTTGTTTGTTTGGTTGGTTGGTTTGGGTTTTGTTTTTGATTTTTTTGTTTGTTTGTTTTGTTGTGGGTTTTTTTGTTGTTGGGTTTTGGGGTTTTTTGGGGGTTTTTTAGTTTTTTTTGTCACACCAATGACTAAGAGAGATCTTGGGACTGAAAAATACAAGGGCATATCTTTTTCCTTTTATCCTTCCCTTTTTCAATGGGTAGCAATCATACTTGTTATTCATTCTTAGTCACATAATCTTGGATTTTATTCTAGTTGATCTAATCCCACCCAAAAACTGCAGGCATAAATTTAACTGGATTTCTACTGAATTTCTCCTGTTGATATACTTTGTACATTCAGCAGATTTAATTATTGCACATTGACTTCTTGATTGCTAATAAACGTATTTAAGGAACATAATTTGGAATCTCATTTTAGAGTGCTAGTTTCCTTTTCAGCATAATCCATCATTGTCTGCCCTTTGGGGAGTTTTGTGAACTAATTTTTATCTCACAGAATACCTTCCCATTATATGAAATATTTGACTGAAAACAAGTAGGCTACAGCTACTGTGTTACTATGTATTCCTTGTCAAAAAACTCAAGCCTGTTATTAAAGAAGCCTAAACTTTGTCCCCTTAATAAACTGATACTGTATTTTAGGATATCATCCATTACTCCCCGTGGCTTTCATTTTCCCTGAAATATTGCACATCAGAATAGCTGGTCTGTGGCTGCTAGGTTTGCCCTTCAGGCTGCTTTCATAACTAACACTTACTAGCCTCCATTAAGATGGGCATATCAACTTGGTGAGTTCTGATCCAACATTTGAGGTGCCATTTCCACTTTACATTATCCAAGTCCCCATAAACAGTCCTGCTGTCACACCTCTATCCCATCTGCTTGTCTTCTAAGGTAAAGAAAAAGTATTATTTGTTTGAGTGGCCATCCCCTAAATAGTGTCCTAACTTTTTTTCCCCTAGCTCTTTATTTATTATGGCTCAAAAATCTTCAACTCTTTCTTCTGATTTCTTAAGCTCTAAATAACCCCTACTGTTTATAGTTGATATTCTGGTCTTTTACTTTCAGTCCTCCATGTTCTGATTTCTTTTTCTGAGCCAATCCGTTCTGTCTCTTGAGGAGCCTTTGACAAATTTCAATAGTTTGTTTAGTAGACAAAAGGTTCTATTGCCTAAGAATAAGAATTTCAGACCAGCACTCCAATCCAGTGTCTTTACTCTTCAGACTGAATTGTTATGATACGGTCTTCCCTTTTACAGTAAAAAGCCATAATTACCAACTTTTCTTTGTAAGTACTGCTGTTTCATCTAAATTGAAATTGGGTCAGTATTGTCATCACTGATAGTGTATTATTTGCTCTACTACTTTCTGTATAATATCTTTGCTACTTGCCCATCACTAACTTAGCAGTTCCATGTAGGAGGTTTGTAAACTTCCACTCCAGGAAACTACTAGATTCTACTGTTGATGTAACACCTGTTCTCCAGTATATGACTGAAGAAATTTAAAATCTCCCATACAATCACCAGGTAGTTTTCTCTCTCATATCATACTAAAGTAATCTCCAGTCCAATGCTCAAGGTAGATCCCAATCCTTTCCCAGCTACCGAATCCATTACCAACACACTTAGACTTAAGCTGATCCTCTCTTATCTATACTATTAATTAGCTTTTCTTTACTGCCAGCCATATTCTTAACATATAATGCTACCACATTATCTTCACAATTCCTTCAGCATTCCTTTCACAGTGTGCACCCTGTAACACCTGCTCTATAGTTGCTATTATTATTCTGTCATGTTTCTGTTATCCTTCTAATATCCTGTTTCATGTCATGCACCAATAAGCCTACTTCTTCCATCTTTGTGTGCAGGTCACTTTGTTGCATCTGTTATTGCCACCTATCTTCAGCTGGTTTCATAGCTAGGTTAAATACAGTATTTGCACTGATTTATTGTCTATCCATTAAGGGTTGGGGTGTTTTTTCTCCTGTGTTTCCTTCTATCTGGTTTTTCATTATCTTTGGCATATCCTCACTGACTTGATTCTACTTTCTGTGTGTTAAAATAAGGTGATGGTAGTGTAGTTGTCACTCCAATTTCTCTTCTTCCCATGTAGTCTTTTATAATTTAAAGCTCTTCCTATTTATCATTGTCCCAAGCAAAAACAGAATGCTTTTTCTGGTTGCTCCATTCTTCTCAGTGTACTCTGCATTTTCAATTGGTCTCTATATTTTCCATTAAAAATACCTATTTCAGTTACTCTGTAGCTACTGCTTTACTGCAGCTGGGGTGCTCTAAGGACACATGCAGGAAAAGTTTGTGGGTCAAGATACTATTTTTATCATGCCAGCTGGTACAGTTGGGGAAATTAATCAAACTTTTCAGTGTGAAAGCACATCTTATGGTCACTTGGTGTCTGAAATGCTAAAAATGTTAATATATCTTGGTGTCTAAATGGACCTTGAAGATAAAGAAATAGTACCATCCTCTCATATTTAGTGTTTAAGTGGCTTGGCTGAGTCACAAGGAAGATTCGGTAGTAGATTTAGAACAAGAATCAATAATCTGAGACTAAACTATGTGCCATTCTTGATGACACTATTAATGACATCTGTCATTCTAGATAGACCAGGCAAACTTATCAATAGAGATAAAGCAGCATGAGCTTCACTACTCAGAGGATTGAGAAGATCTCCCCAGCCTGTTGTGTGCCCTCTTAGGGTTCTCAGCCAGGAGAACAGAGCTGAGAGCGTATCTGGTAAGCCTGGGAAAATAAAAGCTGTGAGAGGAGACCTTGTAATGTGCACAACCAAGATGTAGGCACTAGGGACTAGGGCAAGTTATTTAGCCTAAAAGCCAATGCTGGCAGAAGTACAAATAGACTCAAACTGGCCACAAATACATTTATACTGGGTGCTACAAGCAAACTTTCAATCCCCATGGTAATGAGGACCTGAAACAACCATTGAGAAAGCTGGTCAGGTGAAAACTTCAAGTCTCTTCAAGCTGAAATCAGTCATTTTATTAACAGTGATCTAATATCATTGTTCAAGAGAATAGAAACTTGATTCAGTGCCCTACAAAGTCAGTCCTAGTTCTATGTTTCTTCCTAAATAATAATACCTACCAGTAAAGCAACACTGTCTCTTCAAAAACTGATTGCTTAAACAACCTCTCAGATAATGCTATGACATCTTTCTGGGAAGAGGATATGCTGTGTCAAGAAGCTCGAGCAGCTCAATCCTCCACCTCATGTCAGAAAAACCATTAAACATAAGGTGTTATGCTGAAAAAAAAATTGTAAGCAATGGTGATTTATATTTAGAAGTATCTGTATAACAACAAGAACATGCCTTCTATCCCTTGAAACTACTCTGAATAAAGATAAGCATGTTTACACAGACTTTGGGGTATAAATTCTTAAGGACAAGCAGTCTGTACTTTTCTTTTTTTTTTTAAGCAAAGTACACATCTATACAAACAACCAGAATTTTAGATTACTACTCTTGATGGCCAGCTGAGGTTAATTCATTAACGGTAGGTGTGACAGTGATTCCTACCAGGTACTCAGACCTTTCTGAACAGTGAGACATCTGAAACAGTGCGCACTGGGTCTATTTCTTTCAACCACAGCAGGGGTGTAAATATTCACAGTCATTTGAGCATCACTTAAGCAACAGCAATAAAGACCATGAGCATTTTGTAATAAGTAGTGACTATTGAGCGTGTTAATAGCCTGAGGTGGAACTTCGAGCCATTGACTCCAACTGGCCGTTAAACTTCAGGAGAGGTCCAAGACTGAGATCATTAAGACAGTTACATATTCTAGGAGGGAAGGTATATTCATATATGCTGATTTATGAGTATTTAAACATTACTTTTGTAGATCAAAGCTACAGATAGACTAAAGAAACTACAGTTCTCTAGATACTGGTAACAACTGACAGCCCTTCTCTGTCTCAATGGAAAAGACTGAAAATGTCAATGTATCAGCAAAATCCCAGCTAGGCTGGAAATGTGTCTACCATTTGTAAAATACTCACAAAAGCAGGGAGGAATTTCTAAAATTTTCATTAAATAAACCCTTGAGAATCAATCCAGACTTCTCCCTTAGAGCCACAGACCCTCATATGTATAAGCCAAATACAAGGCAGGAGAAAGAATGTGAGATGGACATAGACCTTAAAAGAGGTGAAATTCACACAGATTCAGATTCTTGAAGTCCCATATGTATCTTGATGGTACCAAATCCACAGGTCACCTTCCCAGCTTCTAGGCAGATATCTAGCTTACACAAACCATACATTTCTGGCAGTGTACAGCTTTGCCACATGCATCAAATGATGAGGACTCGGTGCTGACAAGGAGCAGCACTGACACCAGCTCAGCAGTTTCCCACCACTGAAGGGTGCTGCTTCATGTGTCAATGTAGCTGCCAAAATGGCTAGGGGCCTCTCAGAAAGAACTTATATTGGGTCTGGCCAAGTTGGAGTTCATTTCCCTACAGCATCCCTCACAGTTCTGTACTTTGCATTGGTATCTAGAAGGATGTTAATAACACACCGGTGTTTTGGCTGTTGCTGAGCAGGGATGGCACAGCATCACCGCTGTAACATTCCTTCCCCAGCGGAGGACAAGTTTCTGAGAGGGCACACAAGTAGGCCAGCTGACCCAAACTAACCAAAGGGATATTCCATACCTTATGATGTCAGCTCAGATACAAAAACTAAGGAAAGATGCAGGAAGGGGGGCATTTGTTGTTTCTAAAGGCTGCCTGCTAAGAAACCACTATGCGTGTTGAAACCCTGTTTCTCAGGAAGTGGCCAGACATCACTGCTGATGGGAAGTAGAGAATAAACCTTATAATTTTCCACTGTGCTTTCTGCATGGGTAGACTTTTGCTTTGTTTTTTCTTTAGTAAACTGCCTTATCCCAATCCATGAGTCATCTTCCTTCTCACTCTCTCTTCCCTGCTTGACTGGGAAGGGCAGCAATAGAGCAGCTGGGTGGGCACCTGGCATCCAGCCCAACATCAACCCACCACACCTCCACCTCCTGATTTTGCTGTCCTGTCTCTTCTTGATGCCTCTATAATCCCATTCAGCTCACTAATCTGACAGAAACCCTGAGTGCAGGGAGGATTGTCTCTTTTCTCATTTGTTTTTATGGGAATTGGTAGGAGAGCATAGCCTGCAACCAGGAAATTGGAATGGAGAGACACCAGCCATTTAGATCAGCTCACCCTAAGAAATACACTGTTTCCCACAGCCAGAAAGAAGTACTAAGCTACAATGGATTAAAAAACTTATCAAACAGGATAGAAATGTCCCACAGAGAAATCTAACTCCATGAAAGACAATGGCAAAATTCCCACCAGTTTCACTGGAGACAGGAGCTCATAGAATTTCTTAGCCACATCTTTAGCAAGTTTTCCTGCTAATTTATAGGGGAGAACTGAAGAGAACTAAAAATATTTTAAAAGGCAAATAATAATAGTATTTTTAAAGAGCTAAGTAAACATATTATTCTCAGTTCTTTGGAACAATTAAAAGGTAGAGACAAGTAGCATTTCAGATACACACATCCCCACTAAAGAGAAAGATTACTCACAATATAGCCAGCTCCCCAACTGCTTTTGCCACAGCAGTATTAGATACCAGGAATGAAGTACTGTGTTGGCAAGAAGCCAGAGCATTCCTGGATCACACATGTATTGGATGTGCCTGGCATTTACTACAGCAGTCCTATGGAACCTCTATAGTCAAGGGTCAGTGAGCATTTCTATTATAAACAAAGTTAAGGCTCTAATAGCTTGCTAGTTTCAGAAGTCTTAGCAAAGAATTGCAAAAGGAGATGTGTAGAGAAGGGCTTGACAAAGAATGCTATCAGGCAATTTTAGCTCAGAGGTCTTCCAACCTCAATTTTTCTAGAGCATGGAACAAAAAGTAAACTGTAATACTGTTTTTTAAAGCTTTTATTTTGCTGGCAGTTCTGGAGGTAGTGCATGTGGCTTTTTTCATCTGTGGTTTTGATCCATGAACAGCTGGGGCATTGTTATGTTCTCTGCCTTTGGGGTTCTCTTATACAGGAATCACAAAGCACGGCTGCACATTTAGAGCAAGAGGTCATGGTTCAAAACTTCTGTAAAGGTGTTGGCAAAGGTTGATGAACCTTCTGGACACATCCTGCTAGACAAACTTTGTGCTGCCTTCACAGGTCACCAAGCTACCTCCCCGTCAACTGCATGTTAAACTGAGATTCTGCAATGCCATGGCAAACCCACATAGCCATGGACAAATAAATATTTATGTCATGGGCTGCTTTTTATAAAATCAACATACTCTGGATGAGCCACCATGGCCTCAGGCCCAGCCCAGCATGTCAGACCTTGTGCTGGGGTCTCCCCAGAGCTGGAGCTCTGTGTGTCAGATGGCATCCAGTGCGTGGTGTGACAAAGTCTGTTTGGATTGGGACTCACAAAACACAACCAGTTGTTCATTATGAAAGAATTATTATTGGTGTGTGCTACTTTCACCACAGGTAACAGATAACTGAGATTATGCCTGTGCCTTGATTTCAGTGTTGTAACAATATAAAAACTAAACAGAGGAGAAATTCATGGTGTTCTTCAGCCAGACATGACTTTGCTGGTGGTTTTGAAACTACTGTGGCAGCTGCCTGTTTGAAGGAACTAAAAAGGATTTTGCCATTTATCTTCATAAAGTGCTAACCCAAATTGTTACTAGGAATCGAAACAATGTCACTGCGCTACTAATGGGCTGTTCTATATCCAGCACCATGCCACTCAAAGGCCAAGTTTTCTAGGATATGGACAGATCTGAAGTATTGGCACATCCAACATGGAATCCAAATTTTAAAGAATGATCCAAATACTAAAGCATTCACTTTTTCAAGAAAAGGGCAGGAGAAAACAGCTATAATGCAGCCTCTTCTATTAGTGAGACTGTCCACCAGTTTCATCTGTGTTAAGGGGCATTGCCTTCTGAAGGGCAGATTTTTTAGAATACTTTAGGTAGTAAGCAAGAACTATAGTGTACCTTTAAATCCTAGCTGAGGAACTGCAAACATCCACTCCCAGAGGATTTGTCATGGCCAGAAGAAAAGGAATGGATTCAAAAGTCCCCCATATGCCCTCATTGTGAAGAAATGCTATAGATAATGGCCTGTGGTTTGCAGTTATCTACTTCTGGTTCTTTACAATCAGGAGGATGCCACATATGCCACAAGCTGAGTGCAAGATGAAGCAATTAAAGCAGATACTTAAAAGCAGTCTGAGCATACTTTGCTTGAAGCCATCGATTACAACAAGCAACATATCAGACACCCTTCATTATCAGGAATCTATCCAGCAGATACTGGAATTTCTCCCACTTGCTTTATATTGGGCAAGAAGGTAAGTTTTTCCTGATAGTCCCAAAGGATCTGACACCAGTTCCCACTGAGACTCACAAGCATATGTTGAGAGACCAGGATATGAACTTTGAGTAAAATTTATGCATAGGTTAAGCAACTCCGGCTAAGTGTAAAGTGAGTGACCTCATGTAGATAACTGTGGCTTACAGCAACTCTCCCATGTCTATTAGCTGGTATCAACTTCTGGCTACCTTTTACCTGCACAGTATTTTTAACACCATATCATTGCATATCATATACACGGCAGTGTGAGAAGCCACCTACCATTGTGGTCAAAAAGACATTTGGATCATGTTTGCTTTACTTTGGCCTGCCCTCATTGCCTCTCATGCAGCATTCACTTCCATTTTCTGTTGAGTGTCTGACCAAAATCAAGTGGCAGAGTCTGAGGCTATGACAATCTCTTTAGAGAGTCAGTTTGATTTTCTTCACTGCGACATCTCTGTGGTGTAATAAATTTAGAATCTAAATCAGAGAAAATACTACTGTTCCAGGACTAAAACTGGGGAGGTTCAAGACATTGAGTGACCTCAGCTTTGGTGGCTTTTTGAGTAGCTTCTTCAAGCAGAACAACTATTTGCCATGAAAATGCTACTCCTTATGCCAGCCTTTGTGTGTTTTGTGACTAAAACTAAATTGCCTCTGATAAGATTCATATTCATGCACTAAAAAACATCTGCTTTCCTTAGCAACTGTAAATTTCATAGTGAACTCCTTGCTATCAGCCAGAGTTTAAAGATCCTGCTCAGTCCATTTCCTATTGAACATGCCTCGGTTTCCCTTTTGTATTTTAGTTCTATGCTGCTGGAAATACAGTAAGTTCTTGAACAAACTCCAAGCTGGTACATTTAGGAGGGCTTTGAATTGAAAGAAGAGCCTTTACTTTCCTCTCCTCCTTGATTTTCATAGTTATTCTTTCTGTGACAGTTCCCATCCTCAAATCAGGATTATCTTGGGTCTTTGGATGTGACTCTAGTCCTTTATATCCTTCCCACACTGAAGCATGGATGGAAGCATGTGTGTGTATTTCTAATTAAGGAAGACTTCCTCATGAAAGCACCACTGTAGAGCTGGAGTGCCCACATGCACAACTCTTGAGTGTTGGCTTCCCACACTCCCCCACTTCAGGAGCACATCCTTCAACGATCAGCACTACAGAGTGAAAGTTTCTCTGCTTTGGAGATGAAAGTAAAAGTCTGTGCGTGGTGCCCAGGCTGTGCACTGATGATTGTTGCTTAGCAATGAAATGTGCAGCACACAGTGATGGTGCAAAGATATCAGAGCATTTTTTGAAAAGGAAAAAGAAATGGATAAGAAGGTCACACTAATAATCATGAGAGAAATGGGATCATTACGAAATGCAACAACTAGAGAGGAGGTCATACACCTCCAGCCTGTCTGTGAAATCTTCCCTCGTTTACTTCCAAATCTCCAGGATAAAAGCAGAGGCAAATTCAAAGTGTTTTGTCCCTGCTCCTGCTTTTCTGTTAGCAATCCCGTTCCACCATTCCATTTCAGCACACTGAAACAGGATCTTTGGTTTTGGTTTTTTTGGGGTTTTTTTTTGCTTAGTACGCTAGCTCCGGGATCAAAGGGACAAAGCAAAGAATCTGCCACATTAGACTGAAATAATGGATTTAGAAATAAAACCACTTTAGCATAGATGAAAACACTAATACTATTTTCAGGTTGGAGCTAGACATCCCATTAATAATGATCTACCAAGGGTCCCAGAGGCAGATAAATAAAACAAGAAGGCTAGTTGGAGCTAGGCAAGCAGCTTATGATCACAGTTACACTCCAGCCCCAGTAGAAAAAAAAATTAAAGAAAGAGAACTGAGATCCTTTACAAAGCAGAGTTCACAAGAAATGGTACTTGTGGCCTTTTGTTAATACAGCATCAACTTTAATTGAACCTTCAGGCTTTTATTCAAGTCAATATATCTGGAGCTTGCTTGAACAATAAATCTTGATGTTAACCACAGTAGAGGTCAATCTCTGCTTCATATGTGTTTTACAATACATTTAAAGTAGAGCTATAGTATGTAGATGAATTATTCATACACACAAATTGTTAATGAATATGTCAATATACAGATAAGACTTGGGACCTCTAGTATTACAAAGAGGAATTAGCTCTGCAAGAACACAAGTTCCTAATGATAATCTGACACCATGACTCACCCATGCATTCATTCTATTTATTTATTTCAACCTCATTTAAGTCCATTTCTAGGCTGAAAATTTGCATTCTGAGACTTGGACTCTGAGAATGTGCCTCTCCTATGTTGCACACAACCTCCAGGGATAGATTGAGACCTATATGTGGCTGGAGAAATCTGTGGTTTCCAGAGCTGCCCTGCCAGGGGGAACAACACAAACCTTGCCATGTCACCTAATCTCTCCACATCTCTCTCCTTTATCTGGTAGCAATGGCAGCAAACTCTGGTAATCCTTGCATTCTCTCACCACCCTAGGCAGCCTGGATGAGGGGCTGAAGCTGAAATTGCAAATGTTTTCCTCCTGCCAATGAGCTGTGGGAGGGGAGAAGGACAGAACCACAGAATCATAAAATATACTGAGTTGGAAGGAAGTTACAAGGTTCCTTATTTGAGTCCAACTCTTAGCCCTGCAGAGGACCATCCCCAACATCACACCATGTGCCTGAATGTATCATCCAAGTGTTTCTTGAACTCTGTCAGGCCTGGGGCTGTGACCACTTCTCTGCAGAGCCTGTTCCGGTGCCCAACCAACCTCTGGGTGAAGCAGCTTTTTCTAATATCCAACCTAAAACTCCCCTGATACAAATTCTGGCCGTTCCCTTAGGTCCTGTCACTGGTCACCATAGACCAGAGATAAGAGTCTGCCCCTCCTCTTCTCCTCTGTAACTGTACAGCCAAGCTGGCTTTCTGCCTCTCCTGCCTTATTTTTGACATTTGGAATTTGTCTGCTCCTGTGCCCTTAGAAGGTGATGTTTGAAAAGTGACCAGCAATGATGGAACCCAAGCACATGCAAAAACGTTTTCCATGGGGATCTTACTTACCAATTCCCTGAGCAGCCTGAAGTCTGCTTTCCTCCTGTCCAAAGATGAGGTTTTACTGGCACTTGTCCTCCTGCCAACAGAGATTTTAGACTCGATCACTTTGTGGTCACTGCGGCCAAGATAGCCACCAATCTCCACTCTCAAGATCCACTCTGTTGACAAGCAGCAGAGCAAGGAGAACATCCTTCTGAGGATGTCCCTTAAAACCTGTTCCATAAAGTCATCATATGGGATTTTTTAGGAATTGTCTGGACAAGGTTGAACTAGTTGTGTGATGAACCCAGCTAATTTTTGGCAAGTTGAAGTCCCCCATAAGGACAAGGGCTGTTGACTTGCAAGTGTCCTTTAGTCCCTCAAAGAATAATTCGTCAGTGTCATTGTCCTGTCTGGGAGGTCTATAGCAGACTCCCACAAAGACATCTGCATTATTTGTTTGCCCTTTGATTCTTACCCAGGGTCTCTCAACTGTACCATTGCCAGCTGTGAGCTTCATATATTCTAACCCTTCTATTATATACAGAGCCACCTCTCTGCCTCTTCTGCCCTGCCTATCCTTCCTGAAGAGCCTGTAACCATCCAACAGGACACTCCAGTCACAGGTTTCATCCCACCAGGTTTCACTTATGCCAAAGCTTTGAGCTACTCTTGTTTGTTTCTCATGTTACATGCATTAGTATAGAAACATTTCAGGTGTGCAAGGATCACAGACACCACTGCCGTGTGAGAAGAGGCTCATTTCAGATCTTGTAGCTTATCTAGGCCTGCTGGGCTCAGAAATCAAAGGCAATTGACAAATGATGGTACTGATGGGTATGGCCATTAGGTCTGAGAGTGGGAAAGAGGTCACTGCTTGCCTCAAATGCAGGAGACAGAGCTATGTGATGGTGGACATGAATGAATCTCCCCTGAATGAGTTGCCATTTTGTAATGTAGCCTGGTATCTCAGCATATCAAACCATTAGCCACAAAATTAAAGTTAATGTAAAAAAACAAGGCTACAATTAAACCTTTAGAAAACAAAGAAAGTCTTCTCATTCCACCTCCAATTCCTCTGTGATTCACAGTCAGTCCAGTCAGTCCCTGCTCATATATATTGCTAGAGAATATCACACAGGAGTCTCTGAGTCACTCTCATGAAAAGAAAGAGCACTGAAACCATTTTATGAAAATAGAAGTTGTAAAGTTTACTCTATGGTGCAGAAAAAGAAAAATCAAGGAAAACTACTAAGATTCAATTTTAAGCAACATGTTACTTGAGAATCCCCATCCCAGTTATGAGTACAGAAGACATGGGCAAGCCTGTGGCTCTTGGCTACAAGAAGAAAATTGTTAGACTATGTGCAACAAGAATGGGGGATCTCCTGTAAATGAGATACATCTTTTTGCTCCTCAGTGAGCATGTATCTTTTCCAATAACATTCAAGGAAGTTTGTAAGCACATCAGTAAGAGATGTGGCAGTGTTTGCCAAATGTCATTCAGAAGTGAGAATTATTTAACCATTTAGCACAGCTCCCCTGCCCCATTCAATCACTGAACTCACTTGTTACAGCTGACAGATTCTGAACAAATGTCCTGACAGAAGAATCCCCACCGGTACTTCTGCTCAGTAAGTGAGAATGCCTTATTAAAGGAGAAATAAAACTAGGAATGCAAGCTTCATTTCTCAGACAGAAAGAACTTGGTGTGGTGATTAGCAGCTGCAGAATTCCATTTCTTTAGACAGTCTGTAATAATTTCACCCAAATACAAATTCAAGCTATTGATTTAGGTGATTTCTGTAATGTAATATGATTTTCCTGTAATGCAATCTAACCTATCATCTATGTGAAAACTGCAGAGATCAAAGAGAAGAGGAATCACTGCTTTGATTCCTTGTAAAAGGTGTTTTGCCAAACCTTAGCCCTGCTCTTTGGTGTATTGGGCTACTGAAGTGGCAGCAGTGGGCAGCCAACAACTTCTTTCAAATGTCTATCCACAATCCTTGGGTCATGGAAAGCAGCTTTCAAATAGAGGAGCTATGCTCTTCTCTTCCCTCTCCAATATGTTTCTGTCAAAATCTCCCACCACCTACTTCAGCTTGAAGGATAAAAGATTTGTCTGGGTACTTTCAGGGATCATTTCTGTAGTTGTTTGCTTGTGACAGCATCTTACTTCTTTCTGTGTAACCACCACATGATCACATTTGTCTAGAAAAGCAAAGTACATAGAAAGTGTTGGAAAACCTCAATAAGATAAAAATTTGGGTCTGATGTCTATTCTGCTCCCTTTGGCTGCATTCTAGACACAGCTTTTATATTCTGGGTTAATTATTCTTTCTGAAAGTGTCAAGGAACAAAAACATTGCTGTGCATAAGCAACCAGACTTCTCTTGGTGTCAACATAGATGTTCTCTGCTAATATGGCTTCTTGTTATATGTAGCTACAGTGAAGAGAAACATAACCCTTCAAGCAATTCAACACAGTCATTATTTGAACTTCTCATTTTAAGAATTTATGATACTTTATTTTCTCTTAAAGAAAAGAAGAGGATGAGAATTGTGTAGCTGTGAGCTGTGACCACCTTCCATATCACTTAGACACCAATTGTTCTACTCTGTATCTCTAAAACTAAGTTATTGTCACTACCAGCTTCCCACCTCTTAAGTCTTTACTATCATCTTCAACAATCCTGAAAGTTCCACAGAAGAAAAAAAAAAAACTTCCTCTTCCTTCACAGACATTATTTTCTTACTCCTTATAACTTCTTTTATCAATAATTCTTTGCCAAGAAGTCGTTATCAGCAGTTTAGTGTCCGTTGTCAAGGTATTTAGAGTTAACAAGATTTGCCACAGCCTGTTAATACTCTCACTAGCCAGCCATTATCCAGACTAACCACCACCTTCACAGTTAATGTTGTTACTGAAATGTGGGACTTGAATTTTTAGCCATTTGAATTATGGGACAGGTGTATTCAATAAGCTCCTAACTAAAAGATTAAAATGAGAGGGACAGGAAGTGTTTGCTGTTTCAGGCATGAAGCAGATATTTAAAAACATCATGTGTTTCTGGGAATACTGAAGCAGAGGTCTGCAAAAGATCACATTGATTATTGAGTCAAGTTACCAGCAATCAAAACCAACATGGAATAAAAAAATCTATTAGGACTATTGAAAGCTTCTACTCCTGCTAGTTCTGCTGTTCCTGAAACATCTGTTTCACAAAACCCTGCTCACCAGTGACAGCAAATTATTTCTCAGCACTCTGTATCCACCTAAAGATTAAAGACCACAGGTGTCTGAATGCACCAAAGGGAAGATCACTGATAGAAATATCCAAAGTCCAAATGGAGGTCCCTAATAATCCTGTGAATTAGACTAAAGCCAATGAGTGTGCATAACATAAGCAAGATAAATTGCTTGTTATTACAACCAAGTTGGTAATTCTTTTTCTGAACAGTCTTAATGTAATGACAACTCCTCAAAATTCCATCTCAAAAGCTTTCAGAAGTAAAATATGAATGGATTTTCCTTGGAAGTTTAGGAATACTATTAATCTTGAGGAATTTGAAAAGTCACTCTATATTAGAATTATATAGAATTAGCCTCTGGAAAGCTTTGAAAGACCTACATCAAAAATCCTCAGCTCCCTATTTAATCAATGTGCCCAAGCAAAGCACCTACTATCACGACCTGACCTCTGCATCTGCCCTTGGGTAGAGTTAGGGTCTGACAGTCCCAGGTGGCGTGCTCTCTGATGAAGACATACTTCATCTTCTGGATGAAGTAGGATGCTGACCCTGTACTTTTAGCTCCTGAATTATTTGTGCCTGTTAATTCATGTGAGAATATGGTTACGTATACAATATCCACTAGAGCAATTAGAGCAAGGGTCCTCTTGAGGAGTGCTAAAGCATATGAACTTAAGTTCAAGTTTAAACTACAGTTCAAGTTGGAATTTAATCCAATATGGTAGTTATTGAAAACTGTTGGTATCCAATGGCTTTACTGTGGCATCCTAGTAAGTGAAATGAACTGATGGTTCCCCAGGCTTGATCCTCTTGGTGAGGGTTTTGGAGCCCTGAAATTAGTTTTGCTGTTGGCACTCTGACCTGCTCAGGCTCGACAGAGGTCTGAAAATTACTAACTTCTTCTCCATCTCACTCTGGAAAAAGAGATATGCTAGCTGGGTCTTTCAGGGAGAATTGATTTTCTTCTAAAAGCTGGATGCAATATCATGTCAATGGGTTTGCAGAGCAATATTCCCAGATGTAAACGATGCAGCAAAACATGTTTGCATGCTGGTGAGAAGTTGCAGTTTTGAAAGGACACTATAAGCTCCCAAGCTCAGAGTTTTGTTTCACTGAGAAATAAGTAGAATGTCAGGGTCCTGGGAGCCCAGAAGCACATGACTTCTTAAGCCCAGTGGTGCCCTCCTCCATGTCCCTTGCACTTTATATGGCAATTTCTGCTGATCACTGCCCCCAGCTGAGCTGACAGAGCTCGGGTTATATGCTCTCAGCTGGAGAAAACAGTGAAGATTTTTCTAGGCATCGCAGACAGGCTCTTACATCTGCTTGTACATTTTATTTGATTGTGTCATGCAGTCCCTCTTAGCATTCCCACCTCTCCCATTGCAGAGATTGAGTTTCCCGGCTGCCTGTGTTGAGAAGCCCGCTGACAGACACAGGTCAGTGGCTGAGATAACTAGCTGCCTCTTGCTGAGACAGAGGGAAAGAGAAGACCTGATGAGCTATGCATATGTATCTACATGTCAGGTGTATGATACCCTTCAATAGGTTTCCTACTCTAGCCTCTGAACTTCTCTTTCACATTTTGCTGGCCTCTCTCTCTCACCTGGAGGTTTGCTGCATAAATATTTTCACAAATTAGTTGTTAGAAATTATGTCAAATTTCTTGTCAAATACTCCATAGCTACAATGTGCACTTTGTTAAAAGTATGTTTACCCTGATTTGATCAGAAAGAATAACCTTGGATTCCATACATGGCTGAATGAAGACACACTTTCTCCTTTTTCCTTTCCACATTGGTCTTTTAGTCTAATTCTTCCCAACAACTACAATTTCACTTTTCATAACTTGCCCTTGTCCTGAACTTTCCTTCCTTGGGTGCACGGTAACTGTAAGAGCACTTCTACCATCCTGAGAAAGCAGGAACCAATCCAGTTCCACTGGCCTCATAGACCCAACTTTTTTCCTGCCACCAGAGCAATGAAATAAAGTCTCCCTTTCCTACCACAAGTCCCATCATTATTTATACTATAGAAATGCTCAGCCTATGATGGGATTGATTAGCATCTACATGAGAAATAGGGTGCCTTAACTTAAAATACCTGCATTACTAAACACAATTAGCTGAGACAGTGATTGGGAGAACCCTAGGAGTTATGTACAGCTTCTGAAGAATTTGCAAAAGGTGATTAAGGAAAGCTAATCTCTACATGCTGTACAAGGAGCTACATGTGTGAAATGTCTACTGAGGTCCACATGACTAGTCAGTCTGCACCTTTGAACAGTAGACAGCCACTGCAGGAGACAAAGGGAAAACCAAGACATGCAAGGGATGCCTTTTCCACATCTGCAGTGTCATGGATTATTTCCAGTCATAGTCCATATTTAACAGTGAAAATTAACTGTGCAATGCCATATCACAAAATTCCACCTATGATTTAATTCCTCTTTAAATATAACTGCACTCCTCCAACGCTTCCACCAGCGCTGCCTTCGTACAATCCTGGTCTGATAACGTGACTAGTGTGTCTGTTCTGGAACAGGCAGAGGTCACCAGTATCGAGGCCATGCTGCTGAGAACGCAGCTGCGCTGGGCAGGGCACGTCTCCAGGATGGAGGATCACCGCCTCCCTAAGATCGTGCTCTACGGTGAACTCACCACCAGCTGCCGCAAGAGAGGAACCCCGAAGAGGAGATACAAGGACTCCCTGAAACAACACCTCAGCCTTGGCCATATTGACCACCATCAGTGGTCCACTCTGGCCTCCAATTGGGAGACGTGGAGACACACAATCTATAACGCTGCTGTCTCCTTTGAAACAGCACGCAGAATCAGCCTGGAGGAGAAAAGGCACTGATGAAAGAACCGTGCCTTGACATTGCCACCTATGGAAACTTTCTGCTGTGCCTTTTGCAACCGGACTTGCCAATCTCGCATTGGCCTTATCAGCCATCAGCACGCTTGCAGCAAGCATGGGTAAAACCCTCCCAAATCTTCATTCTCGAAGTCTAGCCATGATGAAATATAACTGCAAAGACCAAAGCAGAAAATCTCCATAGCCATTCTCAGATATCACTCAAGCCACCATGAAAAGTTCTTGCCCTTTGGGGGGTACGTCCTTTTACCCAGGTGGGTCTTCTCTGCCATGATTAAGTCAATGCACACAGCTAACCCCCCCTTTGGGCAAAGCCTGCACTGAACACAGCTGTTGATTCTTTACTAACAAAACCTTTCTCATGGCAGCAAACTATTTCTGAAGGCAGTTACCTGCAAATAACCAACTGCTGAGTGCACTAATAGTCATCAACAAATATCTGCTGAACTGTTCTCTTTTTCAGACTGAAGAGAACTCTTCGAATTTTGTGGTTATTCGCCATATGATGATTGTGAATCTTGGAAGAACTGTTGCGCCTTTAATATAAACAGAAAAGAAATGTTGGGAATTCTTTGAGCTTTTCTTGTTACTTTCACTGTAATAACTCAATATCACAAACCAAAATCTGGAAATGGGGTATCTACTTTGAAAGATAAGGAGAACCTGAAATGATCCTGACAACACAGATGAATGATGCAAAAAGCTTCTTTACCACCTCCCTCATGCTCAGACCAGATTGCCCACAAAGTGCTTCTAGTTATCGGACCCTACAGATTCTTCAAACTTTCTGAGTAGCCAAAACATTTCTGTGGTAAAATTTCCACTGTTGTTTTGAATAACTGGAGGACTACGTCTTTTCTAACAGACACATGGCTAGAACTGGTGATTTATGTTTTCATACATCACTCCATTTGACTGAAAATAGTTCAACTTGTTAATATCACCTGCTTATCACTTTACATGTTTAACTCTTAGATACATGTTCTTTTCCAGACAGATTAAACACAGCAGCAGTATTCAGAAAATTATAAGCTACAGTGTCTAATGAGAAATTATGTATTAGATGGACACTAATATGATATTTCTGTATTGCATAACTAACTAGCTAAAGGAGAGATGAACCTGTTTGTAATGGAAAAATTAAATCCTAGGCTGGAGGGTATTTTGTGCATGAACAAGTCATAGCGGGTGGAAGGAAAGGCGAACTGCAAAAATTTGCCAAGGCTTTGCAAGAAAGGTCCAGAGTAGAGTGCCATACTGCGAAGACTGTGTAACCTTGAAGACTTAAGTAAAAGAGGGAATGTAGTAATTGACGTGAAAGGTCATGCCTGTAAAGATATTCTATTACAGGAAAAGCTTTTGTTAAATGTTGGGATCACCCCTATTAGAATTAAGAGAAAGGAGAAAGACCTGGATATACTAGGTAAGCACACAGTGACTGTGAAGTGCCAGTATGTTATGCCAATAAAAAGACGCTAGAGGAGTCTAAGCATATATCTCAGTATTTCCAGCAGGGTCAAGCCCCAGTAAGGGCAAATCATCCTGGTGGACTTACTGGTGCCAAAATTTTTTTCACAGACACAAGGCTGACTCAGGAACAAACCTGTACAAACTTCATATGGAAATGAAAAGGTTTCTAACTGTGTGAGAGAGGAGTGGTTTTCTGGTATCACCTTGGAATGAAAGTAATGGAGATAATAAACACCTCAGTTATTTTTAAGATGCAATGATTAGTTCTACAGCAAGATTATTCAGTGTTTTGTAAGGTCAGTGTTAACAAGGGATTAGTCTCAACACCAAATGTTCATTTGTATCCTCTGCCCCTTGTCTACACATCACAATACGTGCCTATGATTCCTGTCTCCTGCTGCCTTCAGTCCTGTTGCACATGTAGTCATCATCATGGCTAGACTTCACGAACGAAGATTTGGGAGGGTTTTACCCACACTTGCTGCAAGCGCTGATGGCTGATCCCTCAAGCCTGCGCAGTGGATTTTTTAAGGTGAGGCACAGCGTGCGCAGAACTGGTCCCACCCTTAGATGAACTCCTGAGGTTCATCTGCCAGGGCCTAGCAAGCTTGGACGGTGACAGCGAGGTCCTCAGGATGTAGGTTTGGTTAGAGTATCCTTCTCTTAGATGGATGGCCTGACAGGGCTAAGCGAGCTCCATCTGCCCGGTTTGGAGTTAGAGTTGTCCTTCTCCTAGGATGGTTGCCGGGCGGCTGACGAGCCCATCCTGCCCGAGGATACACTTTGTCTGACCCTTCAGTTGAGACCTGATCAGCATGGGAGACTCTGCTGGAGGCATAAACCACCTACAGTATAGCTCACAACCTCATAAGGGCACACAAGCTTCTCCCCCACAACAAGGGGGTGTCCATGGAGAAGTGCACATGTAGCACTAAGCAGAAGTAATCCTGTCCTCAAATTCAGGACTGAGCTAGTTTCATCAGCTCTCATTTCCCACAACACCTATTTTCCACCAGAGATATGAAGTCACAGAGAGAAAGAAGCATCAGAATCACAAAAATAAATAGATAGATAGATAGATAGATAGATAGATAGATAGATAGATAGATAGATAGATAGATAAAAAAATAAATAACTAACATTTAAAAATTAACATTGTTAGGACTGGATTGGGAGCATAGAACTCACTTGGTGCATGTATTCTGAGATCAGTTCAGTTGGTTAGAGCACAGTGCTAATAACACCAGGTTTGTAGAGTTGATGGGCTATTTATGTGAGCTGGACTTGGTAATCCTTGTGGGTCCTTTTAGACTTAGAATATTTTGTGTGATTCTGTGATCTCTCTTATTGTGTAATTCAGATCAGGAACACAACTATGAAGTCAACCTCCTGATTGCTCCAACTTAGTAGTGTTTGACTTTGTGCAGAGCTATAAAAGCATACATTGATTTCATTTCCGATTAAACTAAACCAGTGGATGCGCTCCAGAAGTACATGGATGCTCTCTCATCACCTTATAGTCTCCCATTTCCTTTCTAGATCTAGTTCTGTTACACGCCAGTCCTTGCTTATGTAGATGAAGTTGTTTATGAGACCAAAACTACCATGTCTCTCAGAACAGAAAATCTAGTAAAACTAATCGTTTTGGCCTTTTCTTAGCAGTTCTTTGCTGTGCCTACTGCAAATTTTCTGCAAAGTGTTAATCAAAGTACTTACTATCAAGTAAATTGAAAATTGTTCGTTTTCATTTTATTTCATGGTAAGAGTTTAGATAAGAAAGCCCGATGGAACATGTAAACATTGATTCCATGGGAACAGACTTTTATTACATTCTTTTCAAAATTCTCCTCTGGAAACCTCAAGGTCATATGTGACTTTCAGGTCAGTTTGCAGTCTTGCCTGAGTTCATGGTCACAGATCTGATGTTTTGATCTACAAAAGTTCTTACCAAACAGTGTTGTCTGATTTCTGCTGTTTCCTATTTCTGCTTCTAACTGTGCTCCTTTTGGAACTGGAAAATCAGCGAGGGAGAAAAAGAAAAAAAAGAAGGAAGAAAAAACCTTTGTTTTTATACACTGTTGGCTTTGGAAATTCAGAGCTATTCTCCCTGATATCAGACAGTTAATAGGGTCTAAAGTTAGGGTGAATTCTAAAATGCACAAAATGGACAAACTTATTTACCCTGGGTCATTTGTTATTTCTACCTGATGCTGTGGAATCTCCAGCAGATGATTGTTGAATTATGCAGATAACAGATTAATTTTAGCACAGGAGCTGCCTTAAGCAAACACTATCTTGCTATTGTGAATTTAATATTACCACTATTTTAGCACTTTTCTGTCTTTCATCCACTGATTTTAAAACCAGCAGTATTTGTTTTCACTGGCATTGTGATACCCTCATAATCTTAAACCATAATGCCAATAAACCACCACTGGCAGTGTAATGATTCACATTATCATATCATTATAGATGTAAAAGTCAGTCTCACATACTTCCTACAACATCAGTATTGGTGAGGCAGCCATTAAGATGTCAGTGGTAGAGGAGAGAATTCCCATTATAAGCTTAGTCAAGATAATAAAACATTGCTAAAGGTAGCTACAGGGCCATGCTCAGCAGCTGTTTCCAGACATAAACCTCACAGCGGTTTAAAAATAAATTTTAAATTACTCAAATACTTGAATTCACATTAAGAACTGATGTTTATGTCAGGGGGAAAAAAATAGCAAAAAAAGTCTTATTTAAGACTGTCAGAGGCTGGGGTTTTCTTTAATGTCTATTGTGAAGAGGACTATTGTTAAGAAATTATTTCAATATATTTTAAATAAATGAAAAATTTTTGAGGGACAGCAATTTTACTCACTTTAGGTGTACATTTCTTGTCCTTTGTTGACAGCAATGGAAACGGCATGCTTAAAATGAGAACACACCCAAGCCATATATAAAAATACTTCACTCACTGTAGCAGAATCCAGTCATGAAATACTTTGCACATAGGGATTTATATTCTATAGCATAGACAACTGTTTATATTCAGCCCTTTTGTGACCTTCAGTATAATTCAAAGTCATATCAGATTAACCTTTTGCATGAATTGTTTTTTAAACAGTAAATTACCAAGCAAGCTAATGGTAAGTAGTCCATAGAGATTCTGGCAAAAGGAAGAAGTTTAATTCAGAAAGTACAGAGGATAGAGACTGGCAAGCCTGAATTGGATTAAGAAAATACAGTGCACACAACAACAAAAATAAAGTAAGCGCATTTACTGAAACAATAGCCTAGATTTATGAACATTGTATTATTGAATGTGGTGATACTATGTCATACAAACAGTCATGTTGCTGGATTTCCTTACATCTTGCACAGAAAAGCCAGAGGTGGGTCTTCTTAAGTGAATTTTAGCCATCATAAAATTTAGGTAACTCAGAAGACAAATGTATCTGAAGACTTTGTTTCCTCTCTGTATATTAACTAGTCTTTAAGAGTAGATCATGGAGCTCTCACCTTTATTGCTCAGCCTGTATTGAAGCAGGAGGCACCTTGGTTTCACTGATGTTTCTTAGATGGGTAAGTACTTGACAGGGAAAAGAAGTTCTTGAAATTGGCTCTTCATTTGACAATATGCAATAACGCCAGTGTGGAGCACCATTAACACATTAACTCTCAGGGCTCCACTTTAACAAAAGATTTTTTTGTCAAATGGGGAGTTTGACCAAGCCAAATTTTTAGAAATCTGTGAAAAATCTGTAAAAACAATGGAAACTATGTTGGAAATACCTTATTTTTTCAAATTATTTCTCCAACACTCCCTGGGAAACTGAAGTGACTTATTTTTGAATGCCTATATGGACTGGTCGGTTTTTCAGTGAGGGCAGAGGAGACAACAGAAGTAATTTTGACTCTGTAACTCAGATGATGCAATTTTTGTGCTTCATTAAAGCATGTCATAACTATTGTTTTCAACATGATCTAAATTCTCTACAGGTGAATTGGTATTGGTCAGACATTTATATGCAATACTTTGTTTTTCTTATCTTGGAAATAACACCAAAAATGCCATTAACATACCATGCTCAAAGTAATTTCCACGTACACTGTTCTTTCTCAACTCCAAGTGTCTAAACATTTCTCGGTATTGAATTAACAAGTTTCTTAATTCAAGCACTGCCACCATTGAAGGCATTTCAGCATTTGCTTTCATCCTTGTCATGGGCTGACACTGGCAGAATGCCACGTGCCTATCCAAGGTGCTCTATCACTCCCATCTTCAGCTGGGCAGGGGAGAGAAAATAAAATGAAAGGTTCATGTGTCAAAGTAAGTACACGGAGAGATCACTTGGCAATTACCATCACAATCAAATCAGACTCGGGAAAATTAACTTATTGACCATCAAATCAGAATAGAATAATGAGAAACAAAACCAAATCCTTAAACACTTACCCTCCAACTCTTCCTTCTTCCTGGGCTCAGCTTCTTTCCTCAGTGGCAAAAGGGGATGGGGAATGTGGGCTGCAGTCAGGTCATCACACATTGTTTCTGCTGTTTCTTCCTCCTCAGGGAGAGAGTTTCTCACACTCCTTCCCTGCTTCAGTGTGGGGTCTCTCCCACAGGAGACAATCCTCCATGAACTTCTCCAATGTGAGTCCATGCCATGGTCTGTAGTTTTTCATGAATTTCTCCAGCATAGATCCCTTCCATGGAGTGCACAGTGCAGACACTGTGGGGTCACAAGTCCTGCCAGAAAACCTGTTCTAGTATGGGTTCCTCCCTCCTTGTGGCCATAGGTCCTGCCAATAAACTATCTGGTATCACTTAGGAAGTTCTGGTAGAAATGTTTATATTTCATTAGGTGGATGAATTCTCAGGAAATAAACCCACAAAGTTTTAACACTTCAATAACTACGGTCATTTCCTAAAGTAGTTAAAAGTATTTAGGACTTTTCAAGAGACACTGTGATGAGATGTTACTAGATTTTAGAGAGGGCACCTGTGGGCCAACCTTACTCTGGGACAGCACAGCACGTTCCTGTTTGTGAAGTCTGAGGATGATGAAGGTTTCTATAGGTCAGCAGTGGGCTTAGTTGACAAGAGATAATTGAAATGGAAGAAAAATCGGTGTAGCTGAGTGTGGCTATAGCAATAATACAGAGCATCAGGTTCATCTGTACTTCTGTTACTGGCATTCATCCTGTAATGGCAAAGGGTCCTTTCCCTCACCAGATGTCTTCATAGCATTTTTTTTTAACTAGGCAGGATTTTAGCAGCTTTTCCACTCTTTAAATATTGTCAGTTAGTGCTAGCCAGACTTCACAGTTAATTGTATTCTAATCTAGCCAATTAGTCCCCTATTCCCACAAAGACTTACACATGTGGTTAATTTAAAGTTTAACACAAGTGTGAAACTCTTCTGTGACTGAGCCTGCCTGCTTCTAATGAGTGAAAAACCAAATGCTTTTCTTTCTCAAATCCCTTCTCAAGAGCCACAGCTTTCTCTCAGCTTTTCATCATTAATCTCAGCTCTAGTGTTATGCTCTATCTCACCCATGCCTGGTTATTAAACCTAATAAAACAAAGTGAAAAACAAATCCAAAATAAAAACCAGAGGGAATCAAATTACCTGAAGGCCATGCATTGTAAATAGTGGCTCTTTCATGAAACAAGTTCCCTTTCTTTTGCTTTCTGTTATTTCCTTTTCTCTTTCACCCCAACTGTGGCCCTTCTTAGCCAATGTAATTCACTGCATTGTCTGTTTTGTAAACATCTTGAGGCAGGAACCTTGTCATCTCTGTGGTCTGCACAGCACCATGCACCTCCAGAGTGTGTAGGTATTAATCCATACACATTCACATTCTATGAAACCAAAAGCCCTAATTTTATGAATCCATAACATTCTTTCTCTGGGTATGAAACAATAGTACTTCATAGCCATGACCTTTAATCCTTCTGAAAAGTGATTTCAAATGGAACTTTCATGAGCAGTATGAAAAATACAGGCAAACACATAAAGGTCCAGCACAGCCAGTAAAGCACTGGTTTGCTGTAGATCAGTGTTTATTTACTTCCACCCACAAGGAGAAAGGCTGTCATCTGCTGCCCCTCAACCCACCCAATGATGTTAAACTCTGTTTGGAAAAGAGTTTTCCCAAATGGCCCTTACAAACTTTTGAATCCTCTTAGCCCGTCATTTCTCCCTTTCTCTGCCATTTCCTTAGAGGTGTTCAAACATTACATAAATGAGAATAACATAGTTATAAAACTTAGAAAATAAGAGATTTATGGAATTTCTGCACAACCTCAGTTTCTCCTTCCTCCTGCCAGTGCCTTATGCCGCAAGTTTCAATTGTAAGACCTTGCTTTGCTTTTTTACAAACCCCCTTCAACTTCTGGCAGCCAAGCGAAAAAGGTTTTACAGACCAATCAACCAATGAATGCAGGCAAGGTGCTGAAGCTGATGGTAAGGATCACAC
This sequence comes from Formicarius rufipectus, assembly GCA_013399695.1. Taxonomy (NCBI): domain Eukaryota; kingdom Metazoa; phylum Chordata; class Aves; order Passeriformes; family Formicariidae; genus Formicarius; species Formicarius rufipectus. Next base: position 188,675 of record VXAU01000110.1, on the reverse strand, counting down.
CTGCATCACAGGATGTCTGACATGACCAGACTAAAGAATGAACTACCATCTTTTCAGCAAGCTGTATATTCTTTCTTGCCTTGATTCACTATTATCCTCTGCACTGCATGGACTCAGCATCCTCCACAAAAAAGCCCTGCCTCTGACTATGTCATTGTTACCCTACATTGTTAATCAGATTTCAGGGGTTTAATGGGTTTTTTCTTTTATGAGTATAAGAAATTAAAGAGGCAAACAGATATTTGTCTAAGTCTCTTTAACAAGAAAAAAAAATAATATTGTCCTGTTTCCATGAATACATGTATGATCAAATATATATTCTATCCCTCTTTCTATTCTGCAATGTGTTCCCTAAGTATCACCGCTAATTTTATACCAAAGTCATGTAGTGTTTACTGACTGGCTCTACTAGTCTTTTTTTTTCTGTGTAGGGGCATTTCTTATGCCCACAGGGTCTAGTGGGGTCCATCCATCCCTATCCCTGGTGCAGCTTTATGAAAGTCTTTCTGTGCCTTGCTTTCCCCTGGCACTAAGCAGTGAGAGCTCCCACCGCAGCCCATGGGAGCTGGAAGTACACGACGTCTCCTTATCAGTCCTCTGCAGGACTTTCCTGATGTTCCCAAAGTTACTTGGACAGGCACAATGGAACCTGGGCAGGAAAAGCAGTACATGGGAGAAAGGGAGAGAGTCCAGATGCCTTGGCCGTCCTGTGCTCGGGCTGGTGAAGTGTGCAGTTGGAATAGGTACAATTGTGTGCTCCTACTCTTCTTCATGCTAAAGCTGAGTGAAACAGATCTTTCATACTGATCACCAAGTTTGGTAAATTTGTAACTGAGCTGCTGTGTTCTTGTGTGTCTGGGCAGTAAATCCTGAGGGAGGTTTCATTAGTTACCTAAGCTTTTCACAATATTGTTGCCATTTGTTTTCTTTAAGAACTTGCAGGGGAAAAAAAAAAGAAAAAAGGTCTCATCTGCTTAGTTTTATCATTGCAATGAGAGATCTGTACTGTTCTTATGTTGTACTGTACTGTTCTCTCAAGCCTCCATTATGCACACTCACATTCACAAGAGTTTGCTACAAAAATGTCTGTTGAGAAAATTGGACACATTAACTAAAAAACACTAGAGTAACCACTCTAGTGTACAAAGCATAGATATTTCTTCACCCTTCTCTCATAAATCTATTTCCCTGAAACACTAAATTGTAAAACTGAAAATGCTCTTGAAAGGATGTATCAGATTGTCAGCTGTAGATGGTGGTTAACTGGAAAGAATTTGAGGGAGGAGAATTGTTGCATTTTCTGGACTTCCAGACATGTGGCACCTTACAGGAATACCTACACAGTAGCTTCATCTGACTAGCCAGAAATCTGGTAGCCCCAGGATCTGCTAAATTAATGACACACTTGGTACACAGATGGTTCATATACATGCAGTAAGTATGATGTGAACTGGAAGTGTCAGAGTGGCAATGCTCAGACTTAGTAGTTCATTAAATCTCACAGACACACAGCAGCCACACCTGAGATCCCCTGTCTGAACCTCTCCCCAAGAACCTCAATATCTGCCAGGTTTGAAGGTAGCACTGGGGTACAACAATATTGTCTCCTCTATTTATTCCACAAAGGAACTAGATCAATGTTGTTAGTTACTGTGAATTAATAAGGCTTCAGTAAGGCTTTTCTCACTTGCTACATAATACAATTAAACATCATGTCACACTGTAACAGGTCTGTCACAAGGGAAGTTAATTTCCTTTGTAGTAGCCTGCATGGTGCTGAGTTCTGGATTTGTAGATAAAAAAAGCGGTTCAGCTGTTGCTGAGCTGTGCTTGCACAGTTTCAAGGCCTTCTCTCTTTCCCACTCTGCCTTCTCATCACCCTGCAGTGGTTAAACTGGGGATGGGAAGAAGCTGGGAAGCGGCATGGCTGTGACAGCTGAGCCAAACTGGACAAAGGGATATTCCATGCCATATGATGTCATGTTTAGCAATGGGTTAGAGGACAAAGGAGATGAAGGAGCTTTGGCTTCCAAGGTACATCACAGAAAATCACACAATATACTGAGTTGGGAGGGACCTACAAGGATCATCAATTCTGACTCCTTAGTCCTGCACAGGACCATCCCCAGGAATCACCCCATGTGCCTGAGAGTATCATCCAAACCCTTTTCAAATTCTGTCAGGCTTGTGCTGTCACCACTTCCCTGGAGAGCCTGTTCCAGTTCCCAACCATCCTCTGAGTGAAGAACCTTTTCCTAATATCCAACCTAAACCTTCCCTGACACAACTTCAGGCCATTCCCTTGGGTCCTGTCACAGGGAAGAGATCAGTGTCTGCCCCTCCTCTTCCCCTCACGAGGAAATTGTAACTGCAGTGAGGTCTCCTCTCAGTCTCCTCTTCTCCAGGATCAACGGACTAAGTGTCCTCAGCTGCTTCTCAAACAGCTTCCCACTAAGGCGCTTCACCATCTTCATTGCCCTCCTTTGGACACTTTCTAAGAGCTTAATGTCTTTCTTACACTGTGGTACCCAAAACTGCACACAATATTCCAGATGAGGCCATCCCAGTGCAGAGCAGAGGGGGACAATCCCCTCCCTTAACCGGTTGGCGATGCTGTGCCTGATGGCCCCCAGGACAGGGTTGGCCCTCCTGGCTGCCAGGGCACTGCTGACTCAAATTCAACTTGCCATTGACCAGGCCTCCCAGGTCCCTTTCTATGGCACTACTTTCCAGCATCTCATTCCCCAGTCTGTCTGTATATCTGGGGTTGCCCCATCCCAAGTGTAGAATCTGGCATTTTCCCTTGTTGAACTTCATGTGGCTGGTGACTGCACAGTCTTCTAATCTGTTGAGGTCTCTCTGCAGGGCCTGTCTTGCTCAGAGGCTGGCTGGCCATCAATCTGCTGGTGGGAGGTGATGAGTGATTATTGCCTTTGCATGACTTGGTTTTGCCTGGGTTATTTCACTTATTAAATGTCTTTATCTTGATCTATGACTTTTCTTACGTTTTACCTTCCTACTGTTTCCCCTGCCCTGCTGGGAGAGAAGGGTGAGTGAGTAGCTGTGTGGGTGCTTTGCTGCTGGCCACAGTCAGCCCACAAAACATACCAGCATGTGAACAGGTAGTGGGTAGACTGGGACAACACAGTTTGTGTCAGGAGCCTTACTTCCCACATTTCAGGTGGGTTTGATTGTATGATCATCCACTCAGGCTTTAATAGTTAGACTGCCCTCTCCTTCACCCAGCAGCCCTTGTGTTCACTGATGCACACATTTAATTGGTGAGTTTGGTGTCTATGTGTTTGTTGCGCTGTAATATTCAGAGCAGGGTCTTGGGCCTCATCTGTTTCCAGACCCTGCTTCCTCAAACCCTCACAAGGATGTCATGGTCCTGCTAACATCCATGTGCCCTAGCTTACACTATTCTAAACTATTACTCACTGTCTTCCTTGCCCTTCCCCCTAATCTTTTCTTAGGATCTTATGTGTATGCCCTGCTTGTCCAGGTACCTGGTTCCAGGACATGCTCGTCAAGAGGTACCAGGTTCCCACCGTCCTACCCCATTCTCCTTCTCTGTCCCAGAGCCAAACATCAGCACAGGGTGCAGAGAGACAATGCTCCTACTCCCCTTCCTGTTCTCAGAACACAACAGAAAGTACATGCTAACTTACCTCTAGCTTTGTGACCTGCCAGACACCACAATTTTATCACTAATTTAAGAGTTCTTCAAGCTGTTGCTCACAAGTAAATTCCTTATTTCTGCAGGATAAGCAAGTTTACCGTACTCTTGGGTGAGGGGAGCATTCTCAGTAGGTAACCATGCGAGTCTGAATAGCTCCTGTACCAGAAAGTGACTTCTTTTAAGGCATGTATTTATTTACTTTTACAACTCTCAGGACTTCTAAGCTCACCTGATTTTCTTTGTGATCTGAATCATGAAACAAGTTTTTATTCAAGATGGTGTCCAGGATCAGTCAACACATTTACTAGGAGATTCCTACTGCAACTCTTTGTTTCAGCAGCATTAAACAAATGTCTCTTTTCAGAATGAAAATCAGTTTTTATAAAGGTAGCGGGAGTTTTGTCATTGATTTCAGCAGTATAGCTTTCTGCCTTCTCGTATAAAAGAGCCACTTACTGCAGAAAGGAACTGAGATGCTAAGGCTTGGCTTGGATCCTGATTGATCTCCAAATCCCTTGTGCAGTCACCCAGGCAGCTGAGCTGTACTGCAAGTCTAGGAACAAGGATGAATCCCACTCAACTCCAAAAGAGAACAAGGATAAAGCAAACACTTAGAGGATTTAAAGTCTTTAGGGACCAGAATGGTTCATTCCTCTCATTTTCCCTAGCTGCTATTATAAAAGTTTCCTTCCCCATGAGGCTGATCCAATTGCCACTGAATGTCACTAGCAAAACTGTAAGTGACTTGTGAGTCAGAATATCCTGGAATATTATTATTGTTATTATAACACTATATAGAAAGGGAATATGAAGAACTGTTCGAAAAGTATGTGTTCTCTCTGGACTGTCACCTAGTCTGAAGAAGTTCCAGCTTTCAGCAAAGCAAAGAATTACAGCTTCAGAAGTGTCTGACTAGTTCCCATTTTAAGGGATATCTTTTTTGCCTTCGCTGTGCCTGGTAATGTTCTCTGACTACAATGGGCTTTGCACTTATCCTTCTGGTGATAAAAGCAGTCCTACACCAATATAACACCACCCAGAGAGCTCAGTGACACCACATAGGAGAAGTTCACTGTTATTAATTAAACCCACATTTTCAATGTTAAGGTCTTGCTGCCACAGCAAGTACATCATAGGACTGTCTGAAGAAAGAAATTACAAAGAAAAATGTTTAATTGGAATTTGTCAAAACTTTCACCATCATTACAATTTTTCACAGAATTATTGAAAATCAACAACTTACTGAAGGTTTGAAGGGCATGTGTTCTTGAACAATGGTACTAGTGCATTGCATGCTGGCACTTGCTGTGTTAGGGCAACTGTTTTGTCACTTTCCTTATCCCATGTCAGTTCAGAGCTGTTTGAAGAACATTTTTTAAGTTACAGCTGATCAAAGGCTCCAGAGTAGGAAAGTAACATTGCAAATAGAGATCGCACTGCTGGAGATCCTTTCCACTGTGTCTTCCAGCATGATGTTCCCCTAGCCTACACACATACTGTTCAAGTTTTCTATTTTACTGATTTGTCTGCCAGCCTCAGAATCACAAAAATTTCATTTACACTCTGAAACACCCACATTCACACATTTCTTCTTGCTGGACAATGAAGTCCTCTTCCCAAGCCAAGTACACAACAAGCTTTTTCCTTCTGGGTCAGTGTTACCATGATAGAGAGATCAGAAATCTTATCACTCAACCTTCTGACTCTTGCATTGCACCAAAAGGACAGTCAGCAGACTTTTGACAGTGGAGAAAGAAGCAAAAAACTGAAAACAGTCTCAGAACATAAATTTCAGTGCCCTGTTAGTATCCTTTGAAACAGGTCTCAGTGTATATTTTCAGTTATATATTTTTATAACTTCAATACATATGGAATGACCTGTTTGCCCTTTTCTTACACAAATGTATTTATCTTCTGCTAATGGGAATAGCAGAGGCATGAACAACATCTGGGTTGTAGGCACTAGGAATCTTCAGAGTCCTCAGCACTCCCAGCTGCATTACTCAACGTTTTTGCACACTACCAACAAAAACTCAGAGAATATTTCCACTTCATTCTGAACTTTTTCTTCAGAAGGATAATGAACCCTCTTTCAGACAAAGCCAAATATTTCACTGGGGATGCAAATATTTTGTTAATGAGTGAATAGCAGACATACATTTTTCATTTGATAAAGACATGCACTTAACATTGTCATTTAAAAAATGTATATTCATATAGCCCTTTAAAAATAACCGGCACCATTGTCATAATTATCTTTTCATATGTTCAGCAGTGCCAGCAATTAACTATGAATGTAAATGCAATCAAGCACACTACCACACTTCTAATAAAGAACTCAGTTTCTGTAACTCTGTTGTGCTGGGAATGATCAGTGGCTTGCTCCTAAAGAAGCTAAGGGGAGTCTTTTCCCAGCTAAGAAGCGTGTTGGTTCACTGGTGTATCACATGGTACTGAGTCTGATGAAACTCATGGGACAGTTTTACTATTTAAAAAAAAAGGCAGCCAACACCAACTGTGAGAAGAAAAATTAACATTTGTGTGTGTACCCTCTTACAGACATGCGGAGTGGAAGAATGTCTGAAAGTAGTGTGCAAGAATGGATTTCTTATTGCAACCTTTATCTAGATATCCCTTTCGCTAATCCCTTGGTTCAGCTTTCAGGTGTCAGATGAGAAAAACGTTTGCTAATGGTCTATATGCTTAAGAAAAAGCCCTCAAAACCACGTGCACAATAGGAAACAGGACACAAGATCAAAACACAACTCACCATGACTTGATTTCACTTTGATCTTGCCCCAGTTTCCACCTCCCCTCATCTCATAGTTCCTCTTGCTTTTCTCAGATTCTCACTTCCTTAGAGGAGCCCATAGGTCTTCCTAAACCCCCTGAGACTGTATATTAGTAAAAATAGATCAGAAATATAAAAAGTGAATTGCATGAAGGTAATATGATATTGTTTCCTTAGTATGTGCTGGAAAAATACAAATGTTTTCTTTCAAACTCTATTCAGTGTTCTCATGAAATGCCCTATTGAGAGTCCTATTGTTCTTCAGAAAAGGCATAAAAGAAACAAGATTTGGGCACACAGGCCTGTGCCTCAAACAAAACACGCTGTGGAAGGACTTTCTTTGGGGTTAAAAAAAGCAATTTACTTTCTAGAGCCACTTAGGTCTTCCATATTTTTGCTGTGAGATGGGGATCAGGTAGTAGCTTTTCAGGGCCGATACAACCATCTCATTAAAACCAGGCCACCAGACACCTGTCACTTGGTAACAACCTTTGGAGCAGAATAGGACTGGAAACTGTGCTGGATTTTAACCAGTGGCCTGAGGGTAGAAGCACCTGTGTGTCCTAGTATCAGGTATTATTTTTCATTGATTTGACAGGGAGACTGCTCTTTCTTCTGGCATACTGAAAAGCAAAGACTGCATGAGAAGTTTCACCCTTGAATACATCCCACAGGGGTCTACAGAACCATGGTATTTGACTAGGCATGGCCAGCCAGCACATTCAAGTAATACAAATCACTGCAAGGAGAAAGTTATGCAAACTACTTAAGTCCTTTATTATGAGCATACTGATCTCTGTCTGTGAGGTCAAGATCATCACTGATTAAATTGTTCTTTTTTTTGGTCAGTGGGTTTTGCTTCTTCAGGTATATTCACCGTATCTCCCACAGCTCACAGGGGTCATCCACAAGGCCACTGGCAGGTGATGGGAGGATTTCTCAGCTGGGAGAAAGGCAGCTGGGGACAGATGTCAGAGCTCCTCTTAAGCATCTTCCTGAAAATTCTTTTGACATTTCTTTTCATGAGGGATTTTTCTTTTGGCCTGATGAATACTTCACCATCAGCACCACCTGGACCAAAGACTTCAACTCAAGTTTTATTTCTTTGTGAACACAGCACAGAAGATGCTTTTAGGAACCCCTGCACCTCCTATTTTCAGTGAGCTCTGGAAGCAGATCTGAACACAATGAACTTCTCCACTGCCATCTCTCCATATCAGGAGGAGGAGGAATGTATCATATAATGACAGGTGAAAGAAATTTTAGCAGATTTTCAAACTGAATCCTGTGCTTTTGAGATCAAGGCACTAGCTGTAAAGAACATTTTCTCAAAACTGCCATACACAAAAATGGTATAGGAATGGTACCTGTCACTTAAGAAAAAAAAAGAAAGAAAAAACAAACACCTACAAACACCAACTTCACAATAGGGTTTCTTGTTTGATAAAATAAAATAGTGAGGTGTACAGTATCTTCTTTCCTTTAAACCAAGTTCTGGCACAGTGGCAAGACAAAATACCACTATTACTTTTCTTTAATGGTTTCAGATCACTAGTAGTCATCACAGTAGACTGCAGTAACTAGTTATGCACTTCAATGTATGCAACTGGGAGCATGATCAGTAAATTTAATTTACTGATTCTCTAATCGGCTCATTTATGTTTTCAGTTTGGTGAAATAAGTATTAACAGGCAAGACTCAGTTTAAAGACCATCCAAGTCAGCTCAGGACTGTTTCCGTGCACTCCAAGAAATTTGAGTCAGTTCCATGCAGCACATCCATTGACAGATGTAAAAACATTTCACTAAAATATGAAAACTCATTTCTCAGAGATGTCTTGGTGGATACAATATGCAAACACACACCATGGTGTCTATACAAGAACTCTATTTTGTATGTATCAGCCATTAATTTTACTTTCTTAGAGAGCCATGAAGACAAAAAAGTAGTTTCAGTATCTGAGTTCATGTGCGTGCATAAAATGAATTGCTGGCAGTGCAACTGAAATTATGATAAGGTGTGTTTCCACATGTAATGGGGTATAGTATAAATTTTATGATTATGCTCTCTGGCACATAAATAATACAAATTGTCCAAAGGGCCCTTGCAGATATTAGCTAATACTTCTCTGGTTTTGTAGCTTCCAGACTGTTCTTGGGCTGCTGCTACTGTTGTAAAAACAGAGAACACTACAGGAGCTGCTTTACTATTTTCACTATTTTGCTTTTTGTACTAAACAGACCTTGGTAATAAAGTACATGTGAAAGGACTCAACTCTAGAGGATGAACCACATGCATCAGATTTTGTCATTTTTTTTCAGCTATGAGGCTCTTAAAACTGTTCTCTGTCCTGAAATACTGCATTAGAAATGAAGCAGTTCTTTAAATAAAAAGTTTTCCACAGATTATCACTACAGAAGAAATGTAATCCTGCTTGATAATTCAATATATATTTTCTCATGACAGTTTTATAGTACAATTAAATTTCATACTTTCTTTTCTACCACTCTGAATATGCATTAGAAAGCCAAGCATCATAATTTTAAACCAATTGGCTTGATTTGCTTGTTGAAATTCAGTTATTACTTCTTTCTTTGCATTTCAGAGAAAGGCCAGGGACTGTAACAGTGTATTTAGAGTCAACACAGCACAAGGTTACTAAAGGTCTAGGGCACATAAAAATTGTATTTCTAAGCCCAAGTTATTCACTTTAGGTGAAAAATTAAATAATGTAATTCTAAAATGGTTTATTGGAGTAACAAACTGTAGAGGAACAATAGAGCTAATGGAGAGTTAGGGAGAGAGGCAGATTATGGAACACATTGTCTATTAGTTGAAAATTATACTGATACTTAGATGGACATAATAACTTAATAGGACTCATTTGAATGCAAAAGAATGAACATTGAGTTGATATTAACTTTTAATGTTTGTAATTTTATGTTAATTTATATTTTTAAATTATAGTCAATTTTTTTTTGCAATCAGACTGGTTAATTATACCTCAAACATGTAAATTTGACATGATGGTAAAACCAAATTAAAAAAAGAAATTCAACAAAGCCCTTGGTTATAAAGACCTGTCATTCACTCAAACTGAATTCTGGGTGAGTTCCTCCAAGTACTTAAAGCACTATGCTTTACACCAGCAAAATCATTCCATTTCTCTGATATGATTTCTTTAGTTCATTCTCCACGGCAACAATGCTAATGCCCTCTAGTTGTGCAACATTTTCCTGATTTGGTAATTTTGGAGAAATCCTTTATCTAACCTTTTTAACTGCAAATTCAGTTTTCAAAGATTCCCTCACACTAAAAGCATCATTAACAAAAACGTATTTTTCCAGCACTGAAATGGTCTCAACTTGGGATTGTGAGCTCTGTTCCGTCAGTTCTAAACATCTACTAACCTTGTAAAATCAAAAGGTAGAACTGGAGCCTTACATTTTGCATATCTGATTCCCTTCAGGGCGATTATTTTCCAACATATATTAAACTAAGTTACTATTATCTAAGCATGCCAAATAGACAGGAGCTTATATGGAAGATGAGCACTTTCTTTTCTTAATTTACACTTTGGAGTTGGAGTTTATTTCACTTCTTTTCCTGTGTTTCCAGAAATGAAATAATAAATTCCTTCTATCAGCTCTGTACCAATAGCTCTTTAAGTGCTCATAACTCAGATGACCTTAAAAAATGAAAGTATTCTATCTTGAATGACCTTGGACCTCATCAAAATGGGAGATGCTGTGCACAAAGCTTTATGTACAGTGTTGAGCTGATAATTTTGTTACACCAACCCTCTACTCATTTGAAGTTATTTGCTTGTTTTGGAAGTATTCATATAATGGAACTCAACCATTTCATGAATTTTTTTTTTCCTTGCATGTGGGTGAGCAGATGAGATTATTAATATATATAGCAAATTGAAAATCCTTACTCCTTCAGCAGGCCATTCTTTCTCCTCCTTCCATGTTCCTTTATGGTCAGCACTTTCATCATGTTGTCTTTCACAACATAGATTGCAATGAAAACAGTAAGCTACATTTTAACATGGATAATATTCACTCAATCAAAACTCCAGTTGATTCAAGAGGCAAATCTCTGCTAAATAGGAAATGCAAGTTGAACTGCACCTTTGTGGGTAAAAAATGTACAGTTACTGCAGATAACTAGGTGAGGTGAAGTTTCTGCCTCTGCTTCACTTTCTTCTGTGGAAATGTTGAAGCCAGAGTCTGCACCTGAGTTCTCAAAGTGTTTTACAATGTCATCATAACACCTCTTCACTTATCCGTATCTATAATCCCCACAAAGCCCTGAATGCACAAATTGTAGTGTCTCCTATAATGTTGAGAAAGCAGAAATTTTCCATTCTGCCTGTTTATGAGGGCTTTGGAGTACAGCTTTCAGCAGCAGGATGTTACAGTGCTACCCTTGCTAAGGCATGGCAGAGCTGAGGCAAACATGCTGCAAGGTCAGTGCTCTTGAGTTCACCAACTGCAGCCAAGAGCTACAGGGGCAGCACTTCAGTTCCCACCATGGCCCACCAGGACAGCAGCAAAGCCATGGGCTGCCTAAAGGTGGTTCTCTTTGCCATCAGTAGCAAAACAGTCTGTGGCAGGAGCTTAGTCTGCCATATTTTCTTTAACCTTTTTATGTCACAATCACAGCTAATTAATAATTACTGTCTCAATCAAGAGAGATTGCTCAAGAACCTGTATAAATGGCTCTGCTCTAGCATCTTTTATCTGCTCTCCAACTGGACCCATGAAATGTATGTAATAGCAATTACAGAGCACCCAGAAGGTTTACTTCTTCAAAGAAAAGCAGTGAAAATAGAATTCCAAAATTTGGAGACCATCCTTAAGAACAGATCTTTTCAGTGGCTCAGAACTGATTTCATTTTATTAGAGAATCTTCCATAATAGCTAGTGCATACTTACAATGCTAGTTACTTTTTTGCAATTATGTTATTCAGAAATAATTGGATTTCTGAGGTTTAATTGGGCTCTAAATTAGCCATAGCTTTCATAAAAGCTATTACAGAGATTTCTAATAGCAGCTTTTCCTGCTATTTAAGCACAGAGTATTTCAATGAGAATGATTCACCAGCATAAAAGTCTTGGCTGCTGTGAACTCTAGCACAGGTTCAGATTAATTATGAGAATTTAGGCACCATCCTTTTGTAATTAAACATTTGCTCAAAACAGTACCCAGAGTGCACAGTTGTGTCAGACAACTGGTTGCCCTTTAGAAAGGTGCAATTTTGTTTTCCAACTCTTTGTAAGATTACAAGGCTTTATGGCACATTGGCTCCTGATGACCTAATTCAGACACAGGGTCAGCACCTGTTTGCTATCACCAGTCTTCACCAGCCCACTGTGTCTTTTCACCAGCTGTGTGAGGTGTTCTCCTGATGTCCCTTCCAACCCAAGGGCTCCTGGTATCCATTTGCTGACCACTCCTGCATGTGTGTGCTTGCATGTTAACATCCCACCACTGAGAAAATCAGAGACGTAAAAACACAGTCAGCTATTTTGGAGAATATCCTGGGGTAATTCTTTTGACTTTGCTGCAGGTGACTGAGGAGTGATGATGAGTTGATTCAGGGTTAAGAGAAACAGACCTGGCCTTTTGTTTTTCCCTTATTTCTTTCAGAGGCACCACTATTCCAGTGCAGCAGTATCTGTAATCCTTACAATTTTCAGCATAGCATGTAAGCTAGGCTGTATTTTAGGCATAACTTTGATTAAGGAAATGTGTGTTGCCTTATCTTATCAGACAATATAGCTCCTGGACTATAATGATGCCTTCCCCACTTATGTGATAGTTTGGTGGGGAATAGAGGATAAGGACCACAATTAAGTCATGTCCACTTATTCTTACTTACTGCCTGGCCCACATGAGACATGGTTAGTGTACTGACTGGTTGAGAGGGCCTGAAGTTCTGCTCAGTCCTTTGGTACTTGGTCTCAGGTGAAAAACAAATCTTCTCCAAGATTCACAACTCAAGACTTAATTGTCTAAAATTGGACTTGAGGATGGAGTGTGACCTAGCATGTAAAAACTCAGAAGGATTTGAGAAGGCATACTGCCTGGCCTTTGGTTTTTTTATACAAGAAGTTACCAAGTCTTTACTTGGTATTTTTTGCTTTGTAAAATGGGTATTCTAAGAGAAGTCAAAAAGTATTGTGGCAAATTTGGCTTATTCTCTGACTGGCTCACTCTCCTGAGGAAGTTCACTCCTTTCCAGAGGCTGGTGCCAAGCAAGACAACCCCCATATTTTTGAAATTATCACATACAAATCTGAATACTCTTCCTAGTGTGATTTATATAGGTCTGAAAAATATTTGTATACATAACAAAGGTTGGGATTCAGCCTCAGATTAAAGCATGAGAATCTGTATGCATACAAATACATATTTACAGGTGAACTAGGTGGCCAAGCTTCCATCTTATCTCTGCAGCTTTGGTCAATATACTCAAATGAGAAAAGGAGGATTCAGCCCACTCTAACACAGACACTTTAGGACTCAGCCCTGTACCTGAACGCAGGTTCTCAGAGGTACCTGAGGACCCCTGGGGGATCCCAGATGCTTTTGGGTATTGATCCTGGGTATTGATCTTGAGCATATCTTCCAGGGCTCAAGTATCACAACTGTAACCCCATGTCCAAGTCTGGGGCACTCGAAGTTGCACAAGAATCTTGCATTTACAGAGCTGAATTGATAGCAAGAAGTCAAAACAATGAAAGAATTTTGGAGACATCGAGACTTCATAGGTCATTGTAAGATAACATTGTCAACTTGATTTATTATATTACTACGAAGTCCAAACAATTTCTGATCTGAAAGATGTGACAAATACAGTTTCCCAAAATTAAATATGAAAGTCAAAAAAATGCAGTTAAACCTTTTATTCATAATTTTTTTCCCTTGTCCTCCAAAACACTACAGACTGCATTTTCTGACACAGAAGTCCTCCAGTGAGAAGAAGTCCCCTTCACAGGTATATTTCGGGCAAATGGTGAGTGATAACATTTCAGTATTTTACAGCAGATGATTTTTTGTCTTTGTTTTTTTGTGTAATAGCTCGGAGTACTCTTTGAGATCTACTTCAAGGCTGAGAATGTTTGCTGAAAATTCATTTATTAAAGCATATTTTTTGAACTACCTGAGAAGATTCAAGTTCTTTTGTGTAAATAGTGAAAAAGGGTATCAAGGCATGAGCCAGCTCTCAGTCCCTCTCTAGACAACCAGAGTTTCGCAACCGACTTTAACAGAAGCAAACTTACACCTTCTAAATCAATATCCCAGTTTACCATGGATTAAGTACAAATAAAACCTTACTAAATTGTACAAGTGAACTTAGTGAATTGAGTCGATCCAATAAGGTCAATCATAAAAAAAATGTAATCAGAAGAGATATCTTATTAAAAAGCATTATTTAAGTATGTGAACTTCTCTTGGTGCCTGTTACGTATAAGCAGAGATTTATCAATATTCATCAATAATATATTCACCTATGATGACTGTGAATAATGTGAGGTTTAATAGTCCCTAAATTTTTTAGATAACCTTAGTCATTAATTATAATATTTATCTGTTACTCAAAAAAGAACATGGTATAAAATGACAACTCAATTTTCCTCTTTGACATTTCAAATACAACTAGGTCACATTAATCAATCAATAATATGCTTATCATACACTGTGGTCAATTATATCCCAACTATCAGTGACAGTTTTCTGGCTTGCAATCTGGACACACATACTGTCATGATACCTACATTCTTTTTAGCCCTTTTGTGTTTTACAACCAGTGCTATATTTTGAGACACATCATAAATGTAAAAAAAGGGCATCAGATACTTCATAAACCCAATTCCTTTTCCATGCTACTAGTGTATTTCCAAAGAATAAACTTTCAGCACACTGAAATTGAAGAAAAATGAGATAAACTTCCTTTCTCTGAAGATAAAGTTACACAGTAGATAAAATTGGCAGTACTACAAATAGAGCATTTGCATTTGCTGATTGCAAGGTTACAATTATAGTTCACCATTTTAATGAAGTCATAAACTAGTTGAGCTTACTTCTTTGGTTTATTGCACCATGATAATTTTTTTTTTTACTTGTAGCCATATAAACTATGATTATTAATGAAATCTTTGTGAAACACATTATTAATATGGCTTGCCGGGTCATTATTTATATTCTGGGCTATCAGTACAGATGAATCAGTATCTCCCAAATGAACTTTGACACAATTTTAAGCAGAGCTTCTTACCTTTAGTCAAATCGGATGAGCCTTCACCTTCCTGTTTTTATTAAAATTATTCTGAATGAATGATACACTCATAGATCTTATGACAAAGTATTTCTCCATTGGAAAATGTTGATTGGTGAGTGTTGTAATTGCCTCATCCAATAATACCTCAGTCTAATTTCCCTTGAAAAATACTTTCTGATAAGAACAGCAGAACATTTTCAATTTTTTAAAGAGAATATTTAATTTTTTTTTAAATGAACTTATTTTCTAATATTAGCAGTGATTTATTAACACAACATAAAGGAAAATTATGGGGAAAATTCAAGAATAGACTATCTAGAATTTTTATTTTAAATTAATTTCCCAAGCACTGACTGATGAACATTCTCTCTCCCACAGAAGTGATGGTTTCTGCAGCGCCATCCTTCAGGATTTCCTGAAAATGAGAGAATATGACCTTCCCAATACAATTTTTTTCATCTTTCTTGAGTAAAGTTTTCTCCAGCTGGCTTATAGTTGGAGAACTGAGAGGGAAGAAGATATGTGAGTTCTCAGCCCTTCCAAGTGCCTGATGAGACACATTTTACATCTCCCTTTGTAAGTGCCAGCAGCAGAATATGGAAACGAGAGCAAATTTGAATATCAAAAGTCACTCTCCAGTTTACCCACTCTTAAAACCTGTCATAGAACATTCCCAGTAGTAATTAGCTACCCTGTTCCAATTCAGAGGCAAAGGTATCACAGAGGTGGTTGAATGACCCTAACAGTTGCAAACTATTAATTTATTCAAGGTAAAAATAAAAAGGAATAAAAAAAATTGTACACATCTAACAGTTCAGTAATTACTTGGGTTTATTGTTTTTACATCCTATTTTGATGCTGCTATACTCACTAGGACTTTAGAGGGTAACATAGTAATAATTTATGAAATAAGAGAGCCTGATATGCAGCAGTATTCCTAGTGGTGCACTTCCTATCATATTAGCAGTACAAAAATCATAAAAAGCTGATGGTGACAGTGGGTTCCCACTGAGACATGCTCTATTACAGCATTACCCATGTCAGCTTTTTGCTTTTTAATCACAGTTTTGACATTCACTGACTACAGTGTTTTTCTTTTAAAAATCATAGAAGTTTTCACCCAGGAGCTCAAATTATTTAGATGACATTCCATCTCCTACATTAAAGACAATTAATGAAAGGAGTACAGCTAACTTCAATTGAAGAAGATGCATGTACCAACATTATTTGTGTGTGCAGGCTGTAAAGAAAAAGTCCTTTCTTAACTCATAGCTTGAGCCCTAGTAGGTGCTGAGAGGCTGGTAAGCATTCCTATGGCAATTTGAAGGCACATTTCTTTTGCCTTCACAAATATTATGTTATGCTACCAGTGCAAAAACATACATGAAAATTGCTAATAAAACCTAACCTTTTGATATTTACTTAATGTAGTATACCCAAAACAAAGACAGGCAAGACCAGAAATTCTGACCTATCCTTACAAAGCTAAGGTTAAAACATTGTTAAGACAGGTGTGCTGATATGTTGGTCAGCTCAAATAATTGGACTTGGTGAAAAATGGTCTTTCAATTCCTTGGACATGGGGTGGGGAGGGGCAGGGGCATCCTAATAGTTCAGTATTTTTCTTATCAATTTTAAGAGAACTTTGTCTGAGACACTTGCCATTGCCTGAAGTGTGGTCAAACTGCAGCAATGGCTCTGGCTCTGGAGGAGGCAGGAAGCTTCCAGTACAAAGCCTTGTTTTGATTGTAGTCATGCTTGGAAAGACACTGCATGCCCATAGGAGCAAAGAGTAGGAGGGGAGCTTTGACAGATTGGTGGTGCACAGTGGCATAGGCTTTGCTATAGAACTGCCTTATTTTCCCCAACAATGTCTTTAAAGTTGAATCATTCTGATTCTACAGAGTCATTGACTCTACTCTTCAATCTTTAGTTTCCTTTTTTTTACACCACTCCTAGATTTCTCGGATATTATTATCTAGCATCAGTGAGATCATCTTTGTTAGAGCAAACTGCTTATGACAGAAAGGAATTTCCATTAACAAGTCATCATCTAATAATTTTAGGATCTTTATATCCTATTATTAGCTTTCTTATGAAATATCATTTCTTAATGACAGGGATTTGACTAATACTGTGTGAACTCTGTTAACATAATTTGAAAGTTACTTCTAAGTGTGTACTTACGGAATAAGACGTCATCTTTTTCATGCTTGCACATAATTTTAGCTTGTGATTTGATCAGGTGTGAATGTTGGAAATTAATTTTCTTCAAATCAACTGAGGAAGGAAAATGAGAGTTATCAGCACTTTCTGCTGGATTAAAACATATTGGCACTGAATTCAGTGAGGTCTTAGAGAGAGTCAAATCTCTTCTCTGTGTCCACAACATTTCTGTTGTGGGTGACAGAGGCAATCCATCCATTTAGCAATTTCTTTGAGGGCGATGGTACAGCTTGTATATGAGATATGTAACATTTACTGTATTTCAGCTGGTTTCAGTGAAAGCCAAGCAGAAGGGAGAGTCCAGGCCCCTTCAGTCCAAGTCTTAAACCCCATGCAATGAACTCAACACTTGATTCATTTCTGCCACCTCCCTCTGAAATGCCATGCTTCTTTCCCTATGTTCCATCTGTTTCCAATCCAGACTGATCTTTCCTTAACTTGAGTTGCCTAAGTCAGTTGTCCAGGCTTTCCAGAGCATGGACATTATACCCTGGTGTAAGACATCACTTCATAATTCTAAGTCTACAGGAAATTACCTTAAAATAGAGAAGAAATTTTCTCTCTTCCCTTTATTTTTGTTTCTTATGCCTTGCTCCACGTATTTCTAATTCAGGGACAAACCACATGATGCAATACATTTAATAGTTCATCTTCCATCAATCTGAAGACACATTTCTTAGTTAATGGCTTGGGGGAAACATTTTCCAAGACAGAAAAATAAATTTAGCTATTTTTTTTCATAGTCTTAAAAAGACAAATTTAGATTTTGATCCCTTTCTCACAGAAGATCTTCATACCACCCTTCCTTCCACCTTAGAAGAAAAAAATAGGACCCATTTACTGCTAGAAAATAATATCTTCTATGGAAAATAGTCACTTTGGATCTACTTGAGAGATAGATACTCTGATGAAGAGTGGATATGGACTCACAAAAATAAAAGTTTGTTTCACTTTTTCATAAGTAGAGTGACTCCAAGATTCTGAATGAAGAAAACTGTTAATAAATGTATAAGGTTTTTTTTTCTGATCAAATTACAAATTTAGAAATCCCTATCTGAAATACTATACATAGAGTCACAGAATTTCAGAAGTTAGTGTTGACAGGTAGTTCATAAGACAGCCTCACGGTGGCACAATGCTGGGCACTAAGGTCAAGGACTGTCCTTTCAGTTTGTGCTTGTTCAGCATCTACCACTGGCTCTGATGAACAACTGTGTTCTTGGATCTACTACCACATAGAGATGTAAGGGGATAATGTAAGCACAGTAATGGTAATGGAAGTCTTTGTTTTGATTTCTATGAGCTAAGCATTATGCTTTTACTTCCTAATTTGCAACATGTAATAGTTCACAATACAGCCCATAGAGTTGTTAATTTGAATTAGTGACATTCTCCTACCTGATTGATTTTAAACCAATTTATCTGGGCTTGTCAGTCAAAGCTGCTAATGCTGTTGAAGATTACTATGGTATTACTGCAGTCTGAAATATTCCTAAGCTTACAGTGCTGTATCTCACCATATCCTTGAAAAGGATTTGATTTTTTCAACAAGTCCTCTAAGAACTATCACTTGTGAAACAGGCCCCTGAAAGCCTAGTCTAACTGTGCTAAGTGTCAGAAAACAGCATTCACACTACCAGCAGGGCTAAAGAAGGAGTTCAACTTTACAGCATAAAAACAGAGAATCCTTTTTGTTTCACCCAACTTCAGGTAGCTGTATAAACATTTCCGTTAATTACACTGAGAAGTTCATTTCCTGATCTAGAGATTCTGATAGTTTCACTGATTCATTGCCTAAATTCAGCCTGTACTTTCCTTTGTGATTCATTCATTTTAGTGAAGAATTACCCATTTGAAACAAATACTGGTTTTGCACACATGAAAAGAATCCCTTAATAAATGTAAGTCACTGTTCTGCTCTAACTGCACTGGGAAGATAGATTAGTGTTGTAAATTAACCCACAAACAGACTTTATGCTTTCTTGTTCCTTAAAACAAAATCAGTGCATGGTTAAGTAAACCATCTCTGAAAATATGTAGCTCCAATTGCTCAGCCAGGGCAGAAAACATTATTAATAACCCCCAGCCTTGGTTTGAAAAGTTTAGCTAATGTCAGTAGTCGGTAGAAGAAAGGGAAACAGAGCACCATCTGCTGTACAGCAGTTTACTGTACAGCCCTGCAAATGCTTCAGAACAAAAACTGCAAGAAAATCATCTCTACCTTAAGCTTTCCAAATAGTTAGGACATATGGAAGTTGATCATCATCCAACACTTCATGAAGATGAGCTTTAGATGGACACAGTCTAAAATTAGAAAGACACATGAAGACCCAAAGTTCAGAATAAGTCATCAAAAGCTACAGGAAGAAAACACAGAGTGGAGTGTTGTTTCTTTGAAGGGATAGTCACGGCTGTGATTTTTAAAAGTATAGAATTTGGCAGCCTATATATGTGTGTCTGTATGCTACTATATTGACATGTTGTTTGGCTCAGACTAAAACATTATTTTGAAAAACCACTCAGAAGTTGTTTTAGTATGCTTACATCTAAAAGAAAAAATAAAAGAAGGAAAATTAATATGCTATGGGGTAACTGTCAACATCTTTGTGCAAATCCTCATCATTTATAAGGAGTCAGTAGCCATTTGAAGATGAGGCTTTTGAGGAGCATTTATTTGGGAAAGTTCTTTGTGGGAATCTCAAAAATCAGATCAAGCTTGGGCATGCCTGTCGCATGCTGCAGAGGATGCAAGAGTTAGGAAAATTGATGCCAGTGACTCCTGAAGCACCAAGCAAGCCTGAGGGTTACCTGTCATCCAACACATCCAACATAATCCATTGATCAGTATGAGTGATGGAAAGTGATTGATTTCTGCCCTATGAATAAAAAAGAAACTTCACAGACTTCCAGATGTCCAAATCAACATCAAGACTATCACCCCTAACAGATGAGGAAAAATGACTTCTTTTAAAGAGTATAGACTTCAAAGCCACCAACTGAAAGAGCAAGTGAGGTGTGTAACAGCCCCTACTCAGTCCCATAGAGAAGGAGGAATTCTCCATAAGCCGGACATCCCAAGACATGCATTATCTGCCTTTATCTGTTGCTCAGAAAAGCCACTGATGCTCACCCACTAAATAACGGGCAATACAAATGAGCAATAATGATGTTCTAAGACCAAGAACTGGCAGTGAAACTGAGTCAAGAGCTTAGAAGGTGTTGTAGCCCCTGTCTTTGCAAGAAAATGCCCTAAGGGGAACAGAAGCATTCTGAGGATTGGCATGTGACTGTGCTAATTACACAGTATTACCAAAGAGGTTTTGGTTCTTTGCTGTGGGAGAAGACTATTGCAGAGATGAGGCATCTTCTCTGAACTAGAAGGTGGAAATGGGGAGCAGACTAAAACTCCCATAATCCAGGAGTTAATGACCAGTGACCTGCTACACCACTGAGACACGCGCAAGTCTATGGGGCCAGATGGGACCCACCCAAAGGTAATGAGGGAGCTGGTGGAAGTGCTCACTGAGATACTTTCCTTCATTTACCAGCAGTCCTGGTCAACATGGAGTTCCCAGGTGACTGAAAGCTGACAACCATGAACTCCATCTAAAAGAGGGGCTTGAAGGAGGATCCAGAGAACTACAGGCCTGACCTCGAGGATGACCTCATTGACAAGGGAGGTAATGGAGCAGATCATCTTGAGTGCCGTCACGCATCACGTACAGGACAACCTGGGGATCAGGCCCAGCCAGTATAAGTTTAGGAAAGGCAGGTCCTGCTTGACCAGTTTGAGCTCCTTCTATGACAATGTTACCTGCTTAGTGGATGAGGGAAAGGCCAGGGATATTTTCTCCCTGGACTTTAGTAAAATTTTGACATTGTTTCCCACAACATTCTCCTGGATAAACTGGCTTCTCATGGCTTTGACAGCTGTACTGTTCGCTGGGTTAAAAATTGGCTGGATGGCCAGGCCCAGAGTGGTGTTGATGGAGTTCTATCCAGTTGGCAGCTGGTCACCAGTTGTGCTCTTCAGGGCTCAGTATTGGGGCATATCCTGTTTAATATCTTCACTGACAACCTGAACTAGGCACACCCAGTCAATTCACAGATGACACCAAGCTGGGTGGGAGTGTTGATCTGCTGAGGGTAGGAAGGCTCTGAGGAAGGATCTGGACAGGTTGGACTAGTGGGCAGAGGCCAGTGGTAGGAGGTTCACCAAGGAGAAGTGCTGGATCCTGAACTTGGGTCACACCAACCCCATGCAATTCTACGGGCTGGGGGGAAGAGTGGCTGGAAAGCAGCCCAGTGGTTGGCTCATTGACAGCCACTGAACACGAGCCAGCAGAGTGCCCAGGTCGCCAAGGAGGCCAGTGGCATTCTGACTTGTATCAGCAATAGCGTGGCACCAGGACTAGGAAACACTAGTACTGGGCACTGGTAAGGCCGCAACTTGAGTCCTTGTGTTTAACTTTGGGCTGCTCATTACAAGAAGGACATTGAGATGCTGGAGCATGTCCAGAGAAGGGCAACAAGTGAGAGTTGTGCAAAACCTGCACAGAAAAACCCAATCTCAACACCAACCTGACAGAGTAATATAAATAAAAAGGGAGTACATATTTACTATAGCATCACAAGAGTAGCAAGAATGAAGAGGACCACCTGAGGAGCCTCTCAGGAACATGGATACCAATGAATGCAGAAGCTGGAAGCAGAGCGACCAAACACCTCTGTGACCTTGTGAGAAAGGTAGATGATGTTCTGGTCACTTCAGCCCTGCAGGTCACTTAGTGTGGTTTCAGCAATCCTAGGAGAAAGGTTGATTCAACCCTTCCCTACTTTTAAGAGCAATATTAATGTTTTGATTGTTTTGCCTGAGCATTAAATCATGTCCATGATGGGCAAGGATAGTTTATTGCACTGACCAGCCAAAAGAAACAAGGCATTTCAGACTCCTTCTCTTAGAGGAAAAAGCTGTACCTTGTCACTGTCCATGCCCTTCTACAGGTCTCCGTAAATGAGAAATTAGAGTC
Organism: Formicarius rufipectus; assembly: GCA_013399695.1. Lineage (NCBI taxonomy): Eukaryota > Metazoa > Chordata > Aves > Passeriformes > Formicariidae > Formicarius > Formicarius rufipectus. The sequence continues at coordinate 166,653 of VXAU01000110.1, read as the reverse complement.
CCTTGCATAACTTACTTCACATCAATCATTATCAAGTCAGGCAGCTCTAACAATAGCCTGCAGAGAACTCCACTCCCCAGTCTAGTTCAGTTTGCAAAAACATTTGGATAAGACCCCAGAAAGAAAAGATAGTCATGGCCTGGTCTGTAGAGAATCCTTAACAGGATGGAGATGCCATCACCATCCTAATTTAGACAGAGCTGCCTTTGTGTCATTGCCATTTCTTTTGGACTTTGTGGGCTGCTCCTGTGCCAAGATGCTGTTTATGCAATGGTTGGCTTCTCTCAGAATTGATGCCCAGAAGCAGAAATTGTATAAAGCAGTGAAGAGCTGTCTTTTGCTGTGAAGAACTGGTGAGCTAGGCGGACAGCAACACGTGAGGAGGGGTTGAAACAAATGAGTAGCAAGGCAGATGGCAGCAGGCAGGCATGCTTGCAAGCCTCCATCACAGCCTTCCAGGTTCTGAGCAAGCAGACTGGGTTGCAGTGGAAACATTTCCATCAGGGTGGCCCTAGGGATGGGATGGTGGGTGTGTGGAGGTCATGCCAGGGCTGCAGCCATGCACAGACCACACTGGAGGAGGCACAGGTGTAGTGTGAAGGCATGAGGCAGGTGGAAAGAACTGAGGATGTGGCAGGGAAGGGATCATCCCCCACAAGTTCCAAGAGGAGCAGCCTACTATGGAATGGGCTCAGTCCCCCATTACTCAGGGGGAAAAGGGAATGTACAGTTAAATCCAGAGATATTAAAAAGAATGACAGTGAAGGGTAGACTAACAACTGGATTTTACTGTAACGGTTAAGCTGTTAGTAGTGAAGAAAACTGGGAAAAAAAAACACTACCTAAAGGAGGCAGATTTCACCCTAAAACTGGGACCCCAACATATGAAGGAAGCAGAACATTTCAGCAACCTTCTGTATCTCCCCCTTCATAGGGCACTTCCACAGGGTTCAATAAATCTGAGATAGAATACAGGAAAAGCCCATCTCCTTTCCTAGAGAAATGTGGTACTGTGATTTTTCACTCAAGTCTGGGATGAATTTTTTTTTAAAATTCTATTCAGGTAAATATTATTATTCAGCAACTATAGAGACGAGAGAGGACTAGGAACTTCTTATTTCTCATAGCCATAGAATTGCAGCTTTTTCATTTTTCTTAGTCTGTTTCACTTCACTAGAGTGAGTGACCAGTTGAAACTGTACACCACTATACCAGTTGTTTTCAGGAAAAAAAAAAAAAAAACAAACATGAAAGACAGACACGGTCCTGTTTTACTCCAGACCACAGGAATTTGTTAAATTATTTTTNGGGAGTGTTGATCTGCTGAGGGTAGGAAGGCTCTGAGGAAGGATCTGGACAGGTTGGACTAGTGGGCAGAGGCCAGTGGTAGGAGGTTCACCAAGGAGAAGTGCTGGATCCTGAACTTGGGTCACACCAACCCCATGCAATTCTACGGGCTGGGGGGAAGAGTGGCTGGAAAGCAGCCCAGTGGTTGGCTCATTGACAGCCACTGAACACGAGCCAGCAGAGTGCCCAGGTCGCCAAGGAGGCCAGTGGCATTCTGACTTGTATCAGCAATAGCGTGGCACCAGGACTAGGAAACACTAGTACTGGGCACTGGTAAGGCCGCAACTTGAGTCCTTGTGTTTAACTTTGGGCTGCTCATTACAAGAAGGACATTGAGATGCTGGAGCATGTCCAGAGAAGGGCAACAAGTGAGAGTTGTGCAAAACCTGCACAGAAAAACCCAATCTCAACACCAACCTGACAGAGTAATATAAATAAAAAGGGAGTACATATTTACTATAGCATCACAAGAGTAGCAAGAATGAAGAGGACCACCTGAGGAGCCTCTCAGGAACATGGATACCAATGAATGCAGAAGCTGGAAGCAGAGCGACCAAACACCTCTGTGACCTTGTGAGAAAGGTAGATGATGTTCTGGTCACTTCAGCCCTGCAGGTCACTTAGTGTGGTTTCAGCAATCCTAGGAGAAAGGTTGATTCAACCCTTCCCTACTTTTAAGAGCAATATTAATGTTTTGATTGTTTTGCCTGAGCATTAAATCATGTCCATGATGGGCAAGGATAGTTTATTGCACTGACCAGCCAAAAGAAACAAGGCATTTCAGACTCCTTCTCTTAGAGGAAAAAGCTGTACCTTGTCACTGTCCATGCCCTTCTACAGGTCTCCGTAAATGAGAAATTAGAGTCCCTTGCATAACTTACTTCACATCAATCATTATCAAGTCAGGCAGCTCTAACAATAGCCTGCAGAGAACTCCACTCCCCAGTCTAGTTCAGTTTGCAAAAACATTTGGATAAGACCCCAGAAAGAAAAGATAGTCATGGCCTGGTCTGTAGAGAATCCTTAACAGGATGGAGATGCCATCACCATCCTAATTTAGACAGAGCTGCCTTTGTGTCATTGCCATTTCTTTTGGACTTTGTGGGCTGCTCCTGTGCCAAGATGCTGTTTATGCAATGGTTGGCTTCTCTCAGAATTGATGCCCAGAAGCAGAAATTGTATAAAGCAGTGAAGAGCTGTCTTTTGCTGTGAAGAACTGGTGAGCTAGGCGGACAGCAACACGTGAGGAGGGGTTGAAACAAATGAGTAGCAAGGCAGATGGCAGCAGGCAGGCATGCTTGCAAGCCTCCATCACAGCCTTCCAGGTTCTGAGCAAGCAGACTGGGTTGCAGTGGAAACATTTCCATCAGGGTGGCCCTAGGGATGGGATGGTGGGTGTGTGGAGGTCATGCCAGGGCTGCAGCCATGCACAGACCACACTGGAGGAGGCACAGGTGTAGTGTGAAGGCATGAGGCAGGTGGAAAGAACTGAGGATGTGGCAGGGAAGGGATCATCCCCCACAAGTTCCAAGAGGAGCAGCCTACTATGGAATGGGCTCAGTCCCCCATTACTCAGGGGGAAAAGGGAATGTACAGTTAAATCCAGAGATATTAAAAAGAATGACAGTGAAGGGTAGACTAACAACTGGATTTTACTGTAACGGTTAAGCTGTTAGTAGTGAAGAAAACTGGGAAAAAAAAACACTACCTAAAGGAGGCAGATTTCACCCTAAAACTGGGACCCCAACATATGAAGGAAGCAGAACATTTCAGCAACCTTCTGTATCTCCCCCTTCATAGGGCACTTCCACAGGGTTCAATAAATCTGAGATAGAATACAGGAAAAGCCCATCTCCTTTCCTAGAGAAATGTGGTACTGTGATTTTTCACTCAAGTCTGGGATGAATTTTTTTTTAAAATTCTATTCAGGTAAATATTATTATTCAGCAACTATAGAGACGAGAGAGGACTAGGAACTTCTTATTTCTCATAGCCATAGAATTGCAGCTTTTTCATTTTTCTTAGTCTGTTTCACTTCACTAGAGTGAGTGACCAGTTGAAACTGTACACCACTATACCAGTTGTTTTCAGGAAAAAAAAAAAAAAACAAACATGAAAGACAGACACGGTCCTGTTTTACTCCAGACCACAGGAATTTGTTAAATTATTTTTTTTAAAAAATTAACTTAATGTTACATTAATATGTGTTTTCCTAGAAAACTCAGTTTTGCACCAAGTAACCTCTATCAAAAACATATATGAAAAATGAGATCAAAGAACACAGCTTGTAGTAGTACTCTTAATGTAACAAATTTAGAAAGCAAACTAAAAAACCTGAGATAAACACACATCTGATGCTATTAGAGTTGCACTGTTATACTCTCTCTCCCCTGAGATTCCACTGAATCTAGGGCTCATAGATGACTGTAGGCAGTAATGGCCTCTTAAAATTAAGACCAAATGTGAAAGAAATGCAAAGCAGTTCATGAACTTTTACTGTCCATGGAACCAATTACCTTATTAAAGACTTCCAAAGTGTTCTGTGTTTTAATTGCTGGTTTTGGTTTTCGCTGCATCCTGAAAATTAAAGTTCTGTTTCCTTTTCAATTAGTGCCCAGGAGATATTTAAGAACAAAACTGAATGAAAACAATGATAGTTACTAGAGCTTTTATTGAGAAGACTGCGACAATTCCCTTAATTTTGTGCATTTCCCAAAGGAGCAGAACATCAAATCCTTTTCATATCCCATGTTGCCTACAATTCACAAACATACGCCATTGATTTTCAGTCTATAGAGAGCAGGGTGAAGATAATCAATAACTTAATAGGGAAAATATTTATTTAAAACATCGATTCAAATCTCTAGGGTATCAAAAGATTAGTTATTTGTAAGGAATGTACAAAAGGTGACTTTTGGCTACTTCATTATTGAAAAATGCAAAGCAAATAAACCCTACTATTCAAAGCAGCAAGGTACCAAGGCAGAGGTTGTTACAAAGTGAGCTGGTTTGACATGCAACAAAGCAGCAGAGAGACCCAAATAGGCATTGACAATTACCAAATCAGTGATAAAACATAAATGCTACATCTACCAGACAAAAAAGACCCTCAGTGTATTTTTGTAATCTCCAGATGAGAAAGGAATGACACAGAATAAAACTCTGTTGTGATGTGAGACCCCTCAAGGATGTCCTCAAGCATATGATAAATAGGACCACGAGGAGGCAATCTGGTGGGCATCACGGCTCTTCCCAAGGCTGCTGCTAGGAGCCAGAGATCCTCACTACCCACAGCCATGATTTGCAGAGGTTTAACATCAGCTCCCTATATCCAGGATTGGTGCTGACACCCTGCCCCACGCCAGCATGACTGTGTGGCCAACACCAGACACTGTTGTTAGAGCTGGGTGGACTGGGTGATGCTGCAGGCTGATCCCACACACAGTGGGGAGAGCAGTGGGGCACAAGGCTTGCTGGGTGTGCAGAACTGCACAGGGAATCATGGCCAGGGGGCAGGGAACTGCCAGATGGTCTGCTGGGGAAGCCACTGGGTGCTAACACAAAGCTCTGAATTTGCTAGAACTGGCCCTGGGGAAAACAAAATGCCTGGCAGTACCAAAGAAGAAACTACAATCTGCTCATAAACTACTTTCACAATCTCCTTATAAAACTCAGGACTGGAAACACTGAGAGAGGGCTGACACCACTAGACCTTGTGTTTTTCTTTAACACAGTGTGATCGCAAGACCCTGNTATTAGAGTTGCACTGTTATACTCTCTCTCCCCTGAGATTCCACTGAATCTAGGGCTCATAGATGACTGTAGGCAGTAATGGCCTCTTAAAATTAAGACCAAATGTGAAAGAAATGCAAAGCAGTTCATGAACTTTTACTGTCCATGGAACCAATTACCTTATTAAAGACTTCCAAAGTGTTCTGTGTTTTAATTGCTGGTTTTGGTTTTCGCTGCATCCTGAAAATTAAAGTTCTGTTTCCTTTTCAATTAGTGCCCAGGAGATATTTAAGAACAAAACTGAATGAAAACAATGATAGTTACTAGAGCTTTTATTGAGAAGACTGCGACAATTCCCTTAATTTTGTGCATTTCCCAAAGGAGCAGAACATCAAATCCTTTTCATATCCCATGTTGCCTACAATTCACAAACATACGCCATTGATTTTCAGTCTATAGAGAGCAGGGTGAAGATAATCAATAACTTAATAGGGAAAATATTTATTTAAAACATCGATTCAAATCTCTAGGGTATCAAAAGATTAGTTATTTGTAAGGAATGTACAAAAGGTGACTTTTGGCTACTTCATTATTGAAAAATGCAAAGCAAATAAACCCTACTATTCAAAGCAGCAAGGTACCAAGGCAGAGGTTGTTACAAAGTGAGCTGGTTTGACATGCAACAAAGCAGCAGAGAGACCCAAATAGGCATTGACAATTACCAAATCAGTGATAAAACATAAATGCTACATCTACCAGACAAAAAAGACCCTCAGTGTATTTTTGTAATCTCCAGATGAGAAAGGAATGACACAGAATAAAACTCTGTTGTGATGTGAGACCCCTCAAGGATGTCCTCAAGCATATGATAAATAGGACCACGAGGAGGCAATCTGGTGGGCATCACGGCTCTTCCCAAGGCTGCTGCTAGGAGCCAGAGATCCTCACTACCCACAGCCATGATTTGCAGAGGTTTAACATCAGCTCCCTATATCCAGGATTGGTGCTGACACCCTGCCCCACGCCAGCATGACTGTGTGGCCAACACCAGACACTGTTGTTAGAGCTGGGTGGACTGGGTGATGCTGCAGGCTGATCCCACACACAGTGGGGAGAGCAGTGGGGCACAAGGCTTGCTGGGTGTGCAGAACTGCACAGGGAATCATGGCCAGGGGGCAGGGAACTGCCAGATGGTCTGCTGGGGAAGCCACTGGGTGCTAACACAAAGCTCTGAATTTGCTAGAACTGGCCCTGGGGAAAACAAAATGCCTGGCAGTACCAAAGAAGAAACTACAATCTGCTCATAAACTACTTTCACAATCTCCTTATAAAACTCAGGACTGGAAACACTGAGAGAGGGCTGACACCACTAGACCTTGTGTTTTTCTTTAACACAGTGTGATCGCAAGACCCTGGCTGGACAGCAGGTACCCACCAAAAGCTGCTGTATCACTCCTCCTTCAGCTGTACAAGAGAGAGAAAATAGAACAAAATGCTTGTGGGTCGGGATAAAACAGGGAAAGACCACTCATTAGTTACCACCCCAGGCAAAAGAGACTTGACATGTGGAAAAATTAATTTATTACAAATCAAATCAGAGTAGGGTAATGAGAAATAAAATCTTAAAAACACCTTCCCCAAACCTTCCCTTCTTCCCAGGCTCAAGGTCACTCCCAAGTTCTCTCCCTCCTCTCTCCCGGTGCAAGGCGATGGGAAATGGGAGCTGCAGTGTGTTCATCACAAGTCTCTGCTGCTTCTTCCTCTTCAGGGGGAAATGGATTCGGTCCTTGCGCTGTGGCCTCACCAGTGCAGAGTACAGGGAACAATTACTACCCTGGTCCTGCTGGCTACACTGTTTCTGATATAGGCCAGGATCCCATTGGCCTTCCCGACCACCTGGGCACGCTGCTGGCTCATGTTCAGCAGCTATTGACCAGCAGCCCCAGGTCCTTTTCCACTGCAGTTTCCATCCATGCTTCCCCCAGCTTGTCGTTCTGCATGGGGTTAGCATGATCCAAGTGCAGGACCTGGCACTTATCTTATTGAGCCTCATACAATTGGGCTTGGCCCACTGATCCAGCCTGTCCAGACCTCCCTGCAGATCAACACTGTCTCCCAACTCAGTCATCTGTGAACTTAACTGACACTGCACTGAATCCCCTCATCTAAGTCATTGAGAAAGATAATTAACAGGACTGGCCCCAATACTGAACCATGAAGAACACCACTGATGACCAGCTGACCACCACTCTCTGGGCTTGGCCAGCCAGTTTTTAACCCAACGAAGACTGTACCATCCAAGCCATGAGAAGCCAGTTTCTTCAGCAGAATGCCACTGAAAATAGTATCAAAGGTTTTACTGAAATCCAGCTAGACGATATCCACAGCCTTTCTCACATCCACTAGGTGGGTCACCTTGTTACAGAAGGAACTCAGTTGGTCGAGTAGAGCCTGCCTTTCTTAAACCCTTGCAATCCCCCAGGTTGTTCTGTAATGTGATGGCACTCAAGACGATCTTCTCCATGGCCTTCCCTGACACTGAGATCAGGATGACAGGTTTGTAGTCTCCTGGAGTCATATCAGCAGTTATCTTCAACCAGAAATTTAGTTACTTGGTCTTCTACGTCTACTCAACCCTGGATCACAGTAGGTGGGAGGCAGCGAATACTGTTTCCACAATGCAGATCCTGAGCGTGACTATTTGGCAGCGTTGTTCAAACTGCTGTTAGCCTGTACTTGATACAGGCTAACACAGAGCCCAAAGAAAAGGAAAGAGTAACTTTTGGAAACTTCCTAATTGGCTTTGTTGGCATAGAGAGATTCCTTTCCAGAAATGAAAGGCAGAAGGGTCTTCTATCAGTCTCTGAAGTTCAACATTTTTCATTTTAATCATGCATTACCAACATAAAGGCCACCTTTCCTCATGAAAATTATTTTGGCAAATTGAAACTGCCAGCCAGAATTAGAAATGCTGACTGAGGAGCAGAGATACCATAATTCACACATCAGCCAAAACTCTCAGATTGACAATACTCTACAGATTTAATGTGTACATACTGTAACAGTCAGTTGACCTGAAAGTAATTTTTTTTTGAATCACAGAATATCTCAAGTTATGAGGAGCCCATAAGGATCATTGTGTTCAATGTCCTGCTCCTCACAGGACTAACTAAACCAAATGGCTAAAATCATCATCCAGATGCTTCTTGTACTCTGGCAGGATTGGGGCTGTGACCACTTCCTTGGGGACCCTGCTCCAGCAACTGACCACCCTCTCAATCAAGAACCTGTTAGTGATGTTCAATCTGAACTTCTCTGATCATGGTTAGATAACCTTAGAGGTTACTAACAGGAACAACTAACAAAGAGTGAATTTTTCAGATACATTAGTTAGGTGGGCAGGGGGGAGAGGCGGGGGTAGAATTACATTTGCATCAGAAACTCTATTACAAGATGTTTTCCTGCCCAGTCAGGAAACAGAACATGTATCACTTACTATCTACTGACTTCTCTTTAACCACAGACAAACACTTAGTATTGAAATAATTTCAAAAAGTACATTTCAGAAAAAAAATGTTCTTTCCTGGACACATTCACAAACACTTGGAATGGCAAGCAATAAATCTTAAATTGATCCAGCTTTCACTAAGATTCCTCTTAGTTCACATCAGGAGTCTGCATGGTGGCACTTGCTTCTAAGCTAACTTCCTAGTCTCTGTCAGCAGGGAAAACTTTTGGAGTAAAATTTATTTGATTTACATACATCTGCCTTAGAATGAGATGAATCATGTTGCTGAATTCTGCAATGTATTTTCCTCCTTTCCTTCAGACAAAGCCCTAGAATCATTAATTCAGAGAAGTTTGATGTTATGGACCCAACATATGTTTTCAGTAAAGGAACTGTAACATTTCCTGATGCACAGACTCCTTCATTAGGTAGCATGAGAGCCTGCAATGTTAAAGATTAATACTCAAACAATCAGCCATTTGCAAAAGCAGCAGGTGATTTGCTCTAATCCACCCCAAAAGATCTACTAACAAGAATCTCAGTTATTCTATCTCAGGGGCAGCTCATAACAGGTAACATGAAAGAATACTTGAAAAGCAGCACCTGGCACATTGTATAAGTAACAGCCAAAAACAACAGAAATAATCGTGGGCTACTTCAGGTAACTATACACAAAGCCATTAGGAATAATTACATGTTTCTGTATCAATACAAGTTTGCAACTCAAAGGACTACCATATAAAAAGTAGTCTACAGGACAGTTCAAGGACACCACAGACAAAAGCTAGAACACTCTGATAGAAATATTACTAGGATTTTTTTCTTCACCGCAGCAGAAATGTTTGCATGGAAAGAACATCTCCATTCTTTCAAAGTTTATCATCTATCTCTTTCCTAGTAATTTGCTGAGATGATATAACTAGACTGCTAATTTTAAGGAGAAAATAAACTGCAAGACACAAACTGTGTTCTGAAGTAGGTACTAGCCTAAGCAGTAAGATTTATCCTTGGTGCAGTCTGAAGAGAATAGGCATTATGTACATTCTCTGAAGCGTCCCGTTTCCAACAATGTTAACAACACACAAAGGGGCACAAACTGACATGCAGAAGGTTCCCTCTGAACATCGGGAAACACTTTTTTTTCTGTGAGGGTAACCAAGCTCTAGCACAGGTTGCCCGTGGAGATTGTGGAGTCTCCATCCTTGGAGATACTCAAAAGCCAGGTGGACATAGTCCTGGGCAAACAGCTCTATGTGGCCCTGCACAGGCAGTGGGGTTGGACCAAATGACCTTGAGATCCCTTCTAACCTCAATCCTTTTATGATTCTGTATTTAGAAGTTCTAGGAGCTACTCTGCATTTGGGCTCTGCTGCTGAGTCTCTAAAAGGTATTCCTTATTCACCTTACCAGCTATTTCACACATATGGAAAGTGGGTGCAACATTAATCACTCGGGTCTCAGAAGTTACTGTTTCTCTGTCACATCTATGTTCAATCAGGACATTAAAAAATGAAGATGGAGGAGGAGAGTGATCTTCTCCCCTGTGTCTTTTTACTACACTTGTACAGGCAACTTTGTGCACAAAACAATGAGAGAAAGAGAATGATAGATAGGGATGGGGCATTTATTTTTTTTTTGTTTTATTTAATACTGTAATCACAGCCTCTCTGAACCTTGTAGCATGATCCCAAAAGGAATAAACAACTGGGCTATTTCCTCTTCTTGACAAGATGTCAGACTCCAACATATCTCCAACATATTAGGCCTAAAAGGATATTATGGTATTTATGCTTACCGGTGAGCTGCTTTGAAAACCAACACTTCTTTCCATCACCCCCCTCCCCTAGTTAAGGAGAATATAATGTTGTAATTTTTGGAATAAATTAAGAACAAAAGAAATTAAAACTTTTCACTATTAATTATGTTGTTGATAATGTAAAGGTCATATTATTCTGCATTCAGAAATAAAACATGTTTGCATCAGATGAAGATGCGGAAATATCTTCTTGTCCATTAGTAAACCAGAAGAAAGTTAAACAGGTATAAACATTTCAAAATCAGCAGATCTAGATAATTTACAGTAGGTACCTTTAAATAATTTCCAAAAGAAGGTTGCTGTTAATAGGGTCAATAAATCTTAGCATTCCCAGAAAATTCCAGAAGACAACCTAAATGCTATCATTGAAAATACTGAGTACTTGTAGTTACACTGCTATGAGAGTATTGTCACACACACAAAACCCACAAACAAACAAAAACCCAAACCAAAATATTGCAACACAACTAACTGGAAAAAAGAAAGTATTACAATCAGAAGTAATCAATGTGGTTTCCAGGAAATAAAGCTTGCCAAACAAATATGATATTTATTCCTGAATATACTTTTTTGTTCCATGATGCTGAAATTATGCTATAGAGAGAAAAACACGCACCTCAAAAACCTGCAAGATTACCTGCCCACTCTCACAAATAAGCTTTGATAGAAAATTGTTACCAAAGAGCTGCTTCCAGTGATGTTATAAAGAATAACATTATTAAAAGCTTTCACTGATAATTTGGAAGTAAATATAAAATCATGGCTGGTGAAGTTTGCCAATGACAATACATGGTAAGATGATAACGATAAGAACATCAATTCCACAGATGAATCTGTATTCCTGTGGTGAAACGGCATCAGGCTGAGCTCATTTTAACAAAGACAAATGGCTCAACAGGAAGGCATGAAGAAAGGAATGGAAAGTATGCTAACACAAGTATTCAATGTACAAATTCAGAAATTACTGAGAAATTTTTTATCTATGTATTAAAACAACCAAGTCCTTAACTCTACTGAAATCCCTATTTTATCCTACGCCCACAGTTTAACGAGGCCTCCAGAAAACAGATGAAGGTATGAAAAAGACCCACAAAACCTAAATGATGTGTTTGAGTGAGAGAGAGTTCACAAACTCAATTTGTTTGGCTTATTCAAAAGGAAACTGAGAAGTGATTTGATTACTACATTTAAGTATCACCACAAAAAGAAACTGCAGGATATTAAGGACCTCTTTACCCCAGCGGGGAAAGGCATAAAAAGAATCCATGATTGAAATCCAATACCAGGAAAAATTCAAATGAGACACAAGGCACAACTTACCACTGTGAGAACAATGAACCATTGCAACAAACAGGAAAAGGGAAGCATTTCCCTTCATCATGCCTTCAGACTAGGACTGGACATTTCTCTTAAAGGCATGGGTTAGCTGGACACAAGTTACGCTTTAGTCAAGCAAACTATTGGTTTTGTTACAGCTGTAACAGGGAGAAATTTGATGGTTTATAACAAATGACAGATGAGACTAGATGAACCAACACCTCCCCCACCCCTCCCCCAAAGGCTAAACTCAATTAATTGATTTATCAGTTTCTTATGTTACCATCCATTGCTAGGGTATCTGGGCACTTTCATAGTAAAGCAATAGCAAAATCCCTAATGCACTTCAAGTACTTCTGGAACTTCTGCTTTTAGGAGTAAAACTAATTAGGGGAGGATTTTTGAAGAGGACAGGTCTGTATTTATCCTTCTTGTTATAGACTGTGTATCACTGCATTTCTTTTGTGCTTATGTATTATTTTAAAGCAGTGAGCAAGTGATTTCATTTAGGCACAGCACTGCTAAATGGTTCTGCTTAAGAAACAATTAGGCTTGTCTCCTCTAACTGCGAGGGTGCCAGTGTGTATCATGACAAAACTGCCTTCAGTCTCCAGTGCTGTTTAGGGTAATGAACACTTGCTTTGCTGACTCAAAAAAAAAAAAAAAATTTGCATCCTCAGAAAGTCATAATTTAGATGAAATGAGGAGTGGTGGTAGGCCCAAGGCTCTGTATAATCTATTCCCACTTTATATCTAAGTTATTAAAAAGTTAAGGTACAGGATGTGGTGTTCTTAAAACAGACATATTTTGCAAAAAAGGTATTAAATGAAACAGACTCTGAAAATTATAAACATACAGCAGTATCTTTGTACAAAAAATATAAAACAACTCTTCCCAAAGTATTCTTTGATAAATGTCCATTAACAAAGTGACTTAAAATTTAGAGACTGCTTGACACCTAGCACATAAAAAACCAGTGCAAATGTGCTGTTTCATTTTTTTTGTTATAACAGCAAACTGTTAATACTTTTTTCTTCAACTTAAATCAATTCTCATTAATTACACCCTATCCTTCTGGCCAAAGAGAGAATCAAACTAAGCAAAAAGGATTACTGCAAAAATAAGATATTGATCTAGATTTTAAGCAATATCGTACCATCACTAATTTTTGCTCAGTTTATTAATTGTTTTATGGACCAGTGAAGAAGGTACTTTCTCAAAACCCTGTTTCAGTTGGCTATTTGTAGCTGTTAATTCTTCAGCCAAAACAATTTTACATACTGTGTGGATTCTATTGCATTCTGCAATCCCTCTGAAACTTTGTTTGGGCCTTTTGAAGTCATAAATCAGTTTTCTCTCTTTGTACCTGCACAGAAAGAAGAGTCGATTGAAGATTGCTATTCCCTCAGAGGTTGTGCAGCACCTACAGGAACAGGGCAGAGACCAAGTCCCTCACTGCACTCCAGGTGCCCTGGAACTTGTGTTTGCTCTCGCTGATCTCCAGAGCCCTGCTGAGCCTGCCTGCCTCAGGCTCTCAGAATGGCTCAGATCACCTCCTTTTAATCACAATGGTTTCAACAGCCAAGTTTTCTTCCTGGAAGCATGCCTTTAGTGAAAAGCCTTTATCTCTAGGCAAAATAACGATGATTAAAATTTTGTAATAGTCTACACAAAGCTGAAAGGGAAACTAAATTTATTCCCCAAGCTACAGAAAAGAAACACACACCGCTGTGCATGAACTATGTTGGGACAAAAACATGCTACGGTGCCCAGACGTGCTCGTTCTGCAGCACCGTGGAGAGAGCAGCACACCTGCTCCAGGGTATCCTTCAGGCTGGAAAAGGTTCAGTTACCCTATTACAGCCAACAGTTCTGGAAGTACATACCTGGTGGCAGAAGCCACCCTGATGAAGGGGCGTAATAGCCACCAAGATCCAGAAAGATCATGAGAAGAACAGAGTGAGTGACACCAATTCCTGGAAAAGACAGGCAGCAAGGAGACTGGAGGGGTAGCAGAGAAAGGAGGCAAACCAGGAACAGCAAGCAGAAAAGATGAGCATCCACAAGAGGCAGCAAACCCCCAATACATCCAGTTTACCTGCAAGACCACTGAAAACTTCAAACCAAAAGACAAACACAGTGTAAAACACACTCTGAGTAGCAAAACTGGGGGTTTTATTTCTTGATCTTAGATCAGTAATCCAAATTCACCTTGAATAACACTATCCACAGCATAAAAATGTAAAGCAAAAAAGTAAAACATAGCAGATATTTTAAAATTAAAAAAAAAAAAAAATTAGCAATACTAGTGACTAGCCAGAGTTGCATGAAATACTTGACAGGAATTTCATAATATCCAACAGACAAACAGAGTTTCCTAGGCATCCACTGATCAGTGAGACACAGTAGGTCAGCATTATAAGGCTAAAACATCAGTTTCCATTAAATTTAATTAAATTTAATTAAATTTAATTTCCTAGTCTTAAGTCAGGGGTTAAAACTGATTATACATCTTTCATTTTCTTGGAAGCCTAAAAACCCATGCCTTAAATACTCATTAATTCAGCCATAAAGATTTTCAGTTTAGGATAACTTCTACATCTACTTTTGTATTTCAAAGCAGTTCTTATGAACATTAGACTGATTTAATGTGAGTAGCTCTAGTAAAATCTGAGCAGAAATGACTGACAGAACATTAACATTTATAAGACATAGACACAAAAGAAAAAAATGGACCTGTTGTACCCAGATTATAATTCTGAAAATGAGGGCATGATATTAAATGACCCAAAGGAAGAATAGGAAAGAGATCTCCCAGAATATGAAAGTAGTAGAAAATGCTAATAAATTGCTTGTCTCAGTTCAATAATTTAATACAAACTGCATAAAATAGAAAGGCCACTTAGGAATGCACAAAAAAGCATTTCTAGCTATCAGTATTTGATGCTAGTAACTAGAAAATTGAAGGCAGCATAATCTAGCAGCACTTCTCCAAGCAGTGAGGAAGGCACAGGTAAGCTCCACATTTGCACTTCATGGCCTTAAGAGAAGTCTGAAGTGCAGATATGATCCCTAGCAAACAAACCTCAGTCTCTTTCCGCTCCTTTTGCTCCTTTACAGTAAATAAAGAGGCAAACAAACCAGTAAATTATCTGTGGAAAACAGCACAGAGGAAAGGAAGAGGAATTGGAGCGAGAATATTAGTTCTACAGCTATCTTGAAAAGCAGCCATAACACTTCAAGACTATAGGTTTAGATAACATGCTTAAAAGGCTTCTAACAGACTTACTTTGGGAATATAACATGCCTTTATTTCACAACTTTGGCACTCTTAAAACAATGACAAACTATGCCAAACCTGAGAAGTCCTGCTTTTGCCGACCTGTCCAGATAAAACAATGCAAGGAAACTGTCCTGTCATCTCATCTATGAGTAAGGCCCATGACCAATGGAAACACATTCCTAAATGAGGGTGTTAATGTGCTGTTCTCATCTGGCTTTGACCCAGACTCTGAAAGTTGGGTTGTGGTTGCTGATTTCTAAGTGTCATGTGGAATTCTAAGGAGAGCAGCCCAGGAACTAACAAGGAACTCCAAGTAACTGCATCATTCCCCCCTCCCTTTTTAGCATGACCACTAGAAAACAAGCAAAACCAGTATCACCATACAGCAGCAAATGGTCAAAGTTTCAAAGAGTTTAGATAGGGTGATACTGAACACCCACAGTGACAAGTTGAGTTCCTTTCCTTGAAATTCACAGTAAACAGGAATCAGTCTTTTGTTATCTCCCCATCCTTACACATACAGGGCTGGCATAGGAAAAGTCAAATATTTGATAGAACTATAGAACTCTATTTAAAGCAATTAATTAAATTTCAGAAATCTGTAGTTCTCTGGTTTCTGTTGTGAAAAAAAAAAAAATCTGCATTCCTTGGTAGCTCATTATTTTAATCCTATGGGTACAGCTGGAAACTAAACCAAGGAAATTAAATCAAAGATGAACCCCTTAGAGGAGCCTTCCAGTACCTGAAGGTACCAGGCCTACAAGGGACTTTGTGAAAAGGTATGTAGTGACAGAACAAAGGGAAAATGGCTTTAAACTGGAAGAGTTAAGGTTTAGATTAGATTTGGAAAAAACTCTACTGTGAGGGTGGTGAGGCACTGGAACAGGTTGCCCAGAGCAGTTGTGGAGGCCCCATCCCTAGAAATATTCAAGGCCAGGTTGGATAGGGCTTTCAACAACCCGGTCTAGTGGGAGGTGTCCCTGCCCATAGCAAGAGGATTGGAATTAAATGAGCATTAAGTTCTTTCCAAGCCAAGTCATCCATAATTGGAAACAAACTAGGTCCCTGGTTTGTGCATCCCAGGTGTGGGTTAAGTATGTAAAATAGAGATCTAGACAAACTGATGGTCACTGCTTTGATTAAAGGAACTTGGAATCATATAGATCAAAGCAGGCAGACTGCAGTCATGTATCTACTGTAAGAGAGAACAGAGACATTGATTCAGGGAAGAAACTACCAGATGATCACTAGGGAACATAATGACTTTACTAAATGCTCAAAACTTCCTCCAACCTGAATATCATTTCATACCAATCAGAATAAAACCCAACCACAATAGGAATACAGGTCCTCCTTTAATTACAGACTTCTGCAAAGAGACCTGTAGCAATACCTCCGGTAATTTTTATAAGCGTTCAAGTGAAAGAAGAGCTTTGTGATTACCTTTTAAAAGCAGTGCAGGGAAAAGGGGCATGGGAGAAGAAAGAATCCCTGTAGAAATTTGCCAACAAATATATAGGAAGATACACATTCATAAGTTTAAATGAGGACTCTCTAAAGAATTGACTGCAGCTGTTCACAAAGCAACCACAAAACTGAAAAGACAACTGAACTTTAACTCAAGAATTTCCAATTACTTGATATTCCTACAAGAAACTTGATTTTAATAGGCCCACAAATGCTTAAAAAGGCATTGGAGAACTATGAATCTTAAATTTCAAGTCAACCTTGAAGGACAAGCTGTTCATATATAGCTGCACTAAATGGTTAGAAGGGAGAGATTTTAAGAGCAACATTTTCTCCTCACTTTGTGGAGTGGAAAATTCACTATTATCTCTGCTAACATCTTCTGGTTTTAAACCTGAGTAACAATTTTGAGTAGTCTCCTAGGACTACAAAGCAACTGTGAGGCAACTTACCTTTCTATAGAAAATTACCCTGCATTATTTAAGATTTGGCAGTTAAATACAGAAAGCAAATTTAAATGTTTTTCTGTACAGTTAAACTTGGATCAAACAGCATTCTTTTTTCTAAAGGAACCCAAGGTGTACACATTTGTGTTCAATTTTTTCATTTTTTTCACTTGCTGGGTTCATGCTTTGCCTGCTTGGGCAACTTGAACAAATAACTTCGTTGTTTTTTGTGCAAAACTCTGTGAGAATTTCAGTGGGTTTTTTTCTCAAATACACAGAAAAAAGGCATCTGGACAGAACCAAACTTTCAAAAAAGAAAGAGATAAGAAATAGAACAGAAAAATACTTAAGGGTCCCTTTGAACAATACAATTTATGACATCATTCCTGAGTTTCTGTGCACAGAAAAATGCTCAACTGGCAGCAAGAGCAACAGAAGACAAATCTCAGATCTGTTTCAAAATCCATGGTGATGAGAAGTATCTTCCCATTACTTCATACTTCTACAGCCTCTGTCACAGAAGAATCTACCTCCTGCTGAAAGTCATACATTCACATTAGAGTTCTCTGCAACTTATTTTAACACACAAAATCACTGGAGCTGTTCCAAATTCCATTAATTCACAAAATAATGAAGTGGGCAGGGAAGCTATAATAATTATCATAATAAAATTAGATACCATGGGAGAGAATGCTAAAACAATAACTATTCAGAACTCATAATTTTTTTTAAATGGGACAAAGAGAATATTTAAGTTATACATGAGTAATCCACTTAATCAAGTAAAAAAATAAATCATATCATCAATAAATAGATATTGTTAAACCTGTCTGATAGTTGAAAATCTATAAATTTGAAACACAAAACAGACAATGAAAAATAACTTGATTCTACGAAGTGGAAGTATGTATGTCTATGCATTTGGAGAACACCTTTATAAACCAGGTAGAAAAAACTGGAAGTCTAGTATTTTCCTATAGATAAGCTAAAGAAGTAGTTTCACCTCATTCAATCCTCCACAAATACCATCTCAGCCATAAATGTAAGTAAATAAGCAGTGTTCCATTGCTGTTTTCACTCAAAAGTTCCTAATGATGCATATATAGATAACACATTACACCTTCAGCTCTGCCCCTTACATGTTCTGCTTCCAAACATTCCAGCAGACCAAGACCATACCTTTTCTCCTACCGCTAGGATGCATTTATTTCCTTTTTCATACTGTATAGATAGGAAATATAATTTTGGAGGAGGAAAAGAAAGACGGTTCACTTCTTGATCATCCTGTCAAGGACAGTGCACAGACAGAAGTGTGGAAAGCCTGTGTGGTTGGAGTATGTCTGGTATGGACATATCTGGTACAAATTAAGAAAAACCTCAACAGTTTGGTTTCCCAAAAAACATTTTGCCACAAGTTTGCAGCTTGTTGAAATTTAGGTCAAAACCAGCACAAAGCAACTCCATACTGTTTTAAAACCCATTTGGAATAACAATAAAGAAAAATATTTTTACCCTCTAAATCACTTTTCTTAAGTTTTCTAAATTTAAATTAAAAGCTTACCAAAACCAATTCAAATGGCATTAAAGGTCACCACCAGTCTAAATTTTGGCAAAACTACCAATAACTGGAAACATATTTTCATAGGGTTTATACATCCTTATTAGCTGTCAGCGGTACAAGCACCATACATAAGGACGTGTCGGTCTCATGAAGGGATAGTTGGCTTTTTGTATTGTCTACAAAGAGTACAGAATTTCATCCAAATAAGACACCACACACCTTCAAATAGATCTCTTTACCACAAGACTTTGATCCCTTTAAATGGAGACAGAATAATGGTATCATGACCCAGAGGTAAGCATGAGGAAGACAGAGTTATCTTAATTGAACCTGAAAGTGTATTTCCTAATGTTTACATGTTTTCTAACAAACTTTGCACTTCTATTAGCATTAAATAACTTTAAAATAAATAAATCATTAGCAAGGGATTTCTAAAGTTCTATATGTCAAGTCCTGTTTTGTTGGTTACTTAGTATGTTTGCAGAAAAAGCAATATTTCTAAAACTAGACAGCAGTAAAGATTCTCAAGCTAGATGTAAGCTCCTACACTTGTAAGCATCTAACTTTTCTATCACGTTACTCAGATTTCCAGTCTTCTTACTGCCTTCAAATGCTTCCTCTGTAAATCAGATTTGGCTTTTTGTTTTTGAAGGTCAGTCATTTTACTAAATTTAAGACATAGGGATTAGAGAACTAAAAATTTACCCCAAACAAATACTCTGAAGAATTACCTAATGGAAGCTACTTGCTTTTTTCTTAGGTTTCCTAAAGTGTTCATGAGTGTAACCTGGGATAGTTGAGATTAATGTAAATGAAAACTGCTCATAAGAATTAATCAAAGCCGATGGGATCAGGCAGTATATTCTGCTATCTGTAACAGGCTAAGACAAAATTTCTAGAAACGAGCACAAAGTAAGATTCTTTAGCCTATGATAAGAATCAGTATTAACTCTTCATTCTACTTCCCCACAAAACCAGAAATTTAAGTGGAAAGATAACTGCTAATGTTCACGTTCTACTTTTTTCCTAAACTACGTCAGTAGGTTTAAGCAGTATCTTCACATATCTACAGTATAGTAAAAATAAAATCATAAAGTTTCTGCAAAGACAAAAAACAAGTCAAAAGAAAGGTTTCTTTTTAGGTACAAATGCACAGTACAAAAAAAAGAAAGCTGAAGACAAATTGATATAAAAATCAGTATTTATGTAAAAAAATAATGAACTGCATATTCTAAAATCAGTCAGTAACAGTATTCACCTTCACACAGATTTCTACATTTTCAGGCTTCAAAAGGTTACACAGCAAGGAAAAGAGACCTACATGCAAGGCAGATTGCTTCCTAGTTTCCATCCCAGAAATATACACCCTGAGCCTGCAGGGAGATTAGAAGCAGAATATAAACTGCTTCTAGTGGAGTGTGGTTTTGCACTACTAAAGCATTTACCCAGCTGACATGAAGCTGGAAGTCAGAGTCAATCTACCTTTGACATGGAAACAACCACAACAATTAAGCTTCTAAAACAGAGTTGGGATGAAGGTGCAAGTCAGTGAGTGGATCCTCTATGTTCAACACACAGGAACCTTTGTGGAATCCAAAAATCTCACTTTATGAAGACTTCATCTCATTTAGGTTATCTGAGTTCAAATATAATTTACAAATACGTTTTATACCATGCAAGTTTAAATACTTTACTGTAACACTAAAATTCAGCATTTTTCTTCATGTTTTTCTCTGGGAAAAAAAGTNAAAAAAAAAAAAAAAAACAGTAACAGGATATACTCCCTAAGAAACCCATCTACTACACAGTCTGATGAAGCATCAGAACTCTTACTATAGCTCTTCACTTTTAGGTCCTACATACTCTATAACAATCATAAGGTAATAATTCCTAGTATGAAAATACAACAGCAACAGATTCCCACTGTTGGGGTATTTTTCTGCTTCCAAAATGCCCTACTAAAGCTGCAAAACCATGGAATTTTATCATAAGACAAGCAACTTCAAAATGCATTTTTACTTAAAATTACCATCAACTCTGCTCTACCTTTTAGAGTTAATGGCTCTACAATGTTCAAACAAATGCTTTTTAATGTAGTCTCCGTATTTACCAATGGAGAAAACTAGTATCACATACTAGTTATTAATTTCTCAGAAAATCGTATCGTGTGCAGTTTACATCTGAGATAAACAAGATTGTCAAAACAGTACTCAACGTGTAAGAGATGAACATATAAAGGCACATACAGATTGTCAATGATTACAACATGTTTCTTTGAAAAGAGTATCTTCTGCCCTTGTAAACAACTTCGTTTACATAAAGGTTCACACCTTTAAAGTGAGGTTAGTGCTGCTGACTCAGTTATTGCTACATTCACAGTTTAACAGAATTGTAGATAATACATGAGGTACACTCCCAAACAGAGCCATCTTCATTTCTTCCTTGTTCATTTGATCATAACTGAATTATGCAGACTAAAACTACTGATCATAGAAGCCAGTAATACCTAAATCATCAGATCCAAGATACACATTAGCAGTGATTACACTTCATGACCAAAAAGTCACCTTTGCAGAAAAGTTCCTGTTCTTCATTACATGAATATTTTCTTCATTTTAATGTATGCCAGTAAACATTTGTCTGAGCACACTAAGAGCCCATTTAAGCTGTATTAGAATTCTTGCAGCTTTTGACCAGTACATTACTTCAGTCTCTTGATCTAACAGCTAGAAGTTAAAAGTCACCTGCCCCTTGATCTTCTGGCATACAAGTCTCTTATGCTTTTTGATAGCTGCTTTATGAATACTTTGTAAACTCTGCCACAGTACGTATGCATGGTTTTCTGTAATTCCAGTTCTAGGGGCTGCAACAGCGAATGAACCAGATCATCTTCAAATGAATACTGCAATGAAGTTAAGAAAAGAAAATTTAAGGTCAATATGGAAGACTGGCATTATTCAGAGGTATTAGAGGTTCATAAAAATGCTTCTGAGCATTGTATTTGCTTTCTCTATGTTTATTAAAGGTTTTCAAGAACTCTGAGTGCTTCTAAATGCAGTAATTGAAAAAGTCTCCAAATTACAGAAATAGTCTCTAATGCTTTCAATATGTATAACGTGAAAAATATTTTTTAATCTAAGCAAAGGAATGTGATCAGACAGGAAAGTAGGACATTTAAAATTACCTTATTAAAGTAAAAATTTACAGATCTAAAATGATTTCAGATTGTTTTTCTTATTGTATGCTAACTTTCTCAAATGGTATATAACCTTTAAGTAATATAATTCTTATCAAATTATAATGAAACAGCACTATGAAGAGTGGTACTACTGAAGTTTCATTAAACTGAATAATGGTCAAACGCATACTACGTTTAACATAGGCATGAAATAAAGTTGTCATTAATACCATATTGCTATACTTTTACACACAAAAAAATGTTAATTTAAACCAGCATTTTGAAGTAGCATCATTTTGTTCATCTTATTACCACTGAATCATCAGTGTTTTACATGCTTTCTCTGGTATGTTCATATACCACATGGGATCATAAATAACAGGAAATATTTTTTTCTGTTTTTGACAATACTCAAAGGAAATAAAGAAACCATATTTTTATGGAACACAATCACTTTCCCTGCAATGTATTCTCAGAACCCCAAAAGTACATTTCTTCATTTTTATATCTATATGACAACAGGTAATAAAGCAACATTAAAATATACTATTGATTTTTGTAGGTTATACACACACAGTGGCCTGCTACATTAAAATGTGCATCAGTGCTAAATTTTACAGCTCTTCAGTGAGTATACTGATATGGTGATAGTTTATTAGATGACGTATTCAAAGAATGAAAAGTCGCTGTGCTTAGTATTTAAAGAAACAGCAACATATTAATACACTGAATCTATAGAAAAGGTCAAAACACAGTACATAAAATATTTTTTACAATCCAAATCTAGATACAACTAAGTATTAAAATGCTGCAATAAATACACACAAACTTTGGGAATACAGGGGTTTTCCTGTATTTTAAAGTCTTCAGAAAAATAAAGCTTTTAGTGATGCCTTGTTCAGCCTGGAGAAGAGGAGACTCAGGGAAGATCTTGTGAGGGCAAGAGGAGGGGAAGGCACTGATCTCTGCTCTGTGGTGGACAATGACAGGACCTGAGGGAGTGGCTTGATGTTGTGACAGGGAAGATTTAGGTTGAGTATCAGTAAAAGGTTTCTCACCCAGAGGGTGGTTGGGCACTGGAACAGGCTTCCCAGCACAGTGGTGACAGCAGCAAGCCTGACAGAGTTCAAGACGCATTTGGACAATGCTCTCAGGCACATGATGTGACTCTTGGGGTTGCCTTGGGCAGGGCCAGGAGTTGGACTCACTGATCCTTGTGGGTTCCTTCCAGTTCGGATATTCTATGATCTCCAAATGCTCATGTAAAAAGTTTACCAGATGATTTACTAAATGAATGAGAATACAGCATTTTAAATAAACATTGACAACTACAGGTAATGTGTTAGAATCCCAACCTAGACACAGTATACACTATATTTCCAAAGATGCTCATCGCAACAGGAATATACTGGAACTCCATCCAAATAATAAAGAAGAAACCAGTAAAACACAATATTATTTAAAAGAGAAAAATTACTATGTTGCAATCAGGTGAGTATCAAGTAAAATGCATGCAGGACTACAGATAAAAATACTTTAAAACATAAGTACAATGCCAAAAACACTTACATTTCTTATTGCTTCATAGACAGCCCTAAAAGTTGGTTGTTTATCATCATGGTAAACACCTCTGTTTCCATGAAGAATAAATATACCTTCTTCTTCAGCTGTCTTACAATTGCTTCCATAGATGCAGTGGTCAGGCCGATAATTCCATTGGCATGGAAAGATGTAGAGACTTTCTGTGTGGAAAAAGGAGAGCTCTGGATTAATTATCAAAACTATTACAGGATATATATTAATCTTCTCTTCTTTAACTTAAGGCTGCTTCATAGATTTCTGTACAGTTGTTCTGAAATCTAACAGTTAAATACACTCTAACAAGCTCCAGTGCTGTGTCTCAATGTAAACTCCTGAAGTAAATACTTTCAGAGAACAAAAGGAACAAATAGTCCCTTGAATGTATTCATCAAAGTCTGCTAAAAGAGAAATTTTCCTGGATTTCCAAACATCATGGAAAAGATTGACTTTGTAGTGTTAGACTTAAAATCAAGGTGGATTTACCTGGATTGTGAAAAAACATAATGTTCAATAGATCCTGATCACCCCATGTAATGTTCAACTTGTATTTCTTCNCAAATGAATACTGCAATGAAGTTAAGAAAAGAAAATTTAAGGTCAATATGGAAGACAGGCATTATTCAGAGGTATTAGAGGTTCATAAAAATGCTTCTGAGCATTGTATTTGCTTTCTCTATGTTTATTAAAGGTTTTCAAGAACTCTGAGTGCTTCTAAATGCAGTAATTGAAAAAGTCTCCAAATTACAGAAATAGTCTCTAATGCTTTCAATATGTATAACGTGAAAAATATTTTTTAATCTAAGCAAAGGAATGTGATCAGACAGGAAAGTAGGACATTTAAAATTACCTTATTAAAGTAAAAATTTACAGATCTAAAATGATTTCAGATTGTTTTTCTTATTGTATGCTAACTTTCTCAAATGGTATATAACCTTTAAGTAATATAATTCTTATCAAATTATAATGAAACAGCACTATGAAGAGTGGTACTACTGAAGTTTCATTAAACTGAATAATGGTCAAACGCATACTACGTTTAACATAGGCATGAAATAAAGTTGTCATTAATACCATATTGCTATACTTTTACACACAAAAAAATGTTAATTTAAACCAGCATTTTGAAGTAGCATCATTTTGTTCATCTTATTACCACTGAATCATCAGTGTTTTACATGCTTTCTCTGGTATGTTCATATACCACATGGGATCATAAATAACAGGAAATATTTTTTTCTGTTTTTGACAATACTCAAAGGAAACAAAGAAACCATATTTTTATGGAACACAATCACTTTCCCTGCAATGTATTCTCAGAACCCCAAAAGTACATTTCTTCATTTTTATATCTATATGACAACAGGTAATAAAGCAACATTAAAATATACTATTGATTTTTGTAGGTTATACACACACAGTGGCCTGCTACATTAAAATGTGCATCAGTGCTAAATTTTACAGCTCTTCAGTGAGTATACTGATATGGTGATAGTTTATTAGATGACGTATTCAAAGAATGAAAAGTCGCTGTGCTTAGTATTTAAAGAAACAGCAACATATTAATACACTGAATCTATAGAAAAGGTCAAAACACAGTACATAAAATATTTTTTACAATCCAAATCTAGATACAACTAAGTATTAAAATGCTGCAATAAATACACACAAACTTTGGGAATACAGGGGTTTTCCTGTATTTTAAAGTCTTCAGAAAAATAAAGCTTTTAGTGATGCCTTGTTCAGCCTGGAGAAGAGGAGACTCAGGGAAGATCTTGTGAGGGCAAGAGGAGGGGAAGGCACTGATCTCTGCTCTGTGGTGGACAATGACAGGACCTGAGGGAGTGGCTTGATGTTGTGACAGGGAAGATTTAGGTTGAGTATCAGTAAAAGGTTTCTCACCCAGAGGGTGGTTGGGCACTGGAACAGGCTTCCCAGCACAGTGGTGACAGCAGCAAGCCTGACAGAGTTCAAGACGCATTTGGACAATGCTCTCAGGCACATGATGTGACTCTTGGGGTTGCCTTGGGCAGGGCCAGGAGTTGGACTCACTGATCCTTGTGGGTTCCTTCCAGTTCGGATATTCTATGATCTCCAAATGCTCATGTAAAAAGTTTACCAGATGATTTACTAAATGAATGAGAATACAGCATTTTAAATAAACATTGACAACTACAGGTAATGTGTTAGAATCCCAACCTAGACACAGTATACACTATATTTCCAAAGATGCTCATCGCAACAGGAATATACTGGAACTCCATCCAAATAATAAAGAAGAAACCAGTAAAACACAATATTATTTAAAAGAGAAAAATTACTATGTTGCAATCAGGTGAGTATCAAGTAAAATGCATGCAGGACTACAGATAAAAATACTTTAAAACATAAGTACAATGCCAAAAACACTTACATTTCTTATTGCTTCATAGACAGCCCTAAAAGTTGGTTGTTTATCATCATGGTAAACACCTCTGTTTCCATGAAGAATAAATATACCTTCTTCTTCAGCTGTCTTACAATTGCTTCCATAGATGCAGTGGTCAGGCCGATAATTCCATTGGCATGGAAAGATGTAGAGACTTTCTGTGTGGAAAAAGGAGAGCTCTGGATTAATTATCAAAACTATTACAGGATATATATTAATCTTCTCTTCTTTAACTTAAGGCTGCTTCATAGATTTCTGTACAGTTGTTCTGAAATCTAACAGTTAAATACACTCTAACAAGCTCCAGTGCTGTGTCTCAATGTAAACTCCTGAAGTAAATACTTTCAGAGAACAAAAGGAACAAATAGTCCCTTGAATGTATTCATCAAAGTCTGCTAAAAGAGAAATTTTCCTGGATTTCCAAACATCATGGAAAAGATTGACTTTGTAGTGTTAGACTTAAAATCAAGGTGGATTTACCTGGATTGTGAAAAAACATAATGTTCAATAGATCCTGATCACCCCATGTAATGTTCAACTTGTATTTCTTCAGTAGTGGCATAAGAATTTCTCCCCACTGTAACCGGACTGGTGTCATATCATTCTGTGAAACAAAAGCAAAACAACACACATTCAGGAAAACTATACCTATAAGGAAGTACCTTATATAACTGCAGTAATTTTCATTTCAGAGTTAGAAATCTCAAGTATAGAGATGATTTCTTCCTTTTAATCCAGCAAGTCTATCTAAGGAAAATAGAGACACTTCCAATATGCTTTATTTCTCAATTATTAACCTAGAAGGAAAATTAGATGCTTCTCCTACTTCTATTAAACTGCCACATTAGATTTTTGTTTTCATGATCCCCCTTAAACATCTTAAGCTAAGAGTTCCAAGAAATAGCAAGGTTTTTTTGTACAGCAGTAGGATCTAACACTAAAGCTGCATTTAAGTGATGAAGGAAGTAGATGGGGAGTATTTAAATATCCACACTTTATGAATTTCTCTCTTTATCACAGAGTGATAATACACCAGGTTCTAATGTTAACTTCAAAAATTCAAACTAGTTCCACGTAAAATTAATTCTTAAATAATTCCAAACATACAGATAAAAAATACAGGCTACAAAGTAGTACATAAAACCACCCAGATTTTTCAAAGGTTTTCAAAAGAATTTTCATTGAGTTGAATTAATTTTTTTTAGTCACGGAATGTGAACTTTCACAGTAAAGGCAAAATTTTTCACTAGTAGTAGTCAGTAAGACACTAAACCCAAAGCTGTTACGAAATTCAAAAATTCTTGATTCAGCAGAATCACTTCAAATGAAAAGAAGGTTCTGGTTGAGGAGGTGCTACTTGCGCTGAACTGGTCTGCTGTTCACTCCTTTGGCCATATCACCTATTAGATTGAAATCTGCAGTTTAACTGGTTACATATTCTAAAGTCAGTTTCTTATCCTTACACCATCTTTAAACTCAACTATAACAGAAAAGGAACAAGGCTGCTCACTCTGTACCCTGTACTTCAGTTGTGAGAGTGAGGGTGGAATAACACAAAGTCCCAAAGAGTGAAAATTCCTAACAAGTACAGTATTGTACTCTGGCTTCTGTTTAACAAGTTGCAAAGAAAAAATATTAATAGAACTCCAGTATAGTTTGGGATTTGCATACAGGAACATCATGGTAAGAGACAGATTACTAGGAGCAAAATACTCAGTTTTAGGATTTCAGAAAGAATCAAAGACTTTCTTGTCTGAGCATTACACTGACAAACTAGAAAGTGTAAAGTTAGTAGTTAGGTTTTTATTCTTTCCTCAAATCATTTCAGCCCTCAAATATGAAGGGTTTTCAGAACTAAAGACTAAAACAAAAAATACTATCAGATTTCAGATAAGAATTAATACAAAAAAGATCTATAGCTTATATTATGTAAGAAGCCAAACAGAATATTAGTCTCTTCTGTCCTAAAAAATTTATGACTATGATTGCCTGCAAGTATTTGATGAGAGCAGGCATAAGAAATGCACAAGAGAATTCTTTTCTAATAAGAATTATCATTAAGCTCAGTGCAATGTGATTAAATGAAATAAAACAGAGGGTTAACACCAAGAAAAAGCCTTCCAAAAAGCATATGAATTGGGCTGAATCACAGTGGGGAAAGATGACTCCCTCACCTGAAACTTTGCCATCCACAGAATACTGACTGAAGGTTTACATTTAGACACAATGCTAAGAATCCAAACCAGAATTAAATCAGTTCACTCTTATGAAGATAATAATGGTAAGAGAACATACAGTAGTAACTAAAATTTTAGAACAACACATAGAAATATACCTTTAAATTGTTAAAGTCATTATTTGGTATAATTTTCATTTCACTTGTAGAGTTTTAACAGCAGAGTTTTAATAGCAGTGAAATCCAGAGTATATTCCAAGAAGATGCGAAGCAGGTAATAGCATATATCACATAGTCAGATGTCTAGAAGCAATACTACTTGCAAATAGTTGCTGTCAGGTTTAAGTACTGGAAATTGTAATATTTCAATAACCTTTGCATAAATAAAAAAATACATTAATTTATTAACATTGATGTATAATGACACCAGCATGTGAGTCCAGAGAAAGAGAAACTACTGGAAAAGCCATATGTTCTTCTTTAAAATGTTCTATTGTAACTTGTGGTGAGGTCAAATAACTTGAGAAGTAGAATGCTGACAGAACTGCTTTTCAGAAGTTAACCAAATAAACATGAGAAACAACTCTACAACAATTTAAGTATTTCCAGAATATAAGTCTTGTCTCCAATAATCAACAACATGAAAAGAATGTTCAAGATATTTAAGAAAAAAAATCCACAATAGTGAGCATTTCTGTGATGTCATCAAACTAATACAGACAGGCACACTTATGAACTCTCACAACTCTAATTTCATTTGAGCAGTAGAAAATGTGTAAAAACAAAATATAAATAGGGACACCAAAGTATTTTCCTACAATTTGATTTTTTTTGTTTGTTTGTTTAAATGTTGTGCTTTAAATATTTTGGTAATTACTCATTTCTGTATCAGAAAACTTCTGCCTGGCCAAGACTGAAGTCAGACTTACAAGTGCTCTCACATTTAGCCTTATTTTACCTTTCTTTTATTTCTAGTATGAAAATATAACACTGAAGAAAAATTCTCAAATCATAGAGCACTAATCTAAAATAGTTGCAGTTGTATCCCACAGGGTTGACTGACTCAGTCAGCCCACTTCCTTCTGGTTACATGACTCTATCCTGCTTTTGCACTGCTAACACTGGATGTTTTTGCAAGCTGATTGACTTCCATAACCCAGATGAAGGATTTCTTTCTTCTACTGTTACCAAATTGAATTGATCATAGAAAGGACCAACAAACACCAGAGGCTAGGACAAGGTAAATAGGAAAAGCAGGAAAAAGCAGGCCAAAGTCAGGAACCTTCCTTTAGAAGCAACAAGTTTTTGAACAGGCTCACCATATTTCTTGGAACTATAGTCCTAAGAAACACTGAATGGTAAAAAAAGTTTATAATGGTTTAAGTCATAGAAAGTCTCTGAACTTTTGATTATTTTTTTCTAAAGCATACCCATGAACCTCTACTTTGCACACTCTCTCTGGACTTAATTCATTGGGGGCTTGTTTGATTTTTTATGAACTTGTTCGTTTCCATGACTGCCTGGATCTCAGGCATCACAACAACTAGCTTTCTTAACAAATGTGATTAAAGTCTTTGCTCTCTATTCACATTGCCTCATTCGTCTAAGACTTTTTGTTAAAACACTGTATCTGTGATATTTGCTACATCTAACTTCCAGTTTAAAAAAAAGTATCTACACCTACATATATACAAATACAAAAGTCACCTACTATTACCTCATCCATATCCTAAATACTCTTGCTTGTTTCACATTCCCATCTTGTAACTGCTGCTTAGCAAAGACAACATGCAGCCACCAACCAGCAAGAGCTCCATAACAGAATTCTAGTCTCACGCCCTGTTACACAGTGTTTAGTGACCACACTACGTTCAGTAATACATATAGGCATGCATATGTATCTGTATATATCACAATATGCTGAGTTGGAAGGGATCCACAAGGATCACCGAGTCCAACTCCTGGCCCTGCACAGGACCGTCCCCAAGAGTCACACCATGTGCCCAAGAGTACTGTCCAAATACATGCACACACATGTGCATACAGTGCATACGTTTGTGCAATATATATACGCAAATACCTAAGACACACAAGACAAATAACAGGAGTAATGATTTCTGTTAGGCACCACAGCCAGCCAAGTAGCTAGGATGCTTGTCCAAAATGACCAGATCAGATGGTCCTGAGAAGACTGAGGCTTTAATAAGTAAGTGGATAAAAGACAACTTAACCCTACCTAGAGCAATACATGGAACTACAGGTTTATTGCTACCCAGACAAACACTATAACCATCAGCTGAAGTCTCCTGCTCTACTTTTATTTATCCATCTTCTGGCTCCTCCTGACTCTTACAAATAAAACTGACTCCAGAAGAAAGATGCTTAGAGGCTTCAAGCTACTCGGTCTGTAATTATGGGTTGAAAAAACTACAACGGACAAAGAGCCCAGTTTTAAACCCATAGCATTGGAGGAATATCCTGATTCAAAACTTCCACTGTTTAGACAAATGTTCTAGCCACTACACTGTCATACAAAAAGGTCTACAGGCAACTTTTTTAAGATACAAAAATTCCCAACACTTATAAACTCCTGGAAGAATTTGTTGAGCCTTCCCTGGATGAATATAAACAAATGCAGAGCTTGCTATAAAACAATGAAGTATTTTCTAGCATCTGCAGTGTTGTTTGCAAGGGTATATTAGGATAGTCCCTACCCTCAAGTTTAGGACAAATTCCACCCCTACCTTCTCTTTTCTCAAGGTTTCAGACTAGAAGCTCCTTGCTATCAGCCACAAGGGAAGTTATACACTCTCAAGCCTACTGTGTATAGACTCAACTACATTAAATCTTTTTCAAAGTTTTGCTGTGAATTTGGCAGTTTTTCTTATTGACCAATCCACATTTTATTAAGGCATTTATGGAACACGAAGATGAAAATAGTCTCTGCAAGTCTCTACGAACAGTAGAAGTTTTGTAATAAAGCTTGCGTTTCTTGAGACCCTGTGATGCTCTGCAAGCTTGTGGAACCATGTTTTAGGTACTAGAGGAGACTAAACTAAATTGCTCCCCTGCTGAGTGTTCTTTAAAGCTCTCAATAATCAATACTGTATAACAACCTCAGTTCCTCCTTAGTCATTACTCAGGCTGCACTATCTCGCTATGATAAGGAAAAAAAATGATCAAGCACTATCACTCCTAAATTTCAGGTAACCTAGTAGCTCTTGGATTAGATGTCCCCAAGCTGTTCTGGCTGGACTGAGCATGCTACAAGCCTGATACTAGATGACACTTTTCCAGTGTGTTCAACAGGCAGAACAACTAATGCAGCAGCATGGTTTATAAATCTCCTATCAGAGACAATTCTGAGCCTGTCAATACCAAAAAGTCACACTGGTAAGTATGTTGAATGTTGGTAATATTGTCTAATGCAGAGTCTAGTCTAGAGTCTTCCAAGCTTGAATACATAAATATTACACTTGCTAGAAACACACAGAGAAAGAGGCAAAACACCTGGATGTTCAGTTAAATGCTCAACATTTCTTATATAAGGACCAGAAAGATACTGGGCAAGGTTTTAAATAGACAGGGATGAAAGCTGTTTATTTATATTGTAAATGGAAGAGAAGTAATGTCTACTAGAAGTTTGTATCACCCCTCTCATGACGCACTTCCAAAAGTTTTTGACTGCATTATTATTTTTCATTTTTCCCTGATCAAATCTCTCTTAGACAGAGACGTACTTTCCCCTCAAGCATAATCACAGAGCACTGCTCTTGTACTTGGTGTTTCAAGTATGAAAGAAAATTCCCATCTGAGGAAGAAACAACCATTTCTACTGCTGCATGCACTGCTTTCATGCATACAGGAGTAAATATTTTCATGATTAACTGTCTACAAAAACTATGACTTCAAAATAAATAAAAAGATACTAAGTTGGTTTAAAAAAAGTAAAAGATCAGAATTTGGAAACCTTCATTTTAAACAACTTACTAAATGTTTTAGCACCACCTCCTGGTCATACAACTACACAGGCTACAAGTTTAAATAAACTTTTGTCTGGGATACCTATAATGAATTAAAAATGCTTGCATATCTACCAGCAAATGTAATTTACAGCAAAATGTATCAAGTCAGGATCTCTCAGAACTAAGAAGTTAAAACATTCAAACACACTCAAAATTAGAGGACTCAAAATCTTACATTGAATGACATTTAAAAAATAGATACTATTTTAAATGCAGTGTACTTTGAGAAGATTATTACAATTATAGAAAAAATACTTTGAAAAATACACATGAATTTGAAACAGGATTAGAATTAAAAGATGTAAGTTCATAGAAAATGCAATAAGGGCAACACATATACCTTGAAATATTTTCTTCTGATACGTGTCATATTCATTAACATGACTCCAGAATTAACTCCAGTTGCTCCATAATAGGGATGTCTAGCAAAGCGATTATACCACCCGATACGAGGCTCTTCATGTTCTGGTGCCATTGCAGCAATTTGTGTGGAGTTGAACTTTCCCAGAAAAGACCAAATATCATCAACAGGCCTCAAAAACAGGATGTCAGTATCAACATACAGTAGCGAATCCACATTTTTGAGGATTAACTGCAAGGGAAAGAAATTTGAAACCAAACTTTTATGTTCCATTGAACTTCTCTTCATAAAACAGAAGGTGCTGCCCTTACACAAACTTTAACACATTTTTGCCATATGCAAATAAATTCATTTTAGGCTGACAGTCTGCAGTCAATAAAGTTGTCATCATGCTTGGCATTTTTAATAACTTTTGTAGAGGAAAACAGAGGTTTTATACACAATAGTAATGCAAAGGCACTCAGTCTACATTTTATACATCAGGACTCCTCAGGGAGCAGGTCTGCAGGCCAGGTAAAATGTTACTCTAACAGGAGTCCCTACCTCACTCCTGTTCCCTTGCTTTCCTATGCAGCGAATCAAACAAGGGAGGGATGTAAAAGCCCCAGAAGATACATTGTTCGGGAGATAGCTGCCACTGCTTTAATTCAACAGACCTGAAGGATGATTTCTGAAGTGTCTTAGATGAGCAAAGAAAAGGTTGCACAAAATAGTGGCAACAATAGCCCATTTTTTGTTTCATTTTCTCTGACACTTCTCAGACCCACACATGCAGGAAACTTTTCAACTAAATGAGGAAATGATGTGTGATAAATCCTTCTTACCTCTAAGAGGATGACATGACCTACACCTCTCTCTGAGGATACTGTGTCATAACGCAGTAATTGAGAAAAGGACTTTTATTCCATAGGGTATTAGTTCCACAGAAGGTAAAATTCAGAGGATTTTTTTTAAGATGTCATAAAAGTAACTTTCAGAAGTAGTAGAAGTCCTTCATTTTAAACCAACCAGATATCAGATTAACAGGGAAAACTTGATCGTTCATAACAAAACTTCTGCATTGTCCTACTACAGAGTAACTTACTGGCAAAAATAGCCTTTGTGAAGCACATGGTTTAAACAATTTCTTCCATTCCGCTGCACTCTCAGATGGAAATGTTATTGGATATAATGTGTAATTAACTTTTCCTTCATAGGGGAATTCATCAAGCTACATAAAAAGAAGAAATCACAGAAATTATTTCAGTTCAATTGTATTACAAAAAACAATGCAATCTCCCATTCAATTGGATAATTGAACACAACTGCAACATCTCTTTTCCATAACAGAAATGCTTCTCAAACTACAAGAATCTGTCAGCTAATCAAAATACTCAGACAAAAAGTGGCACCTGCAGGCCAGTATGAAGAAAACACATCATATCAGATCATATGCGAAGAGAAAGCAAAATAAATTAGTATTTACAAAAATAAGTATATTAAATAAAGCTCTTCCCCTTAACCAGTTTCCACAGGTGAAATAGCAGCCTTTCAAAATTTGAAATAACTTACTCCATTTTTGCCACAGTTACAGTTAACATAACATAGGTTTATATAAATTAGAACATATAATTACTAATGTCATAGTTAATATGACATTTTAAGCACAAAAGAAACACTTCCACAATTATATCCTAGTCAGCTTCTAAAACTGCTACTACAGTCATAATATTATATTCATTAACTGCAATTTACTAAACTTAGACATAACCATGTCTACCATTTTCAAAAACTGGTGTTTCACTGTCTAAACAATATAAGGCTGACTCATGCTGTAAGCAAAGGGACAAAAAAGGACAGATCTATAATTTTTTCTTGTAAAGTCAACTTTAAATAAGCTCACACTAGATAACTGGTTTGCATTCAGAACATCATAAACTTGTATTTAACAACTTTAAGGTGACAAAAAAGGAAGTTTTGGTCTGTCTCTAGGAGGAACAGGCATTCTTCTACAGGAAAAAAAAAATCAAAACTCCCTATCCAAAATTATAATGCCTTATTACCTTATTTTTAGGCCCCCCACATTTCTGCCACTGTATCAAACAACTACCATCCAGTAGAGAAATTGCTATATATATTACTCAAATTGTGCTACAGATTGATTTAATACATTCTTTGAATACTTACTATGTCTTTGAAACTCTCATGTAATTGATCCTCGGCAAAAATATGAAAGTGGAGAGGTTTGATGCTGAAAATAATGGCTGATCTCAACATAGTCACAGTCTCCTCCAGTCTTTCACCACAGGCCACCACTGCTAGATGCATTTTCTCAGAAGGATGTGTTTTCATATAATCATATCTGATACAAAAATATTTTTTCATTTGACATTATTTCTAGCACAGGCTTAAAGAAGAGCTCTACTATTTACTTCAAGAAGTAACTTAAAAAATGCCCTTTATGATACTTAAAACAGCAAAATATAACTCAAACACACATGCAAACTACAGCACTACACCTTATATACATGCTTACATTTAACCTGAATCATTCTTGTATTCACTCCCACTACCCCAGCCTACAAGGGAGAAACCAGGTTTAGAAGAGCTATACAGAAACTACACGAGCATTTACTTTCTTAGCAATCTTACTATTCATTAATAGCAAGGAATTTCATCAAAATAGCTATTTTAAAAGAAAGATTAGATGAAGTTACATCAAAATATGAAAGGCTGACAGCACATTAAGTTAATTTTTTAAGTTTAATTTTTAAGTTAATTTTTTTTCCCAGGAGTAAGTACAGTCATAGGTAAAAATGACAAATATAGCAGTTTCCAACTCAACAGAAGTGAGATAACTCCTACTTTCAGGAAGTTCTGTTAAGAACATTTTTGACTGATCTAGGCGTTTTGTCCATTTTCTGCTCCAGTAAGTCCTTTTCTGCCAAACCCACAGTTCAGCATTTCCCTAAGCATTAACAGAACACAAGTTTTCTCCTATCCTTCCATCCTGCAGGAGTACAACCTGGGTTGGAAGAGGTGGGAAACTAATAGCTCAGATCACCCTCTGGGATGCCCTGGTGCTCCCAGCGGTTCTGGATCCCTCAGGTACATTGACCACATGCACTGCTCATGTCCTTGATGCTACATTTTAAAGTTGCTTCATTATTTTAATATAACAGGTTAAAATTACCATCTGGTAAATACCATTAGCTTGGTGACAAACAATGGGCATATTAAACCTAAAACCATATTCTCCTGGATTTCATATATTTCATTTGTTAGAAAAGCTTTCAAAGGTTTCAAACTTAAACTTCAAAATAATATGCACTTGAGCTATTTGCACAGACTATGGGAGAAGGGGCACTAATAGAATTAAGAGTATCTGAAGGTTTAAATTACAAATTTCTTCCAAATTATGCCAACAAAAAACAATGCTGAAGTTAGAAAATACTTTCCTAAACTCGCAACAATAGAGAAATGCTTGACAAACCATCCATTCTTGGAAACTGGTCAAAGAGAGATACTTCAAAACAAATTAAAAGATGTGATTCTCAGCACAATCTCCACTCAATTTATGTAACTATGTAGATACATGCAAGTTTTCCTTTAAATTGCCAATAGATACCATGCAAATACACCTTTTTTTGTTTAAGACACAGAATAGCAACATACATTATTTTCAGTTCCAAGCGGCAAAATATAAGTAAAGTTACCACTGTAAAACTGCTGAATTTTAGTGGAGCATAAATAAATGCTCCACTTTAAAAAAATACTGAGTTTTGAAATAATTTAATTACATGGAACTAAAAAAAACCAAACCTATCTAGGGATTTAGGGATTTAAGATTAATAAAATTTTAATTAGAACATGCAACCTTAAGTCAAGGCTTGGGGCATTATTAAAAATCCCATGGACAAAAGATCTCATAAATCAGATTCAGATCCAAAATAGGGTACATAAATGAAGATGCTAACACACAAAACTGTGTCCAAAGTCTCATTAAAGCAAACAGAGATAAAGCGCCAGGTTATGGAGTATAGACAGTAATTCAACTTATCACCAAGAAAAGACCTAAGGCTTGAATCGATTTTTAACATAGGTATAGTGCTATTTAATAAGTTCTAGAATATCCCATCTAATCTCCAGATGCCAGTCCAGAAGGACTGGGCGTTTTCAAAAATTATGTATCTACTAGTCCTATGGAGATCTCAAGGGTACCCAAGTGCTTCTCAATTAACACCAAGCATTTACTTTTCAGCAATTAAATGGCTTATCACCTGGATCATCCTCTCTGCTCTTTCAAGTTTAATGACTGTTTAAGACCTGCTTGACATAGACACTAATATGCAGATGTCTATAGTCAGATGATTTAATCTGCACACTAAAACCTTTTATGTTTTACAGTAAAATATGAAAAATTAGTTCAGAGTAATAAAAAAAACCCAAACCTTGAAATGCAACGAAAGCATGCCCATTCAGACCTTTATATATAAAGCTAATTTAAGCATTACACCATGTAGTAAGTAGTAATGTAAAAAACACAATGCAAGCTGAACATGAGGGTAGTTGAAATGCACAAATAAGTACACTGCTACAGTGTGAAAAAGCTGCAAGCAGCAGATTAGCCTCATCACTAATCCACTGAAAAGGGAATTACAATAATTAAGCCCTGAAGTCACGAGAGCCTACAGTGATATTCCAAGGTCATGTAATAAATAAGAGCAAAACTACACAAACTGCACAGCTGCAAGCCAAGCTCCTGAACCACATGTAACACTCAGCTTTCCATAAAAAATGGTGGGCAAATTTTATGCCAAAAATTATGCCAAAGCAACTCTAAAACACACTGAGATTCAAAGACTCTCTTTTAGCTACATCTAGCAACATCTGTGAATAAACGAACATGTCAAGCCATACAACAAAAAAAATGAACATATTTATAACACGTTTTACAGTTGCTTTGTTCACACAATCTCTCTTCTATGAGTTTCTGAATTAATGAGCTCAATTTTTTAAATCTGTGCTTAAAAATATTTTTTTAAGGCAACAAATACTTAGAATGAACTAAGAACTTCAGTTTGTACAATATGAGGAACAGCTGGACTCAGATCCAAGTTCACAACAAAGTTTTATTCCTGAACCAGATGGAACAAAGAAGCTGCTGGAAAGAACAGGCCACCACTCCTTCTGGGGACTACACATTATGAAGGGGATGAGACTTATTAAGTCTCGGAACATATTAAGGTAGAACTTATGAGACTCCAGAATTGTGGTTCTTACTCCAAACTCAATCAAAAGACATCCTTTAGTGATTACAAACTGCATTTCACTTTCCTGCACACAGACCACTGGGAACCACTGCCTGACACTAGAAGCAGCATAAAATAAAAACTGTCCAGCAGAGGTTATCAGCTTGAGCTCCGCAGTCTCACCTTCAATGTGAACATGTCTCACCCACAGAGTCAATTATCTATCTCATGACTTGTCTTGCTCCCTTCTTCAATGCATGGCTTTGGTCTTCCCCACGATTCTTTTCAAAATTATCTGCCTTCAACTGCTCCCTTTTCTACTTCTCCTTTCTGAGTTTTCCAGTCTCTGTAACCCTTCTCTGCTGAAGTTGTAGTCATGCAACTACTTCACCAGAAGCCAGGGAAAGGAGAGCCATGTTCATTTAGAACTCCTGGTATCTGGTATAGCCAAATGATAAAAGGTCGTTTGGCAATAAAATTTTTTTAGCAGTTCAGTACTTGAGTTGACAATGAGCAAAAAAAATTTTACAAGAACAGTAACTTGTCTGAACCTGAGCAAGTCTGGTATCAGAGTATCACAGCTGTGGTAGGAACTCTTACTGAATGTCAAATACAGGTGGTCAAAGGGTTAAGACACTCAAAAGTGAGGAGCTACTTTCAAAAAAATTGTTGAGAGGCAATGTGGAAAACACAAAAAAACACAAAATATTTTTATATGCTCTTTTCTAATGACTAATACCCTGATTTTCTGGTGTGGGAGAACTTAGTGGAGAATCCAGAAAAAGCAAAAATAGAGTGAAATATGAAGTGTATTTTAATAAGAATTTCAGACAGACTAACACAGAAAACTTGANCTGGTAACTAAAATGGAAGAGAAAGAATGCATCTGTAATCCAGCAGATGTTGAGCAGGATGCCATGACGGGATTTGAGTCTTCAGGGACAAATAAGAAAACCTCATTTGTCTGAAGAGACTAATTACACATAAGGGGTAGGGACAGTAAAAATTAATGAAATAAAACACCTGAGACAGAGGTCCACACATACACTGGTTAGTTTAGAAAACATTTAAAACTATACACTTTGACAATGACAGAACAAAACCATATACTTTAAAACATGCTGCTCATTAGCAGCATAAGATCAGGTACATGCCTTGGCCTGAAGTATTTCTGTGTCAAGTGTTGACCTTCATTCTATACTGAGCAATTCTCTGCAGGGTTAATAACCTCAGAGAGGAACATAACTGGATATGCTCAATAAATCTGCTACAAAAACGTTTTCCAGAGCCTGTCTGTCAAGACACCACCTCATAGTTAATGATGTTTACTATGATGCATTGTATATTAAATGAGCATTTCTAGGTCAATTACGATTATGAAGCTACAATTTGGTAGCAAGCTACAGAGGTTTGTTTTGACAGGTTATTCTCTAGAACCTTCACTGCATCCCAGCTGGACTTCTTAGGGGTGGGAAAAAACCACACACACACAACTCAAATTTTATCACCTCTAAAATACCCACCAGCTCCACAAAGATCTTAGCTCTGTCCTCCAGACTTGACACAGGTACAGCAGTGAGGGTCACTTGCATTTGTTTAAGGTAGGATACTCCTGTTCTCACATAACACACAGAACACAGGTAAGAGGGTACCAAATCCACAGGAACACCTTGTATACAATTCCATCTAATTAGCAAACATTAAGCCTATCCCAATCCCATTCTGCTTTACTGAGGTCATGGTACAACAGCTACTTCTGCTGCACACATACACTGCTCCATACCTTCAAGAGCAGTCACAGCACTACAGTACCTACTGTGACTTGTACCTTCAAAGAATTGCCAGTGTGACCAGGGCAGTTTTTTCTCTTTTTTTTAAGCAACATTCAAGTAGAGACTCTGTTACTACAGAAAGCCACAAGTCTACCTTACTTCTTTGTTACAAACTTGGTGCATTAGAGTTCCTTTTTTCCTCATGTGTTGACATACTATTAAGAACATGACTAAGGATCAACAGGAAGCACCCTGCTCAAATTCGCTAGTAATCGAGTTGTCCTCTCCTACTACCTTAACTTGTCTGGGGGACCCAAGGAAGGAAAGATTAGCATCCAAGTACTGAGAGAAGAGTTGTATGAATAACTGAAGCAATAAATGGACCTTAGTCGTCCTTTTATATTTTACTCTGGCCCATTCATTGAGGAGTTTCCATTTTTAATCTAATTGCATGAGATTTGAACTGTGTAAAACTATTTGCTGCTTTCTAAGAAAAATGCCATCATCCTAACTTGCACCACTAGTTTTTAGGTAGTATGACCATGTCACATGACAGTAACACAAAAAAGAATAATTTTGTAGGTTACATAAAACATTTTAAAAAATTATTCTACATCAAAGCAAGTTCTCCTACACTTGTTCTGAAAAAGCTACAGTAGCTTTTCTTTTCTTTGATCTTTTCTCTGTACGGTCTATAATGTAGGAGGAATCCAGTATTCAGTTTCCTAAACAAAGTCACTTAATAAAAAGTCTCTCAGTCCTTCCGTAACACCATTAAACTATGTTTCCTTGATATTATAACCAAACAAATTAGGTTGTCAGGCTCAGCTGTGTTAATGTTGTTTACACTTATGTGTCTTCTTCCTCATTATAAAGAGCCAATCTCATTATCAGTGCAAATATTTTACCCATAGCAGTGTTTTTCACAATTAGCATGGAAGTAAGAAGGCAGCAAAGGCTACACCAATTTAAATGCAGCTGTTAAATAATTCTCACACTTATCAGAAGTAGGATCAAGGTAACTACAGACATTATCTGGATTTGAAAGGGATGAAAATTCTAGGTTTTACTTAGCTTAACTTTCTACTACTGCACTGAAATAAAAGCATGTCATAATCAGATCTTATTTTGTAAAAGTATGCTAATGATACCACTGCATACGACATTCAAATGTAATCTATTCAACTGCCAAATTAAATAGTAGATTAGGTTTGAAGTTACAATATATTAATACATTTAAACTGATGACAAAAGTATGAAATGCATCATCCAATGTGCTAGCTAGTTTAGAGACGTCCCTTTTTTCATGACTGTCACAATTTATCTCAACATGTTCAGAACACGTGAACCTCAATATACTCAAAAATTAGTGAAACTTTCTTTCTTAGCAGACAACACAACCCACTTAGCTGCAACATGCAACAACTGTAATCAAGTTGGTCAGATAGCCATAGTAATGACCCTAGGAATTTCTTCTTAGTCAGTCACCATAGGGCATGAGCACCCATATCAGCTTGATGACACTGCGCACCTTGAAAGGTTTACTAGAAAAGACAGACATCATCTACACCATGCAAAACCTGAGCCTGTTGTCTTTATCAGCATTTTTTTAAATTTTGATAAAATCTATACCACTGTATGTAAAAGCAATCTCATGCTTCCTCTGTCTTTGTGAAAGCTAACAATACTCTGTGCCAAAAGCACAACACAAGATATTCTCCCTCAATTCTCCCTTGTTAATCAGAATGGTGGTAAAAAATGTGCAGGCAGAATAGCTACAAAACTCTTCCCACATACAGAATAAACAACTGATTAACTCATAGACAAGATCCTTATTATCCATTATTAGAATGAGCACCTGCTCAGAGCTGACTGATTTCAAATGATCTTGAACTACTGCATAAGTCATACTTACTTGTAAAGATGCAACTTTAAGGACGCAGTCTATGCTTTAACATATTGTATCCTAAAGAACATTCTAAATTTGTTTGTGTTTTTGGGGTTTTGTTGTTGTTTGTTTTTGTTGTGGTTGGTTTGTTTGTTTGTTTTGGGGTTCCCCCCCCCAGTACTTTTGGATTAAGTCCCCTCCTCAAATTCTATAAAATACATAACTCAAATTAAAAACATCCAAACTTAACTATTAAGCATATCTGTCACTTTTTATTGCAAGTTATACTATAGGTATTACGGGGCAGCAATTTTAGGAAAATAATTTATCATTAACTTTTCACACTATATTCAGGTAGGCTTTTAAGAGATGCTAAGAAGTTTCTATTTAATGAAGCATGAAGGAACATAATGGAAAAAAAAATTCTACTCTCTGTAGTAACGCTTGAGTCAACATTTTTAAAAAACATCACGTAAAAGGAAAACTCCAGCTAAAGGCCTCCATATTACAAGCAGTTGAAATGCATGTGGAGCAATCAAAATATTTTGTTTTGTCACCTTGCTGAATAGCAGCTACACCTGTCTGCAATCAAATAAGAAAGTACTATTTAATAACAGAGCCTACCTAAAAGCAGCTTCCCAAAAGCAGTTCACTCCACAAACATCAGAGGGCAGCATCCAATAGGAATTCCAGAAAGATACAGACAAATTCTTACACCTAACAGAATAAGACAAAAATAACCTATATAAATGTTACTGATTTTATGGCAAAGTTAAATGGATTATTTTCTAGCTCAAACATAACTTGGATAGTTAATTACTTTGCAAAAAAAATATGTAATGCAACTTGAATACAGAGGAGGTGGTATTAGATGCCAACCAGGTAGACTTTTTAAGGGAAGAATGGTCCCATCCTTTCCTCTTCATATATCTTCAGAGAGAGAAAAGAGGGACTGTGATTTCTGAGGGTCCTTCTGTCCTTGGCTTAGTCCATAGGTTACAGAATGCAATACTTACTGCTAGAAAGAACTCTATCACCACCTTTGTCTACTAAAAGCAGAGGAGTAACTGTAACTTCATTTTCAAGGTTATATTGTCCATTTCACACATTCCCTATTCATCCTTTATTCACTGCAAACCTGCAAATCTGATTTTTAATAAAAAACAGGGCTTTGAAGCACCAAGGAATTCCATTGTTTCATAACAAAAGGTCAATGCAATACAGAAATAATCACCATGTTCGGCAAGTTCTTTTCCTCCATGCTAATAGCAAGACTAATGATTTATTAGCTTGTTCTACACCAACAACAAAAAAAAAAGCAGGTTTTACTAGATCACCACTACATTCTTATGCAAGAGCAATTTAGGAAATATTTAAAAATAGAAACGGCAGCCTATTTGCAAATGTTCTTGTGAGAAAATCAACATCAAGATTTAAGATTGGAAATGAGCAAGCAGAATACTATTAAGAAAGGGATATACTCGAGCGACCTTCTCTGCTTCCTGCTCTGGTGACACAAAGCCAGTAGTCCTTATTCTCCTTTCAAAGTTAGCATCTGTGAATGAGAATCGTGCAAGAAGAAAACAAACACAAAAGCTGCTGATGGAAAGGTATTTAAGGACTGAAGCTTCAAAACTCTACTGGAAGTTGGTTTTGCAAGTTTGAAATGAATCAGTACCATCTTGGTAGTGTCATCTGGCATCTATAAAGGCCAATGATTTGCAAATAGCAGACAATAACAGATCAAGGTAGCATCAAAAAGTGGCAAGGTGTGCAATTTCTTCTTTATGTAACACTTGAGGAAAAATTACTTGATAAACAGTGTATCAGAAAGCCTCATTATGTGCTGGAGGGGGGTGCAGTTCTTTGGTAGAGATCACGGGAAACCCTTGTGCTCTGTAGAAGAGTTTTCAAGCAATTCAATGGCATGATTTAAGAATGCTGTCCACAAATAAATATCCAGGTACAAAAAATTAAAATACAGATATTTGCACTCCTCTTTACCAAAGGAAATGGTATAAAACCACAAGTTCTCTCTGCCAGATTCTTTCTTACATCCATCTTTGTGGCTTTTGAAGTTTTTTAAAAACTTCAAGGCATATTAAGACCTTGCACTTATCTGAAGAGCAATCTTTACAAACTCCACTGTGCACCTTTTTGAAGTAACTGGTTTTCAATACTTTAGGATAAATTAATATACAATCTCTCAAAAACAGTTTTCTGGTTTGGAAGATTATTATGCTATTATTATCACAGGGGATTCCTCTTGCAGCTGTCAGCAACAGTTTTTTTAGCTGTCTTGAGGTATTACCCTATTGAAACTACCAAGGCAAGAGGCAAGTTTGAAGTAATGCCTAAAGTCACTTCTCTGACACATTAGGCCTTTCCAATATTCCGTTCAACACAACAACAAGATTATTAGCCTCAGATTCGAATCATATATTTCATGTTTAAAACAAAAATGTTACTAGGATAGGTAGGTATGTAATTTAGCTATGTAACACTAAGACTTTTTACCCTTTCAATAGAAGTCTCTCTCAATTGATAATATGCTACAATATTACACAAGATTTTTGCATACAAAGAATTAAGAGACTGGAATCATCAGACAGCATTTTCTTCTTGTTATTCACAATAAGATCATTCTAAATGCCACTCATGCAAATATTTTTTTTATTCATAATGAAATCTGAGGAAAGCTTAGACGACAAAAAATTGCTTACAAAGCTAGGGAGATATATTGTATCTGTTCATCAAACAAACACAGTCATTGTTACCTCAGCGAAGTTACTAGTCAGACAGGAACACACACCTCCAGCACTAGGGAGGGATATTTGCTCACATCTATTATAGTTATGTGATTAAAGGCTAGACTCCACAAAGAGAAAGCAACAAATAATGTCAGGTGAAAGAAATGCAGCAATCTAACCCAGCCCAAATTCATGACAGCAGTGAGCCACGAACCAGGCAGAAGATCCGCCAGATGAGCAAACAGGAGAGACTCTCTATCCCACTGTACTGACTGCCTAACGGGAACACTGGCTGCAGGGGTGTGGGGCTTACTGTGGGATCAGGGCAGACTAGGGAGGAATGAGAATGTAAAAAACAGTGGGAAGATACAAGGGTCCAGTCACATGTGAACAGGTTGCCAGTCAGTATGATTGGCCATGTTGTGTGCCTGATCACCAACCTCCTTATTAAACTTAATTTCTCTTTTCCTGGATGACAGGAGTGGGTCTGTGCCATGTGCATGTACAGAGGTCCAAGTGTCCACAGATCACAGAGGTCCATGAGCCTGCAGTGCCAGGAACTGGAGATACGTTTGTGCACACAGCGCGTAGGTGTGTGCATGCTGGCACATGTAATCACTAGCAACCAGACCAGCCCACTTGCAAAGCAAGAGGTTTGGGAGATAAACATAGAAAAGCTGCCTGTATTGTGACTTTGAAAAGAAAACTTCACAGAATTAAAGGACAATTTTAAATTACTGTGCAACATACACAGTAATGCACAAGTTGCAGCCACGAAGACTGAGGCCCTGTGCTCAAATGAGTAAAGTTTTAACCATAAGAAATTCCACAACAATCAGTGGTAATCTCCTAATGGAGATCAGTTTCAAGAATACTTTTCAGTCCACATGGCGTATTTTATGCCACTGTGACTTCACAGCAAACTTAGCAGAA
Organism: Formicarius rufipectus; assembly: GCA_013399695.1. NCBI lineage: Eukaryota > Metazoa > Chordata > Aves > Passeriformes > Formicariidae > Formicarius > Formicarius rufipectus. Next base: position 121,855 of record VXAU01000110.1, on the reverse strand, counting down.
CGTCTAAATGCTGAGGGTTGCAGCCAGGACTACTGTGTTCCTGTCAGTACTGCAGTAACAACCTAAGTCTAATTAACTGCATGAATCAATCAAGAGACAGACTGGTATCTCATATAGCATAATCTACAACATGCAGCAAAACAGGAAGGATGCATTTTTTAGTTACTTCCTGTTCATAAGCACACAGGAATAAAAATTTGGGATGATGTGATGCTCTATACAACTGCCAAAAACACTGAGAATTTCTGATTCTTGTTAATAGCTTTTCCTGAATATTTGCAGCAATATCACAAATTTGCCATGACATATTTTGTCATAGAGGCAATTGCTTCATTAGACTGGAGACAACAAATGCAATGTTAAATGTCTGACACATGACAAACTGTAACAGGAACGATCTTGATAATGTTTCATTAATTTACAATACTTCTATGTAAAATAACATTTGCTAGTCAAATTTGTTTGACAAATTCAGCAGATTCTTAAAATTGTTTCAATTTAAAAGGACAAAACAATGAATGATTTGAAGTTTAACTCATATTTTGAAATTCTTAAGACAGGTTCTGAACCAATTTCTCAAGACCTAAGAACAGCTGAGAAGCAGATTGGTGAAACTGCTGGTCAAGCTATGATAAAGACAAAACCAGCTGTGCACAGGCCAAGGAAAGAATCAACTACCTGTCACAACCACCCTCCTCTGCTAAGCTAGTGTATGTACTTTCTGCACATCTCCACACACTATAATCCAGATAATTCTCCCCTTGCCAGGATAGTTACAGAGCAAGAGATCAATACAGTCAGATATCAGCATCACACACAGCAAAATAGTGTGGCTGGCTAAATTACAGCATAATGGAAAGATGTTTCATTTGAATAGAGTCAAATTCACTGACCTCACTAACACCACAGAACTCACAACAGACTGATTCCTACTCTATTTCTCAAACTTGCTGTTAGAATAGCACTTTTTTGGACCTGAATAGAAAGATGAACATTATCTGCCTAACTGAAGTGGCAATATTGATAAAAGTAACTGAAGAGTCACTTCTATAACAGCCTGCTAATTAACTCATCTGAGAGCATGGGAAAAAAGACTGACTTGAAAGGATACTCCTCAGACAGCAGATTACAGCACAATTTAATGACATATATATAGTATACATACTTATACACTGGTTTTGGGGGGATTTTGTTTTATATTTCATTTTCCTCTCAGCCACTTTCTTCATCCATAAATCCTAGTAGCAAAGGAAAAAAGACCAACTATATATACTGCTTTTTGATTGATTTTTGTATTTTCTGGAAGCAGATTTGTCAATATGCTTTCATTTTTTTTCAAGTTCAGATCCACTGTTCATTTAGCTATTATATATGACTGTACTGACTATCCATTACTACTCTTCTCACAGGAATGAATAATCAGTAGGACAATTTGCCCTCATTGTTAATCTTTCTTCACAGCTAAATCCCAATGTTAGCTGTTTAAAAATTTAGCTGTTAAATTCTTAAAATGTTTTTCAGCTGTTTGTATCAAGTTTCAAGATAGAAGCCTTTAGTTTCCAGTCCTCTTGTTCCTCATGCTGGAGTAGCATTTGAAACAAACGACTCCTCACCAAACTGATTACCTGACAAGTTCCCCTGAATTATTATGTTTATTGGAGGATCTTGCCTCAATCTGTAATTCTAGTTTCAATATGGTCCTTTCTTTTCAATTATTGTTTTACTTAAATGCATCATCACTATTGCCAAATTCTTCCGGGGATGGTGTTCCAAAGCCTTATTCAAAGGCTGAAGTTTTCATGTTTGCATGTTCTGAAGAATAACAAAAAATTCGATGTCCCTCATCCCAGAGAAAGACTGAGCTCTTTCTGCCCTTATGGCATTTGTAAACCAGAGTATTCAAGCAAAGAAAACTTTTCTTGGCTAAAGTGAAGAGAAAAACACTGCTGAGTGCATAAATGCTTTCCAGTAATAGTTAGATTTGCTTAGCTGAAGTGTATTTTATAAAGTTATCAGTGAAAACAGCTGAAGCAACCCATTTATGAAAGTTACTATTAGTGCATATAAAATGTTAAACTTTAAGAAGGATTAGAAGGCTATCTGAACACAATTTTTACTAGAAGGTTATGAACCCTTCAGGATATTTATTACATGATCACAAGACAGTCAGAAGTGGGCATAAAACAGCCAAATGGTCATCATGCTCAGTTTCCACTGAAGAAACAGCTTATGTATAAAAGCTAAAAGACACCAATACATTCACGTATCACTTACATGAGTGAATGTAATGCAGTTTAATACTTGGAAACAATTGAAACACGCATCTAAAGGAACAGTCATGCAAACTGTGTATTTTCTCTAGCAAAACAAGTACCAGAATATAGTTTTTTTCCTTGCACTTCTATTTAAAATGGATTTATTAAACCAATAAAATCTTACATAGAACTGTTGAAGGTAACTCTTATCTTAGTTACCATGTTCCTTAGAATTAGTAGATTTCAACTTCTCACAAGTTTGTTATCATGAAATAGAAATAAGAAACACCATCCTCACTTCCACCCCCACTAAATCATAATCTGTATTAATTTGAACTAAAGCAAAAGCACAGGGGAAAAGAAATTCTCTGAAGCAGTCACACCAGTCAAAAGCTGGGTTTCACATTTCAGCTGACTCTATCCCGAGTAACTAAGAATGCTGTTTCATGGTCTTTGAAGATTATTAAGTCCAAGTTTGTCATCCTACCATCCTCCATAACTCCTCTGCACCAACACTTTCATAATTACGTGATGAGGCAGTTCAAAGCGCTGAGCTGGCAAAAAAACTAGGTGATTTTCAGGCAGGTCACCATGCCAGATGAATTCACTTGTGTGTTCCGACAAGCACAGGCAGTACAAGGAGTGGGGGGCGCCAGAGTTCGGGCAGCACTGGGAAGGAGTTACCATGGCCGAACCATCAAACTCACACTGCTTTAAACTGCCGTAGAATCTAAGCAGAGCTACACAGGCTGGCCCAGAAAGGCGTGGCCCCAATTTCCTCTCCAGTTTCAGTAACAGATTTCTCGTCACTCCTCTTTCCCTGGCATTAGGATTCCGGTAGGTGAACGGGATTATGAAACTGTAAAGGAAAACTAGGAATTTTCATTCCATAATCTCACTCACCCCTTGACCACGTAAAAATGTATGCTGCCGATAGGAGTCAGGCAGCAGAACTACGCAGCTCTGCGAAGTGCGAGATGCTCAGATTTACACCGCTTTAACTGCAAAACAGAACTCGCCAGTCTCTGTGAGAAGTCTGGTACTATTAAAGTATCCCACAATAAGTTTCGCTTCAATTAAATTATATTTTGTAACTCTAAAGTTACCAAGTTTCAGAGCTGAATGAGCACCCTGAAGTCTCCTCCGTTTGGAAAAAGGAAACGCCCCCTCCTCGCCTCGCCCGCCCTGTCCCACCGGGAGCAGCCAGGGACGAGCCCTGAGCGGCAGGGACTCGCTTCGGAAAGTTTCCCTGGCTTGTTCAAGGCTTCTGCAGCCGCTGTTCTGCGGGGCGGGAGCGCACGGAGAAGCCGCCGCCCGCTCCCGGCCCTCCCCGCAGGAATGCGGCGGGAACCATCGCCCGCCCGGCCCCGCCCGGCCCCGGNNGGCTCGCCGCTTCTCCGCCACCGCCAGCGCCACCCGCGCGGGGCGGTGCGCAGGAGCGGGGCGGGGCGGCCGCGGCTTAATGAGCCGCCTCCTCCTCCTCCCTCCTCCGTCCCTCCCTGCCGCTGTCCAAGCTCAGGCGCGGCTCCGCTCGGGGCGGTGGAACACTTCCCCGGGCAGAAGTCGAGAGAAGAAAGGTGCCAAGCAGGGACAGCGCAGCGCGGGCACGCTAGGAGCCCGCAGGCTCAGGCGAGCGTGGGGCTAAAATCCAAGCAAAATGACACTTTCTTTCCCCACGCTTCCTGTTTCTGTGGCGGTCACTTCGCTTTTCCTGTATAAAAGCTTCACAGCTGCCTCTCCACGAGGATATTCTCTAAGTATAAGTAGGCAAAGGGAGGGTGCTAAGAGGATAGAGCCAGGCTATTCTTGGTGATGTAAGCAATAGAACAAGAGGCAACGAGCAGAAACTGATGCATAGGAAGTTCCACCTGAACATGAGGAAGAACTTATTTGCCGTGCAGGTGACCCAGCACTGGAACAGATTGCCCGGAGGAGTTGTTCACTCTCCCTCACTGGAGATAGTCAAGAACTGCCTGGACGTAATCGTATGCCGAGTGCTCTAAGAAGGCTCTGCTTGAGGAGGGAGGTTGGACTACTGTGGTCCCTTCCAACCTTTACTCATTCTGTGGTTCTTGGGCAGCTGAAGTTACACATATGTCCTTTCTCCTTGTACAGACACAATCAGAGCATGCAAGTCACTTTGGAACTCCAGTGCTCTTCCCTCCTCCAGTCTTGGCATACAGATGGCTGAGCAGTACCCTGGCCCAGGGAGCAAGTGGGTGATGCTGGGCCAGGAGAGCGCTGGGCTGGAGAAGTTTGGTGAACTGAGCCTGAAGGATTTGTCTGGGGTCACTAGCAAAGAGAGGGCTATTTTGCCTCAGCAAGTCATGCTTATGGACAACAAGATGTAGGTCTGGGAAGTGGCAGAAGAAATAATAGCTGTACATCCTGATAGATGGGGGGAATATTGGTTGGGTTTCAGGTGAATCCTATAGAGTAGTGCATATCCTGTGCTCCCCTGGGCCCAGAGCACTGAACAAAAGCCTAACAGCCTAACTAACCTATAGTGTTTTCAAGTTGAATATTTCAAAGTCATCACTCAGTGCTGCTCTCTCAGCTTCAGATGCTAGTTTGAAGAAAAAATAAAAGTTTGGAGTAATTCTGCTTCCTTCTTTGTCCTCGCAGTGCATTCGGTTCACATTTTCTCCATGGACTAGAAACACCCTTTTTTAAAAAATGATAATATCCCCTTTTAACTGCATGAATTCAGGACCCTGAATTTTAAGAAAAATGCCAACATGATTCACAATAAAACGTAGAAAAATATTTGGCATAGATTCTGTGGCCTAGGGGTGTATATCATATGTGAATTCCCATAAAACCTTAGCCATAGCTTACTGCTGCTGTTGGCTGTGCTTAAAACAGGGGGGAAAGCAGAATGCCAGCTGAGAGCTTTGGTAGTTGGAAGAGAAGTAACACTAAAATTGTCCTGCCAAAATTATTCATCACCTCTTCCTCAAAACAAAAGAAGAAATGAGAAAAGGTGGCCGTCAGAAAATACTGGATACTCAGCTCTATAGTGCAGATGCCAGGATGATTACTAAGAGATACAAGCAGGGAAATTGGAACTAAGAAGCACAATCCAAGTAAGGGACTATGGGGTACAAGGAACTGTGAGGAGAATTCAGGGCCAAAAGATGGCAGGCTAATGATGGGAGTCATAGGTGAAATGGGGGAGGATTTATAAAAAGAACTCTTTCTAGAGTATGTTTAATGAAGGGAAATTTATGTTAGTGAGATCCATATGCTGGTTCACATCACAGAAACCCAGCTCTGAAAGTGCCACTCAAAGTCTTACCTGGGTTTTCTACCCCTCTGTTCTGTGTTCCTCACTGCTTTCTGCCACAACTTGCCATTCAGCTTCCCTGATTTTGTGTTTGCACTCAAAATCTGGCTCATTGTTCTCATTGCATATCTGCCTGCTGACCTGTGTCATGAATTTGTACACTGTCCCACTTCACAGCCCCTTACATATACTAGCATGTCCATATGTCAGGGAATGAGTAACACATATGATATGAGAGTCAGAGTGGAGAGATACAACAGAGTATTTACTGACAGCAAGCGTCAAAGCAGAGAACAGTTAGTCTCTACTGAGGCATCACACTTGCCACTTTCCATGTCCTAGACATGGAAACTGAGGTCTGAAGGGTGTCACAGTGGCACCAAGAATGAATGTGGCAGCTGGGCAGCAATAATGCTGTCATGTTTCAGAGGAAGAAAGCATACTCTTGTATGAGAAAAGAAGAAATAAGGAGTGCTAAAGAGAGGCAACACAGGGAGAATTTTTTTATTATTATTATCAATCATGTCATTACCCAAATAGGAACTTCCATGATTCTCTTCATTCAATAATAAATGAATAATTAATCATAGAGAATATATCTGCAGTGCTCTAAAAATATAACTAAGGCAAGGTCAGAGAGAAAGTTAATATCTTTTGTTAAACTCTCTGATGCTAATGGGAAGCAAAAAACAGCTAAACTTGTGCACACACATAAGTCCATTTTCACACTGCAAAATCTGTCCCTTTAGTCTAACTATAAGTTGGTCTGATAAAAGATAAAATGCTTCTTACTGCAAACAGCACCTTGAGTAAGCAAGATAAGTAAAAGTGTCTTGAGGGTAGTCTGAGTACCTAGGTTGTATCACTGAGAAAAAACAGTCAGACAGTATCCAGTTACCTAATTCTGCTTATAAATTCTTTAAAGATTAATAATTATGGATCTTTATTACCCGCCACAAATAGTCACTGAACAATATGTAACATATTAAGCTATAATGCTTGCTAGTCTTCAATAAACTTAAAACATGAAGAGGTATAATCAGGTGCAAGAGTATCTCCTTTTTTCAACAGTTTCAAATCTTTACATTCTTTCTTGACTGTAGTTACTTAGCCATGGTAACTTTTGCATTTTTGGAATCCAATTCTATTTACTATGTCCAGAAAATAGCTTAAATCCAGAAAACAGCAGTCTTAGTAAACTATGAGTGTTAAATAAGCGTTTAGAAAACTCATCTTTTTAAAAGAATCAGCATCTTATACTTCTGCAAGTGTGTTCAAGGGTCAGGAGAACACTTACTGTGTGCCAGAAAAGGAAATAAACTAACAACTCATTAGATCAAGATACAAATCAGATCAACTTAATTTAAAAAACTCAGTCCTAATCAGATGCATTTGTATCATTCCCCCTGGTTTTGTTCTTTCAGCAAGTTAAACCATTAGTTAAGTTACCAAAGCAAAGAGATTTCGTGCTGACAGCTTTGTGTCAATGCTGCCCCGTTTACAGAGCAGTTAAGGGGTTTTCAAAGGCAATGATGCTGTCTTTGATGTTCATGTGCCCTTTAATACAAACTGCAGTGTCAACACTTAGCTGTGATAGATTGCAAGGTTTGGTAAGTATAAAGAAATGGCTTTGTTGCCATGTGTTGGACATATGGTATCATCAGAATTCTTGGGGCGATGACCCTTGTCTGTTTCTGCCAGATACCACTTTCTTTTTTTTTCCTCCCTGTTACTTTTTAAGAAAAAGACTTAGTTTTGTACTACTGCCTTCCACTCTTATTCCGTCTACTCTGCAAATCTCCCAAGGTATAAAAATGCCTCCAATGTATAAAACTAAATTCTCACTTTTTATTGATGACCAAAACATTACCTTCATCAATTCCTTCCCTGTTTAGTTCTCATTGTTTTGCACTGTAGTGTGTGTTTAACCTATTTAGACAATAAATAGGAACTTAAAATATTTTGCAATTACTCTTGATATCCACAATAACATTCAAGGAGAACAGGAATAGGAAAAACACCTAAGGACAGTAGTACACACTAAGTTGCATTGTAAGCAGTTTGGGAAATGGTGTGATATTTTGCAAACTTCCTAGTTTCTTCTAATTTGCATCAATTATTTCTTCATTAATAATACACATCACTTCAAAATTATTTTAATGGATACCCCGTGAAGAATTAAAAGTTATTAAACATTAGTAAAAATATTTGTATCATCCCTCTTAAGAAAGTTCAACTTCCATGTCCTAAATAAATAAATAAGCATCTATGTAGTCTTGCACAGTATTTAGTGTTTACTACATTAAAAAAGCAGAATAAATACTTTCTAGGAGCGCAAAGAGAATTTTTTTCAATCTTTCTATATTTGTGTGTCAAGCCCTTTTTTTCTGTAAAGATTTCTAAATATGGAGCTCCAGAACATCAGTCCAAAGAGGATTCTCAGTGTTGGGCTTTTGTTTCTTTGAGTCACCAAAAATTCTCCAAGGGCTATACCTGGCATGGCTATAATAAGGAGGTGATTGGTTGCAGCCAACATGGCTTTACTCAGGACAAATCATACCTGACAAACTTAGTGGTCCTCTGTAATGGGCTTACAGTGTTGGTGGATGAAAGAATTGCACTGATGTCATATACCTGGACTTGTGCATGATATCCTTGTCTCTAAATTGGTGGTTGATGCGAAATTCAGTGTAAGCCAGCAATGTGCACTTGCAGCCCAGAAAGCCAATTGTGTCCTGGGCTGCATCAAAAGCAGCATGTCCAGGAGGTAGAGGGAGGTGACTGTGCCTCTATGCCATGCTCTCATGACATACCACTTGGGAGTACTGCATCCAGCTCTGGGGTTCCTAGCACAGGAAGGATATGGACATGCTGGAGTGAGTCCAGAGGAGGGCCATGAAGATGATGAGAGGGCTGGAGCACCTCTCCTATGAAGACTGGGAGAGTTTGGGCTGTTCAGCCAGGAGAAGGTTCTGGGGAGATCTAATTGCGGCCTTCCAGTACCTGAAGGGGCTGACAATAGGGCTGGAAAGGAAGTTTTTGCAAGGGCATGTAGTGATAGGACAAGGAAGAATGGCCTTAAACTGCAAGAAGGTAGGTTTAGATTAGACAGAATGAAGAAAAAATTCCCAATGAAGGTGGTGAGACAACAGGTTGCCCAGACAAGTGGATGCCCCATCCCTGAAAGTGTTCAAGGCCAGGTTGGATGAGGCTTTGAGTAACCTGATCTAGTGGAAGGTGTCCCTGCCCATAACAGAGGGTTGAAACTGGATGATCTTTAAGATCGCTTCCAACTGAAACCATTCTGTGATTCTATGATTTGTGCTTAAAGTACTTCTGGAAAGAGTCAGTGAACTTACCTACTTATGCAAATATGTACCATATACAAAAAATATAGAAATAAGACAAGCAGGGGTTTTTGTTTGTTACTTGTTTATATATAACTATAGTTAAAAGTCCTTATTGTTCCTGCTGTTTGCTACAGCATCAAGTGTTTTGAGTCCCCTGTCACATAGATCATGGTCTTAAAAATACTACAATACATCACCTTTTTTTTTCCTCCAATGGAATAAATATTTACTAGCAGTAATCATGCACAATAGCAACACTTCATTCTGCCTTGAAAGTTCCATTTTTAAGATGAAATATATCAAAAATCTGAAAGTAATCCTGTAAGGTATTTTTTACCTTTTCCATTTCACAGTAACAGTGCAGGCTCTACATAGTGAATTTAATGCTACTTATACTAAGTATTCTCATCCTAATCACTTTTTTGAAGATCTTAACAAGAATGCATTAGCTCATGAAATCCACAGATCACAGACAGAAAAGAACTTTTTTTCCCCCCTGGTTAATGTATTTTATGCATTTTATTTATGTATTTATTATTCCCAAGTTCAAAAAGCCAGCGTGTCTAGGAGAGTGAACCTGCATCTAGCAAACAGCTAAAATGAAAAAAAGTTTTAGATGACAATTGCCAGCTATCCTTGTAAGAGGACAGGAGGTACAGAAGAGTTGTCAAGACACTGAGAACATTCAGCAGTGCAAGTCAGATGATTCACTGGAGCCAACTGACGCTATTTTGAATAGAAAAGACAACAGTCATTCAGTAAGCAGGTGTTTTGGAAAGGGATCAAACAGTCACACCAGGTGAAAAGTTGACTTTGTCAATTATTTTACCTTTTTATTTTATTACCCTTGTTTTTCTCTCTAGTCCTCTTCAAGCAGGATGTAACATTGTAAATCAACGCAGAGACAACATATTGGATGGAAAAATAAAGTCCTAATGTTTGTCCACATAATTTTCTCCAAGGGTTGCTTTATTTCCATAATTAGTAACTAAAAAAACCCCACAACATATTAGAGTAATTGTTTAAGCATTTAGTGCTTGAATTACAAGGAAGAAGAGATAAGACATTAATACTGTCTTTTGTGCTAACTGCTTCTTTTAAAACTGAATAGAACAGCCACATTATGGACAACTGCCTAAGTACCAGCACCCTTTTATTTGGTTAAAAGCCTTGGTCATGCCTGAAGTTGATGGAATTAAAGCAAGCAGTTGCCCTGTGCAACACCCTGGACCGTGTGGACATGACACTGATGTATCCAAGGTGTCAAAAGAATCGTTGTGGTAGTTTCTCTGTAGGCCTTCCCTAGAAACTGGGGGCAAAACTAAGGAAGTATTCCATATCATTCCCTTACATAATTAGGTGTATAAAAACAGAGAGGGAGGTTACTCTCTCTCCTCTTTCCTCTTCTCTCCCCTGTCGGGTGAGCACGGACCCGGCAGCTCTCGGTGTTTAGGGTTCGGCTTATCTATATGGAATCCTTTTATTATATGTACATAGTATTTAGTTGTATATACACGAAATACCTACAAATATATATATATATTCTTTTACTACATTTTCCTTTTTGCTAGTTTTTTTCCCTTTGTCAGGAGTGGGGGAAGAGCTGACTGGCTCACAGCTGTGTTTGGTGGGCAGCTGAGAAAGCCCAACACAATCGTGTTCTCAGACCCTTCCACTGCATGATGGCAACAGTGCCAAAGAGTAGTCGGGATATTGTGTAGCACTAAACTTTGAGCCTGAAACATCCAAAATATCTTAAAGTGCTGCTGACTCATGATTGCACTTACACATTACTCAGCCTTCCTTTACCTATTTTTTAATCAGTAACTTTAGAATTTTTTTCTTTTTTTTTACTATTTTCTTTTTTTTTAGGACAAGAAAGGGTAAAATAAAGTTGGATGCTCTCCTAAGCTATCTCCAAGCACCAGGCCCATATACGCGTGGGAATGTTGTGATCTCCCATGGCTGCCAAAACATTTATGTGGAATTTAAGAAATTTGTTTTGATCTTCAGACCATAATTGTGCAGCAGTCTTGTCAAAGAGTCAACAGTGGAAAGAAATTAATAAAAGGGTGATAGAAGGGCTTTACAACTTGTGTTCGTCTTTTGAATCTCTTCTGTTCTTGTAAAATAGATGAGTAAGACTAAATTAGACTCCCTTAATTAGTGACAATAGCCTCATTCTGGTATCTGATGCCAATTTAGTCAGCATTTCTGCTAGTACCAAATTTGGTAGTTACCTCAACAGTTTCCTAATACTTGCTGCTTGCACTTGGAGATCTATGCGCAACACTGACAGGGTGGTATTAAAAACATCCTGCACCTGAGGAAGTATCAGCCTCACACATTGCCTCCCTGGAGTGGGGATGAATTCCCATACTCATGGCCAACACTACTGTTACCTGCTGCACAAATGGGAAACCCCGACGGTCTTTACAAGGGAAGATTTTTTTACCAATGCCTTGTAGAACCTTCGTCTAATGCCACAAAGCAACACAAATGACAATTCAGAGAACTGAACATGGAAACTGTGTGCAGTTTAAAGATAAAAAAAATTGAAAGAATCCACACAGACCACTGTTTTATAACGTGCTTTAATAACAGCGTAGTTGTACATACAATTTGAAACCTTAGAAAAAGCCCCCTTCTCAAGTTTCTTACCTCAGTTGTTACTTTAATTTGCAAGCATAGATACACTTTCCTAATTTCTTGCCTCAGAAGCAGGACTCCCAGGAATATCTCAGCTTTCATCACAACCAAAAAGGGATAATGAATCATCTTGGCCAATAAATAGCAGAGATCTCTTGGCATTTTGAGGTCAGTCCTAAAGTCTGCTGTTTATCCCCAAACTGCCTACTTGTATTTCTTGAACCTTCTCTTAGGCAGTACAAATAACATATTCAGAGAGGGGTTTTGAACACTTTAGTAATTTTATTTACCATTTTATTTATCATAGCACAGCCTAAGCATCACCACTGCCAGTCAAGACTGTAATACAGTGCACCCAGAGTAGTTTTCACCAAAAATACTTTCTTATCAGATTGCTTACAGGCAAAAAGTATTAATTTATTTCTGGGGAAGGCATTTCAATATCTATCACTATTCTAGGCATCAAACACATCTTTTTATGTTCATCTGAAACAAACTGTATGTCATCAATGTGAAATAACTACAAGAATGTTAATTTTTAAACTCTTACATTATCAACAATTGTGTAACAAAGTACAGGGAAAAAAATTACCTTTGCACTGTGATTCCTACTGTTTCTTTCTTTCTAGACATTTCCCCTCAGCTTTCCTGCCAAGATTTCATAATTTTAAATTGTTTAATAATATCTTTGAACTGAGGTCAGGAAGAAGTCAGGTGAAGGCAGTGTTCCAATGGGTTTACTATACATTTGGCTAAATGCAGTGTGTTGTCATCTTTATTTAAAGGAATGCTTAACAGGAATTTAACATGGTTTATCAGACAGAAAACCTGTAGCATCTCATGATGAAAACTGTATTTTCTGACTGCTACACAGAGACCTTTTAAGTGTAGACCAATATACTATGTTTTTCTTAAGAGTACTTTTAGATTTTTTATAATAAATTTGTATATATTAAAAAATTACAACCACACACAATCTTTTGTTCATGGAGATGTTTATTTTTGTCTTCAATGTTTGTAGGGAATATGATTTCACTACAAAAGTGTCTCAGAGAAACTCCATTCTAAGTCTAGGCTTAAGAATGAAGGGAAAATATACTTTCAGCTGTACCAGTCCTGAGCAAAGTTTAAAAAAAAAATTTTTTAAAATCCTCTAGAGATAGGAAGCAGCACCAATTAAACCAGAGGGCCTCTCTCTGATATCTGCTCATGCTTTCTTTTCTGCTTGAGAATTGGTAAAAACATAGATAGGAAGAATTACTTTATTAGAATGTGGATGTAAGATTGCCAGTCCCAATCTCTCAGCAAAATCCACATATTTTTTATAGTTAAGAGTCCGGGACCTTAGTTTTACTTTCCACTAAGTAGTCAGGACTGCTAACAGCAAGACTGTTGCCCCCATGGTGTAACATTTTTTCTTCCTTAAACTAGTAAATAAATATTTATTTAATGTACTTCTTTTAATAACTATTTCCTATCGATATCAAGTTCCTGTAAAATTACATTGTTCTTAGAAGTATACTACTCGTAGCAGTTATAAAACTTTTGATAACATCAGTCTCAAAGTAATTCAAGTGGCTTTCATACTGTCTCTAGTTCCAGTGAAAGGATTTCAAGCCATTGGTAACACTCAGTACTTAACAGTTGGTTTATCCAGGACATTCAGATTCAATCTGACAAAGTAAATACTTCTAAGAGTCAGAACAGAAAAGGCACTTACTCATTTTGGGGAAGACACCTGGCAGGTAAGGTTTTTATTTTCAAAATAACAAGCCCTTTTTCTAACAACGAAATCCTTTAAAAACTACTGTTGAATAAACATACACCCTACGAACAAAACCAACTTAAATATCCCTTTCCAATAATGGTAATACTGTCTTAGACTGAGAAACTGAGAAATGTGAAAGCATCCAAAATACTCAAAAGTTTTATTCACTTCTGTAATACTACAGTAGACCATCACAGCTGACTAGAAGAAAAAAATTTCCTCCAGAAAATTTATGTTTTACAAACTGAAAGCCTCAGAAATTTCTGGACTGTTTCTATTAGATACTTGTATGAGCAATAAAATGTTAGATTCCTAGTGAGTTATAACCAGGAACACCATCTTGGTTAAAACTGATAACCTGTGACTCCAACCAGAGGAGTAACTCTTATATCAAACTCCCTTGCAATTTAACCATTGCCTCAGCGATGCTCCGTGTAAGGCACTTAGCAAATTTTAAGAGCATCTGACAGTACTGTTGGTAGTCTTGATTTGTTTGTGAGGATGCTCTAACAAACCTCAAGATTAATGGGGTAAGGTGTGGAATAATCACTGAAAACAGCCATAGGAACTATTGGCCACAGAACTCTTCAGAAGCCACATCCACTCTAGTTTGGGTTCCTATTACCCTTCCAGCATAAAGCTATCCTTTATTTCCAGTAGTCCAAGAATTATACCCTTTAAAATTGCATACTGGCTAACGGTACAAGAGGAATTTATTTTGTTCCTGACTAGCTCTTTAATCAAAACTTCATCCCGTTCAATAAATGACCTATATCCAAGAGTGAAATGTTCATGTCATTTACTATTCAATTCACAAACCCCTACATCTATCTTGAAGCCAAAAGTCACTAAACCAACAGGTACCAAGAATTATAAAGCAAGTCACATCTCTAAGGTGTGTAATGCTGGCTACTTCTAATACAGTACACAGAAAAAAGAATACTTAACAGACAAAACAGACAACGCTGCCCTTATATATGGCTCTTCTAGAGATTATTCTGAAAATACATTTTCTTTGTTCTTCCTCCCCCTGCTCCTTACCGTCTGTCTTTTTGTTGGACTGAGCGTTTTTGAAGGTCTTTGACATTTTAGGAACAGAAGCTGGCTAGCTGGAATTTCCACAGGAAAGCTAAGAAAGTGCACAGTATCTGTGCATGCTCCTCAGACCTCCTCCTCCAGTGGGGACTGAGTGCATTTTCTTAGACCTTTCAAAAAGCCTCCAGGTACTGCAAGTTACTTGGCAACATTATGCCTCCATCAGTTGGAAAGCATTTTGCTTATTTTTCCAGGTTTGGAAGCCTCCCAGCATAAAATCAGACCGTTAGCAGAAACGCAGACAACTGGCATTCCAGAATGCCAGCTACTTCAATCACAGTGCTTGAATGGTCCAGGCTCAGGGTAACTAAGTATGCTCAGCAAGAACCTGTTCAGTAAGTCAATTATATAGAAACAAAGTCAGTGGGGACAAAATGGATAATGAACTCTAAGCTCCACATACCGTTGCCGGACTTACAGAAACCAGAATGCAGTTGAAGAACTGGGAACAGCCATCAAATTCCCCACTTACAAAAGCAGACATAATAAATTATTTCAAACTCATTGCATCCACTTATACTATAAATGTCCTTAAAAAAATAAGGGGGGGGGAGCGGGAGAGGAAGGAATCACAACGTGTTTCCTTCAGAGGTGGGGGTAGTGATACTCAATAAATACATGTAACCTGAAGAGATTTCCCTTGCCTAGATTAATTCATAGCTGAAGACTACTACAGTAAGATACGATCAGTCAGATAGCAGATTTTCTTAGAGATCTGTGCCATCAGGAACTGGGCTTGACATTGAAGTATTTTTATTTATTCTGTGCAAAGAAGGATCAGCTTGAAATAGATTATGCATGGATGGCAGAGATATGTATTAGATGCATCTAAGCAGCAAATTAGAACTTTGTTCCCAAAGTGGGTAGTCAAAAAGTAGAATCAGCCTGACCACTCACTTTTCTTAACTAAGAGATGCAAAGTGATTGAGCAACTCCATCCTTTTTTAGTGACAAATACCTGAGACTATCTTTGAACCAAACTGACTTTGTAGTTTGTAGGATCTAGTGAGCTTGGGAAGGGGGTAAAGAGCCACATTTCATTAGCCTGGGTTACATTTATTTCCTTCTGTCTCTTTTGCTCAGCTGTCTTCTCAGTAACTCCACTGCACATTGGAGCCCACGGGTCTACAGCTGCATTTCTTAAAATCTTAAAAGTTTAAGCGAGTGTGTTCACTTTGCTTTGATCCAGATCAGTATTTATATAGAGAAGTGCTGGTTTTGGCTAGGACAGTTAATTTTCATCACAGTAGCTGGTATGGGGCTGTGTTTTGGACGTGTGCTGGAAACAGTGATGACAACACAGATATTTTAGCTATTGCTGAGCAGAGCCTACACAGAAACAAGGCCTTTCCTGCTTCTCATACCAAACCACCAGTGAGGAGGCTGGAGGTGCACAAGGATTTGTGAGGGGGCACAGCCAGGACAGCTGACCCCAACTGACCAGAGGGATTCCAGACCATACGCTTCATATAGAACATATAAAAACTGAGGGAAGAAGAAGAAAGAGGGGGATGTTTGGAGTAATGGTGTTTGTCTGCCCCAGTCACTGTTAACCTGTGACAGAGCTCTGCTTCCCTGGGGATGGCTGAACACCTGCCTGCCCATGGGAAGTGGGAGTGGATTCCTTGCTTTGTTTGTGTGTGCAGTTTCTGCTTTACCTGTTAATCTCAACTCATGAATTTTCTCACTTTTACTCTTCCATTTCTCTCCCCCATCATACCGGGGGAGAGTAAGCAAACAGCTGTATGGTACTTATTTGCCAGCTAAGGTTAACCCATAACTTTGTTAACAGAGAACAGTGGAATTAAAGACTACACTTTTACAAGTGGCCTAGATCCTGAATACGTATTCCTGAAGGATTTCTTCTCAAAAATTTCTCCCTCTGTCAAGATATGCCATAGTTTCTACAAATTTTTCTGCAAAATAATAAACATTTTGGAACTATTTTTAAAAACACTGTTATTAAAAAATTTTTTTCTGGTGGCGATTTTCTTTTTAGATATATGGGACTAGGAGTGATTAGATCATGTAACCATTTTGTCTTTTACAAAACTCCAAATGGACAACAATCTCTTGTGATCATTCTTAATAATATTCATCAGGAGCTATGGAATATGCTTTTGCCATTCATCTTCCGTGTTTAACTCCTTAAAAGTATACCTAAAATTTCCTGTGCCCATTAAACTGTCTGCTCTTAAAATCCCCATGTCAGTAGACAAAGCATGTTCATTCTGATAACATTTTATCTGCCTCCCACAGTAAAAGGGGCAAGATTAGGATTGACTACATCTGTGTGATTAAACAGTGATACAGTGGTGGCTTCTTTTAATGGATTTTCACCAACACAGTTAAATGAAGGGTGTAAGAACTCCTGCATTACTAAGACTCTAGGATCTGAAACTAGTTTACTTTTATGCTGCATTTTCTTTCACTGTTTGAATCCTATGGCATAGATTAGGCAGGGGGACACACCTGGACTCCTAGGCCTCATTCACAGACATTACAATCCTCTTGTGAACGTTTTAGGAAAACCATGTAAACATCACTTCCTGTTGGATAATTGCATTTCTTAGTGAGAGTGCAGCCACCCATTGCTGCTGCACCATTCACTCCCTTCTAGACAGGAAGTTACAGTAATTTCTATAAAGCACTGATTTCTAATTAACTCATCAAATACTCTTCCAAGTTTAATTTAGTCATTAAAAACTTGTTAATTCTTGTTAAAACACAGGTTCTATAGATGTCAAGCTACGCTCAATATCAGATTGTTTTCTCTTCAGTCTCTTTTAACAGTTTCATCTTGTTAAAACTTAGCAGAAAACTATCTGAACTTCCTCAGTTTGACTGATTTTACTGCTAGTTTGTTAAGTTACAACCTTTCAAACTCAGACTGCCTTGGCATAAATTGGGGCATAATTTCAGGTTAGGAAAACCTTTCAAAGCTCAGACTGTATTTCCAGCACACTCATATCTTAGCACAAAGACAGAAATACACATTTGCAAAATACCATATTTGACTGGTCCAGTAGCCAAAACCAGCATTAACTTTTGACCTTACCTATATTATTCCTGAGTAAGCACAGGCCAAATTTACTAAAAGTACAGCACTTGCTGTTGCCTTTGGAGAAATTAAATTTTACTTTTCTATTTCCATACTGATTCTGATGTTTGAACAGAAGTATACCCTGACTCCCTAGAAGGAAGAAGAATAAAATAAAGGCATATGACGGAAAAAACTCAAACAGATACAGTTAAGGAACCCCAATGAATATAAAACTTACACAATAGACAGTTCCATGCCAAATCAATCCTGCATAACAAAGTAAAATCAATCAGCATAACTTAGGAAACTGTCAGGCTTTTTAGACAGGAAAGAGAATACATAAAGAACCTAAGATGCAAGATGTGAAGTTTAGAAGACCTGCCTAAACACTATAATGAATTGACAGAAACAAATTCTAGAAAGTAATCTCTCCCATGGCTACTTGAAAATGTGCTACTCATAATATTAAAGAGTAAAGTGCACAAATTATAAAATCAAACCTTTTCTGAGATTTTACAATCTATGCCCCAAAACATCAAATATCTAATAAACATATAGGTCAAAACTTCAGTCACTGTCTTAATATCAAGACTATTAATATCAAGAATTTTAAATTTTTAAATGTAATTTATTTATTACTACCACCTCTGTTGGAATCAAGATTTTATATGGTATACTTTAATCTGCTACTGAGTAGAACTTTTATCTCCAATATGTAGACAAATGCATGAAAAAAAACCCCATCAGTCTCAACTGCATATTTGTTCTTTTCCTTATAATTAATATAATTATATAAATGACATAGTTAAGAAGATGAGAGACTGAATTACTGTACACTTTATCAATGAACTATTTATACTTAATTTCCCCCCATTTCTCCCCGCGTTTCTTTCTGAAACCAGACAATCAATCAACACATAAAGGAACTCATTTACATGAAACACTATCACACTTGTCTTTGTTGGGCCACCATTTCATGAACAACCCAGGATGTATGGCTGTTGAAGACTGGTGCATATATAGATTTAACAAATAACAGTTCCTACGCAGAGAGCAATTACAGAGAAAAATAGCTAATCAAAACACATTACAACATTAAATTTTCACTTTTTATGGAATAAAGATGCTTTTAAATATATTTACAGTTAGAAAAAGGACTTAGGATTACTACAATTCAAAATTATTTAAAAATTATGAAAGTGAAGTTCATTTAAATTATAACACTATGAACACAGTCAGATGCCATATTTTACTTCTAATTTGTCTACTCTCCTTGTCAGTACTGTCATATCTCTTTGACCACCAACAGGCAAAAATTACCTTAATTTTGCTTAATGCTAGAACAAGCATCATTGCAATGAAACACTGGCAACCTAATAGTTCAGTTAAAACCACCACAGCTTTT
The DNA here is from genome assembly GCA_013399695.1 of Formicarius rufipectus. NCBI lineage: Eukaryota > Metazoa > Chordata > Aves > Passeriformes > Formicariidae > Formicarius > Formicarius rufipectus. The sequence continues at coordinate 103,004 of VXAU01000110.1, read as the reverse complement.
TAGATCCTAGTTGACTTCTGTTGCATCTGTAGTTAGAAATTGCTATTCAGTGTCTTGTTCCATAAAGAAGAGTGAGACTTTTCTGCATTCTTTTTGATTATAACCATACTTGTACCACATATTCGAGATCATTCTCTAGAGACAGCTGAATCATAGTAAAATCCACTCCATCCTTTCTTCCTTCCAAACCAAATGGCTACTTATCTCTGAAGATAGAGACCTCTTGTTGGCAGTGCTGGGTGGTATGCTCATATAAATATAAATGAAAATATATTTCCCACTTAATGAATTACTGGTAATAGATTATTATTTGTTTGTGAGGAATTCTGAGATGTGTTAGCATTTTAAACTAGAAACATTTCATAAAACTTCTTGCAATGAGATTTGCTATTCTTAAACTGGTTAAACAGTTTCAACTCTTTTTTCATCCATTACATCAGCATAATCTGCAAATAGTCCCACCTAAAAATAAAATATTAAAAAATAAAGTTGAGAAGCATGTATTTTTCTTTTAAAAACTAGTGTAAGCTATTCTGAACACCACCCCAGCCCACGAAACATTTAAGAACCTTAAAAAGCATTGTTTTACAGATACTAAGATTTGGCCAGGTAACAGCAATGAACAAACATCCTATTTAGTAAGATAAAGCAGAATACATAATAAACAGGTCAGTAGTTATCCATCTGAAATAGCCTATAATTAACATTTGATGTCTAAAAAGTTTAAACAGCAACACTAAGGAATGAGGTATGTATGTTCTCAGATATCACATCAGACTCTCATTTTATGCAACTAACTGTATTTCACAACTAGCATCTTACAAAATAGAACAGTACCATTGTGCCTGTAGAAGTACTGCAGTAAAAACAGAAAAATACATTACTACAAGAAACCACTAAACATCACAATTGTCAGGGGCTACAAAAATCCATTTTTTAAGCTGTTAAGAAGACATATCCTATGTTGGTAATAATCTGGGGCTGGATTCACTACCAAGAAGGTCCATTCAACTTTTACATGGGCTTAAAAATATATTTACTTTGAATGAAAAAGAAAACACTCACAGGAATGTAAGTGCACTACTTCACTAAAAGGAGCTAAATGGACTTTTGTACTGGACCAGAATCTATAATTTAAAATCTATACATGAATTGTATGCATGTATCAAAACACTTATTGGCTGTAAGCAAAAAAGCAAAATCTGTATTCACAAAAATATTTTATTGGTAATTTTACATAATACCAGATGGGATTGTAAATAATTCTGCTCTGTATCAGTATATTGCTAAGTGCATAAATGTTGACAGCTTATGCCAAGAAGCAGGATACTGAGTTTTTTCATATTATTTATGACCTAATATATTCTAATAGGCCAAATCAATATTAAAGAAATCAATTCAGGAACAAAAAATAATAGTATTGTTATTTTCTTATTCTTGTACAACATCTGATATTCCTGTCATGAAATAAGTAACTATATGACACTAGAAAAATTTTGGGCAAGGAAACAGCACTAAGTAGAAATGAGAACTGCAGTTCTGTTATTTTTAAAGCTTTTCCAAACTTTCTTATTTCCAAATGTTAGTTTTTGCCAAATGCGTTGTCATCTGAGGTTCACTATTTGTTACACAACACAGAATACCAGTGTACAGCCACAATGCAGTACTTTACCTGAATTGCAAGGTTGGCTAATCAATGCTTAGAACGTGTTTTCTATTTTGCTTGTAAACATTACAATAAGTGTTTTAAGTGTCAAAAAATATTGGTAAAACCATCAACATAATTCAGTAACAGTAATCTAGTAAAATGTGTCAAACATTGGCAAAAATCCATAAAAATGTTTTCTTTAATAACATTTTTTCCTATTTAACCACACCAAGTACCAGCAGGTGTTTTTAAGAAGATAATTATTATGAAAATTCTGTTGCAGCAATAGTTGATTAAGTTGATCTTTGACTTGCATACATATAACTATGTTTCACAATTCTCAAATAATACATATTTAGGCAGCTTGAACTATCTTATAAAAATTTAAATTCAGTACATGCCAATAGTAGAGACTCCAAGAGTTGTGTTAGAATTCACTAAACTAAAAGTGAAAATGGACATACCAATAACACTGCATAATGAACATTCAAACCACATTTTCATGGCACCCTTACACATGAAGATTAAAAAGTTGGTCTGAAAATGCTTCATACGTATTTGTAGATTGCATTTAAATTATTATAAAATCACAGAATATGCTGAGTTGGAAGGGACCCACAAGGATCATTGAGTCCAACTCCTGGCACTGCACAGGACACCCCAAGAGTCACACCATGTGCCTGAGAGCACTGTTCAAATGCTTTTTGAACTCAGACAGGCTTGGTGCTGTGACCACTTCCCCAGGGAGCCTGTTCCAGTGCTCAACCACCCTTTGGGTGAAAAATGTTTTCCTGATATCTAACCTAAACCTCCCCTAACTCAGCTTCATGCCGTTATTGTTTCTACTACTGCACTTCTTTTTTTAACTGCATAAATTATGTTCCAGTCAACATACCAATTACACATGAATAATCTGTCATGAAAATGTGGTAACAGGTGACAGAAGTATGTATTTGTATCTTTTGAAGAGACTAAAGAAACTGGAGGAAATAAACTTTAATGAGATTCCCCATTCAGTGATGAAGCTTCTCCTCTGGGTGAAGATGACCTGGACATTCCCCTCTCTGTGTTGTCAGAGCTAGAACCACTCTGACTGTGTTGATCTGCAGAAGCAGCACTAGAAGCGGGTGGTGACTTAGTTTTCTCCTTAAAGTCTGTAATTATGACTGTCAGATCTCCAACGGTAACTTCCAAATGCTGAGCGCTACTTCGATCCACATTTTTCAACCTTGGCCTAAATAAAGCAAATAACCATATTAAAAGCACACACCATCTTATTTTCTTGTCTCCCTCCTACTGTTTAGGAGCTCTGGAGAACAAACACTTATATAAGACTGCTTTGTGCAACATCTAATACATAGGAAAACAATGTATCACAAGTGTTAATGGTGGAGTGTTTCCCAGTACATTTTACATTTAACTAGTTGAATATAACAATTACATTCTAAAATCATTTAGAAGTTGACATTATGAATAATGTCACTGTGCAGCAATACAGATGTATTGCACATATGAAGGTTTTTACTTCTAAAGATCAAGTCTGTCTGTATTGTGACTATAGACAGTTACAAATTTGATCCAGTGAAACACCCATCTCTGCAGCAGTCTTAAGCAACAACTGTAAGTAGAGGATGATGTTCAATATCAAAGATCTTGGTATCTGTCTTTTGAATTCAACAGCACAGACAGTGTTAGCTTGCAGCAGGTGTTACCTCATTTCAAAACCAATATACTATTTGAACTAGACTTTGTGCTCACAGTGTAACTCTGGTATTCCTGGCATATGCTGGGATTTAAATTATGCACAGAGATGAGTATTACAATGTGTTTGCTGATAGGGTAAGTCTCTTCATCTCATCTTTCAGTTGTTAGATTTTTCACAACAAAAGAACCAAAAACCACTTTGACTTACATTTTGCCATCACCTTTTTGTTAGACACAAGTGTAAAGTACTTTCAACTTAGTACTTTCCTTTGACCACCATGGAAAACAGCCCCCAGACAGCTGAGCTCATACAAGCTCTTATGAACATCACAGTTTAGGCATTTAGCTGACACAGATATCACTGCTCAAGCTGCAATAAAAGAATGGCATCACATGTTTGCAGGTGTGCTAACAGCAAAGCTCTAGCTTTTGCCCCATCATCTGACTCAGTCTGAATTGGTTCCCATTCAGTTCAGCTGAAGCAAGTCATGCCTTTTGCCCACTAGAATTGAGATAGACTTTGGTATCTTGTCCCCCTGAGGCTGAAGCAGCATGACTGAAGAATTTCAGAGAAAACTGAAAATCTGCTGCTCTACACCATGGGAATGGAGAGAAAAATTCAGCATTATCAATCTGCCTAAGTGCCATAAGCCTGGTGCTTATTAATCATACTGAATGTGCATGCAGATTTTTATGGTTGTTTCCAGCACTAATATATGCATATTAAGGCAAAAAGAAAAGGAGATCCTTTCGCCAAAGAATACTGAAGAAATCTGCTTAAACCAAACATACATTCCTAACTTACTACTCTACCTAATGAAACAATTCTTGGAAAAATTAACTGTTTGGAGAATTAATAAAATAGTAATTCTTAATGCAAGATAGTACTGGTATTTTGGTTCAAGATCCTATTTATTTTTCAAGTGTCCTTACTCTTTCCTTATCTCATTTTTGCATTTTTATTGTATTATTGCAATTTACCCATCAATATTTCCATTTATAATCTTCAATTAGCTTAATTAAGACTCACTACGCTAACATCAAATGGTTAATAAATGAAGTACTTCAGTTGCATGAAGGAAAGTTGTAAATTTGAGTATTTAAAAAAGAAGAAAAGGAAAGAATATCTCAGCGGCCTTAATCCTAACTGTGACTTTCTTAATGGCTACTCTCTCTTCACTCTCCCTGGTTCTGACCCTAAAGATCTTATTTGAGGCACAAGAGAAGCATTTGTTACTTCTCTGCATAACTAATCCCAGTGGGTATTTCTTGGCTGGGCTACATTTGAGCTCTTAAAAAAAAAAAAAAAAATCAATAGTTCCTCCCACATTTGCTTAACTACTTGTCTTACGTACTTCTCAGCTTTTTTGGCACAGGATTCTTGCCACAACAACTTTATGCTTAGATTGTGATGAATTAGGGGTTAAACCTGCAGCTTTTGTTTAGCAGTTTGCACCCTTCTTCTACCTGGCCTTACAGCAAGATCAAGGCTTTCACAACTGCTTAGCTGTACTGTAATATTTCATGTTCTCAGTTCTAAGAGTCCAAGGCTTCCTTCAGCATTTCAGATGTAGCATAGAGATTTTTATCACTAGGTAATATGCATGCCTTAACCTGTCACATTAATTTATACCCTAGTTCAGCCCTTCAAAGGTGAAGGGTTCTGCAAGACTATCAATAACCAAGTAACTTTCACACTTGTCTGCAGTGTGATACCAGTTCTATCCCCACCACTACTATTTCGCATGAAAACTAATCATTCCTATCCCCTCTCTTTTCCAGAGATTAATATCTTCAGTTTTGTATGGTGTAAGAAATACTTCAGTAACCCTTAAAAGAATACTCTTAATAACCCTTAAAACTCTTTCTCTATTCAGCTGATCTCCATCTTCCAGCCAGAACTACACACTGCAGATCTTCTTTGCATTTCATAGACATCCTAAACCCATGAAACTGCACACCAATATTTAGCCTTATTTTCACCACAGCACTTAGAAAGCAGTAAAATAAAAGAACATTTTCTTATTTATGTTTGTAAGTTACATTTTACTAATACTACAAAAGTTTCTAAATTTTTTACCTGGTTTTCTTATGACTGTTCTTTTTGCTCGTTTCCTTTTCACTTTTTTCCTTTTCTACTTTGTCTTTTTTCTCTTTCTTTGATTGTGTAGGGGGCACGAATTGCTGAGGAACCTGTTGTGCAACCAGCTGAGAGACAGGTCGAGGTTTCCTGTGTGCACATATATATAGACACACATAATGCTTAGACTTAACAAGTCTCAAACTGTCTGCTAAGTTAACATTCACAACCACTGTAAAAAGAAATACTGTTAAAACATCTTGCTGCTAATACTTTATCAAGATAGCACATAACATTTAAACACATTATAACCTTTTGTTTCACGTAGTTGCATTATCAGCAAATAAGATTTTTTTTATTATTTTACAGCATTTAGAGACAATACTTTGCAATGTGCTGTCTTCTCCCAGTCATCATATCCAGGTAAGAGACCTCAGAGAATGAACTCCAAAAGTTAAAACTCCCAGATTGAATATTTCACCACCCACTCCCAGCCCCCTCAGATGCTGAGAAGAAGCCTGTTTTGAGTGTACTCCTATACAGAAATCCATATCACAAAAAGGAAAAACTGACCTTTGAGGTATCAGAGCTAAAGCCACTGCTGGCCTTATGGAATAAAATTTAAGTGTTTTCAGCTCAACCAAATTCATTGAAGGAAATAATAAATCCTGTTGTGTACCATTTTTATCACATTGTTCACTGAAGAAAATCTACTGCACTAGTATGAGTAGGATATAACTGCGAGAACACATACAGTTCGAAAGCGAGCAACAGAAACATATGACCACATTCCATCAGTATACAAAGTGGAGGTTTCATTTCCAAGTTTTGATCTGAACTAAAAACCAGTGTGAGAAGAGCAACAACAGGCAAAACAGTTTCAGCAGTTTATTGTTTTTACATTTTCAGAAATATTATTTGAAAATGGTTTAATTTTTATTCTGTTTTGTATCAGAATACAATGGTTCTAGTTTGAAATTTAATGTTTTACTCTTTCCAATGCGTCTTTTTTTATTCTGTAATTTTGGAATTAAAAAATTTCAAGTCATGACATTTAAAAAAGAAGACTCTGTTACTCTAGTAAGACTTTGAAGATGTAAATTGCTTCTCCAAAAGAATGTTTACCCTGCCAAGCTCTTGGGTTCTGTTAGTTGGGTTGTGATGTTGGGTTTTTTTAAATAGAAAAAGCATAATTATATGCACTGTGATACTCTGAGAATACAATTATTAAAGCAACAGAAGCTATTAGCTCATGCACATTTATTTATCCCAATCCACTGCTGGATCATGCTACAGGCACTTATTGCTGAAGAGATGAGAAAAATAACAAAAGGAGGAAATCAAGGCAACTCCCATTAATATGTTACATTTTCAGTAATGATTGTAATAGTTCATATTACAGAGTGAAAGCCAAATAACAAGAATCCATAAAGCGTGGGAAAGGCAGTTAATATAAGTTAGCTGAGATTTCACGAGTCTTCACATCAAGTTCTTAATGAATTAAAATAAATGAAAGCAAATACTACTATAATTGTCAACCCAAGAGAACTTTTGGGGTAAAAACTAGTCTACTGTTTATACACCCATGGACTAAGCCAACCCTGAGCTTATGAAGAACAAGAACAAAGCACTTTGTGAAACCACCCAGCTGGGTAGTTTTCAACTGGCAACTGGATGCATCAACTGGCACTCTATGACTACAGGCTTTTCAGGAGAGCACTATGACCTTGCAGAGCACACACTGTACTAAGTTCACAACCACTGACACAGCTCAATGGACCACAAATGTGTAGGTTAACAGAGTACATCAGACATTTTAAAGAAAACTTGTCTCAGAATTGTTTTGGCCTTTTGTCATATAGTTCCTAATGGCAAGAATCACTAAGGTGTAATCAATGCATGAGCTTATAATTTCAGGTGGAAAATGCTTGTGATATATAAACAAAACCAGTGATCTCTCTTGAAGACGGAACCTGAAGACAGGGATAGAGTTTCTCATGACAGTGAAGTGACAATCCCATTATTACTACACAGTGACCTGAGAGAATAATCTGACATGCTACTTGTGAACTAAGACAGTAGTGAACTTCTTCAAACAGAACAAATTGTTTCCCAGGACTGTGGACAGCACCATGATAATGGAAACTTTAAAAGGGGTAGAGAGGGGATAAAAATCTGAGCCAAATAATTCTAGTTCTCACTTTGTAACAATTTCAGGTCCTGAGGGCAAACTAGATAATTTATATTAGAGTAGAGCTGGGAAATTAAGCTTAGTTCTAAGTCCCAAGTTTAGAACTTCTTCCTAATACCATAAAACAAATGAGCCTGAACACCAAAAATATCTTTGCAACAAAGAACAGAAATCAGCCGAGACAAAAAACTCACAGTGAAATCGTGTTTTGGAAGATGCAGTAAAAATGAATCAAGAAGTTGGATGTAGTTTTGCTGTGACAAGGGATTCCACTCAGTTATTTCATTCCTTCCATTAAATAGCCACCTTTTGGTTGTCAATTATTTCAACAGCTGTCTATCCCTTATACCTATGTTCTAAATTTTATTATCTCATTTGTCACTTCCAGATTTATTAAATGACACATTCAAGGTTCTTACATTAAAAATAAAAAAAAAAAAAATCAAGGAGAAAAAAAAGTAATTGATCTCTCTCAACACTACAAGTGTCTTTCAAGGGTTCAATTTTTTTTCTTTTGGTACTCAAAAGGGGCTACTGAGCTGTAACCAAACACTTTGCAAGCCATGCAGGAGTTAGGAAATCTCTACCACTCATGAAGCCTTAACCTGATAGAATTGTTCCAACTTAGCAATAGCTGAATCACGTCATTCAAGCATGACGGAATTCATACAAGAAAGGCTTTCTCAGAGAAGATAAAGTGAGAGAAACTATCCCTGTAACAGGAAATTGATTTTGATGATTTGCCAAAATACAACATTTTAATTTTTTTTCAAAACCAGTTAGACTTCTTATAATAGGCTGCTACAGATTAAGTATATACAGACTGTGTTAATACTGCCTTTTATTTCAGCAATATTCTTATGGTAATTTGCTTTTAAAGCACATTCAAGACTACCCAAGCTAGATGGAGTTTAAAAAGAAGTTCTACCTTCCGCATTAAGATTACAAGCATCTTTCCCTCTACCACTAGACCACTATTGCACCACCACAAATGAATACAGAACAACGAGTAGACATTCATAAAACCAATACATAGCGTTTAGCCAGCCCCTAAAAGCTTTGCATTGTTATCTCATAATGCTACTTTAGTAATTTCAAGGGGACCACTAATAAAGAAAGGCATACACTATTACAGAAGGTAAGAGCTATCAATGCATTCCAACAGAGATGAACTTTATGGTTTAAGCCCTGTATAACATTACAGCTCTGAATACTGCACCTCTCCTTCTCTACTACCCAGTTTTCCTTTTCACTATTCTTTCTTCTACATTAAGATCAGCCATACTTCTACTTACACTTCTATTCTAACCTCATCCATTACACTTTTATTCATTCTATAATTCCAATGCTGTTTTCAAGGTCCTGCACACAAATACCCACATACTTCATAATCTCCTTTAAAAAACTAGGAAAACTAACATTTTTGTGTTTTAAGGAGTTTTAAAAGCCAATAGACATTAATACAAACATACAAGGATAAAGTTTTTGTCTTCTCTACAATTCCCATAAGTGTTAAACTACAAGGATATCATCATTTTAACTCTAGTCTTCTTGTTGCAGGATGTTACTACAATTTATCTTATAGGATTTAACTGCTGTTTTAGAAGGTATATGTACAGAGATTGAAGAGATTTGTCTTTGCTTTAGGTTTTGTGTACAGAAATTCATTCAACACCAATGCCCTCAAATGAAGCAAGTATTTAATACTAAAAAGGATGGACTAGTTTTCATTGCTGGCATTCATTAAAAAAAAAAATCTTTATGACACAGCAATTTACATGACTAGAGATGAAAAATACTCATTTAAGAACGCACACAGTGCACTGGAACGATGTGTCTGGAACTTCGCCGCAAGTCATTTCCATGTCCCACAGCTCAACACAGTACCTTCCTGCTCACAAGTCAATTTTGGACATCTCACAACAGTACATGCTTCCTTAATTTTCCTCACCTGGTTCTCACCAATTATCTGTGTTAACAGAATTTTGACTCATTTGATAAAGTGAATAACATGGTTTCATTACAACAAACTAAGCCCACTTTGAGAACAGAAATAAACAAAAAATATCTATGTACAATACTAATGATCAACACATGCAGCAGAAGTACAGTAAACTCTCAGTTGCCTGACTTGTGCATCAAATATGCAGACAAGCAAACTGGCTTAATGCTGAAGCATCTTGGGGTTTGGTTGAATTTATTTAATACATACAAAACACAACTGCATTTGCACAGTGCTAGTCCATAAAGCAGTATAATGTCGCCTGCACTACTCAGAGTATGACCTCCAGTTCTGACAGACCTCAGCTACTTACCTGTCACACCAGCTCTAGAGTTCATTCACTACAGTCTGGAAACAAAGAGCACAATGCAGACAACTATGACAGTTTTTCCCTGACTCAACCCCAAATCTACCTACATCTCAAGAGTCAGCATAATGCACCCTTAAATGCAAAGTTCAGATTTTTATGTAGAATCTCTACATGGTATCCTATGAGCTCCAAAATTTCAACTTCGTACATGAATTCTGTAATTTCCTTCACTTCTTACAACAAAAACAAAACCAAACAAAAAACAAACAAACAAACAAAAAAAAAACAAACAAAAAGAGCACCCAGGTTTCAGAGACTTAAGGAGGTTTTATTCAAAGGCACTCCTTAAGCAGCATCAATTATCTAAACTTCACTGCAGGAAGACACTGACCTTTTATTCCAGACAGCAGATTTATTCCTCAAGACAGAGAGGTTAGAAATATCTGGAACAGAAACTCACTCATTTTTGTCTTACCCTTGGTCACAGAATCCTTTCCTCAAAAATGAAACCTCCACATCATTCTTTAAATACAATGTATTCTTCCCTTTCGGGCAATTCAGGCAGGCAGAATAAAAGCTTTCAAGTTAATGCAAGTTCCCGAATCATCTACTCTACTTCTTGTTGCTTTAAGGCCCTCACTGCACAGGACTTAGGTAATGAATTCAGCATGTTTTTGAACATCGGCTTCTTTCATGCTTCTGCAATATATTCTGTCCTACCAGCACAGTGTGGCAGAACTCATTATTTGGAAAACAGTAGTCTAGTCAATTAGCACCTTGAATTTTACTGTCCAGGGTTTTTCAAGACTTATCAAAATTGCTATTACCAAAAGGTCTTGCAAGTAGTAAATAATCTATTTACATAGGTCATCTTCGGTCAAACTTGTGAAACTGAGTGCTAAAGAATAGAATCAGTACAAAAAATAAATGTTTTTTGCCTTTACAGATTCCACACACAGATTTTTTTTATGGTGTCTCCTTGGGAAATTCTTTTATTCTAAAAGCTGCACTGGAAACACAGGGCATGGTGATGCATTATTAATTAAAGCCAGAACACTTGCCACAGTTCTGAATAACATAGTAGAGAATCAAAGCCAGACATTCCCAATTAAGTGTCTTTCTGCAAAGCATAAGAGAACAAGTTAAATCAGCTTGTAGAAAAAATACCTAGGACTATTCACTAGGCTTCAGAGAAAGTCAGCCAGCTCCTCTAAATAACCACTCAAGTTTTCTTGAATCCCACCTCCCTCTGTTTACTACTTATGAAGGACAGTGCTTTAAGAGCAACCTTCCATAAACAGAGGAGATGGTTGTACCCATCTCTCTTTCATGCCCTGCAGGCTTGCCTATCTCCTTTCCATCTGCTACTGTGTGGTTTCTGTGTGTTTCTGACAGAGATGACTCAGTTAAGACACTATTTTTTTCAAGTGGAATTCTAACTTCAATCATATACTAGTATTCCTCCGCCACCAAATTTTGCTATTCCCTCATCTAGCAATGATTTTGAAATGCCTTGTTAAGGTTGCAAAACCTAATAAAAATCCTGTTTTGCTGATGTTTGTTCCATACGTCTCTTTTAAAAGTCTAAACAGAATACAGTTAAGTGCATGAAAATCTGTTGAGAACAAAGCCAAATCATCCAAATCCTACTCAGTTCCTTCATTACTAGACTGGATCATTCTGCAGTACAAACGTACAGACTTTAAATACCTTATAATTTATATGAAGATCATTTTCCATGTCTATCCTAAATATTAATGTCTCAAGAAGCTAATAGAACTCTGATACCCACAGTAATACTCTAATCTCCATTTTCTGGTTCACTACCATTAATGAAATCTCCAGAAAAGCTTATCTTTGCATACTTTCAACTTCATCGTCATTTTCTGTCTAGTCTCTACTCAAATCTCCTTCACCACGTCCTCATTTAACTACTACAATCCACATTGTCAAATATATCTTAACATAGCAACAAGAGCAATCCATTTAAAAACAAAAGGTAGTTCCTAATGTTCAAAGCAAACAGATATATACAGGAAGTCAAACAGAAAGATGCATGATCTTAAAGCAAACAGCTTTTCAAACAAAGTGAAGGATGTGAAAAAAGTGGTTTTACATAGAAGATTTTCTGAAGAACGACTACTCCAGAACACATATTAAGAAAACACTTTCACCTAGGTATCACACTTACAGCATCTATTTCAGCAATTTTTACAGGGCACAGCTATTAACTCTAAAGTATTACAGCAATGTTATACTACAATAGGCATCTTGCACATTTTCCAAAAGACATTAATTATGCAAAGTTCTGACTGTAACTTTGTAATAGAATTTAGACAACTTTTCACTCAGAAGATCCCAGGACAGGTTATAACCTGCAGCTTTGGAATGTGACTTTTCCATGATGGATTGATGATTCAGATTTAGATACCAGAAGGTCTAAATAGCTCTGGGGGGGAGAAAGAGGCAGGAGGGGAAAGCTATTTCTGTTTCAAGTAACATAGTACCTTAATTTTACTGAGAATTTAATAATTTTTCCTCTCATCCACTAGTCAGGTCTTTCTGAAACAGTTACCTGTCTTCCCCCACCTTCACATACTGATAAAGAGTTACTATATAAATATCAAGTAATTAACTTTCCTATTTCATCAGGCATTTTTCAGAGGTTTTTGTGCAAAACAGGTAACAATGACCCTAGTAATTCTTGCATCTATGCCCCTTCCAGAGTCTCTTTTCCCTCCCACTGTAACTGGTTTTAACAGTAACAAATGTAAGCAACTTCATCCACACATTCACCTAAAAATTAAACATTGACACAGCTACCTGAGTCTTTCTTGCTTTGAGCTAACCTCTGCCTCCAAAGAGCTTACCTTCAAAGAGACTGCTCTTTTTTTTTCAAGACTAGGAATTAATGAAAAATATTGGAAGGCTGAGACATATTTATATAGACACTGCAGTGGTATTGATAGCTTTAAATAAAATAAATGGAACCAAATTTAATTTCACATCATAATCTTGTTATCATGGCTTATAAATGCAAAAGAATTTCCTAAGAGTCAAGAAATTGATACTTGAATTCCTTATAAAACAGAATGAAATCACTAGAACCAAGACAGACATACACGCATTAAGTCATTGTAGTGATTGTCCTCATTTAATAATGCTGACAGTCAAAAGCCAATTTGGCAAAAAAGGAGCATCAGAGTCTTATTAAACATCAAGTGAGAAGGTAAAAGTTAAACTGTTACATTTTAGGCCCTTCATTCCAGTTCAGGCACAAGTCTCTACTGTTAAGGTGCTTACAAGTATGTGCAATCTGGCTGCACAGAAACTGGGAAAAAATTCCCAATCTGTATCCCATCAATTTCCCTACCTTTTCTTACTGATTTTTCTTTGTGCTTCAAGACAATTAAATTTTCAAGTGGTAGTTTGACAGCAAACATTATTTAAAAGCATGAAATGTTTTTCAGATTTCAATAGTGGAGGACTATTTTTGTCAAATGTAAAACACTCATACCCAAATAATTAGAGAGAATGAAGCATTTCTACATACAAAACACACAGCAGTTTTTAATACATCCTTCCACATATTTGCAGACTAGTAGCTACAATGTTTTCAGACTTAATTTTCTTCTATTTGGCAATTTTTCAACTAACAATGTATTTTTCTAGATTTGATACATAAGCAAAATATCTCTTATGAAATTATATTTATCTTTTTGCCAACTACCATATCTACTCCACAATCTCTTTCTGCAGCATCTTGTGCAACAAGAGCTTCTAGGTTCTGTCAAACAATATTCTATAACAAAGGAAGATGCTTTTTTAACTTTGCTATAAACCCAACATAAGCATCTGTTCCATTACTATTGTTGGGTTTTGTGATCAAGTGCAAATAAACCACAATTTAACTCCTAATAAGGAAAAAAACATTCATTTCTGCATAAGCACATCAACAATGTTATTTAAAGCAAATGGGAAAGCATCAGGAACACTGTGTATACTAAGCAATATTGCAAATGCTGTGACTAGTTATATCTTTCAAACTCTGTTCTACACAGAAGAGAGCAGCTCATGTAATGATGCCATTCCTGATTTTTTTAGCAGTTGAAGTCCCATTATGAAAAGTAAAAGATATTTCTTATTACCAGTTCTTGTAATGCAAGTACGTGTTGCCAGCAATTAAATGAAATTGCTACCAGAAGTAGTCTTTGGGTTTTGACACAGATCAGCTCACCCTCCCCCAGTCACCAGTACTCTATTAAGCTATCCATAGAATAAAAACTATCAGATTAAACTACATTTAGCTTGCCATGTCACATGAATATGCTCACACTAATCACCACACAAGGCCATTTTGTAAGAAACTAATCTTTATTTCTACATTGAAGCAGTTCATGATTAAATGCTCTTCAACAACTTACGTTGCTATCCAAAATTATTTTTCCTCATTACCATTACCTCTGTCATATCCTGGAGTGTTAGCAGTACATTACACTGCCTCCGCAAATTATACAACTGTGGAATTATGACAGCGCAAACAATGGAGCTAGTGGTCTGTATGGGAAAACATAATATTGTTCCATCTGCATATTGCAGAGTAACAATCCAATTTTTACACATCCTCTATATATTTGAATTCTAACCTTCAGACAGTTTTGATTTGTGTTTTCATATTCTTAACTGTTTTACAGTGTGAATCATTTACTTGGAATTCATCCATTCAGTGCATTTCTAGCAATTCTGTCTTTCAATAAAAGCTGATTCAATTAGAATAGACTCTCAAGACCCATATGGTTTTATCAGTCACTGTAAAAATGTGCAGAAAACTACCCCTTGAGGCAGTGGCCCTATTTAATCATCCCCTTAAAGGGAATGCCCTATTTTCCAGACCACAGTTAACAAATGAGGCCAGCAAGTCTCCTGAAGACAACCGGTACAGTGCACAACAGCCCACCCTAAGTAGAAATACATCTATCAGGACCTTTAGAAAAGCAAAGTTCATCTTCATGGCTACTTTGCAAAGCATTCACCAAATGTTATTTCTCCAACAACCAGTTTGAAGTCTCCAACCCCCTGTATGCTGTTGTTAGCATTCTTCCCCTCTTCTGAGCCACAGACAGTGGCTCACAAATTCTGAGCATGACAGCTATACTGAAAATATCTCTTTCGAGAAACATATGGGTATTGACCAATTTATGTTTCCTAGATGACAATGTGCTCCATGAGCAGTGGTTAGGAAGCTTAATCTCCTTGACAACTTCCCCTGAGGAGGCAATATTTGGGAGTTTACAGAGAAAGCAATGGTTTCTCTTTAGATCCTTGGGATTTATAGGGAAGTGATCTCTTCCAACTGCCAGTCCCACAAAGGATTGGATCTTCCAGGCTGCCCCTCTGTCCCCTTCCTGCAGCAACTCTGATGCCTCCTGCATCTATGCAAAAAATACATGCAAAACATGAGGTTCACACTGATGCAGCAGTGCAGTCGTTGCACTAAACAGGGCCAATACTTGGCACAGCTGGTTTTGTGATCAAACAGGAAGGAACTTGCTTCTGACCTATCTTATTTGTTCTGCACTGCAGGTGTAATCTTTGCAGAGTCTCCACAGCATTCTCCAGTAAGATGTATATTAATCCAAAAAGATGCCACAGAATCAGTCCTCACCTTCTCTTTTACCCTTCTTACTCAATTATAGAATTTGAAGCGCATGACCTTAATCACAGATTTCAGTGATATCTGTACAGGAACTGTAAGAAACAATTGTCCTTTCACTGCATGTGCCAAACCAACTTTTTTCAGTTCTTAGAATTAGGAACTTTATTTTCATAGCGAATTTTCAAACCCCCACTCATTCACACACTCTTTTCTGCTAGGCACTCTCATTTGAACTGTACAGTTCAAAGAAAGTATATTTAAGCACTATGGAAAAACTTACAGATAAGTCCAAAATCCAGAGTAAATTAGAATGGGAAAACTTTCAATTGTTCATTTCCTCCCCACCCCTAAACTCCTAAGAAAACAAGAAAAAACTTGTAGCAGATGTCAAGGTCATATCTTGCAGTCTTCTCTCCGACTTCTGATGGAAAGTTTGCCAGACAAAAGCCTACCAACCACATTCTGCAGCTGAACTCTCCAAGTTCAAGCCTGCTCCTCATAAGTATACCACATACCAGTGGAATGCACTTCAGAGAGAACAGACAATCCTCAAGATCTCTCTGTCCTACTTAAAGCAGGATCATCTACTGCATAAGTGTAAAAATTGAACACTTAATATTTTGTTCTAACTAACCTACTTTAAAAGTATTTTGTAGCTCACTGTATGAGCCAGCAAGGCATGATTTGATACTCTGAGAAAAGCATACTCTCATAACCTGACCTTCAAGATGAAAAGTACAGACACTTGTATCAAGTTTTAAACAGGAACAGGCATAGTGGGCTGTCACAGCGATCAAGAAAAAATTGCTATAAAAAGTAATGGGGCAGAAAATGCAACTTTTCATCACTCTACAGGTGATACAAGAGCTTTCTTCTTAGCAGCTAGACTTCTCTTTTGATATACTTCATCTTATTATAGGTGTTTATTCAAATCCCCATAGCTTTTAGTCTATTAGCTTTAGTCTAATGATTTTCCATAGAAATGACATATGGAACAAAAATACCATTGGTGGCACTAAAAACAAAGATGACATTTCCATCAAAAAACACGGACAATAAGAAATAGACTATACAACTGAATGTTATTGATGGCAATCAACAGTCTCTAATGAAACTCACCCTTAGAATCAAATGTCTAGCAAACTACAGGAAGACTGAAGAAGTCATTGAGTACTGCAGAAGCAGGGGGAAAAAAAAAAAAAAAAGAAAAAAGGAGAGAGAAATTCCAAGATAGGCAAATAAAAATTCAGATAGTAGATGACACAGCTTAACCCAAATTTTAGAAAGACACTAGAATGAAATTATTCAAGAATTGGGAGCAATAAAGGATAAAGCCAATTGGCTCGTCACAGTCTAGTTCTTTACTTTAATAGACTAATACTCCTACTGACTAGGAGAGAAGGAATACATGTTCCAAATCTTACTCGCAACACAATGAAAATACATCCTCCCACTCAACCTAACTATGATGAGGACTACATTGCAGAATGAAGTTCAAAATTTGGGTTTGCTTGTTTAATAGTTCTCAGCAACCAGCTGCAGAGACATTTACATGTATCTACAGGACAGCTTTTATAGTGAGGTTCTACAGGCTTTGGATGAAGGAATAAGGAACAGAACAAGTATCAGGTTGAAAGGTGATGAGAACTATTTGACAAGACCATCCTGAGTGAAGATGACTCAAAAATCAACATTATAAATTCCAAGAAAGACAGCACAAGGCACTGCAGGCCTCATGACAGCATGAAAAAAAGAACCCTACTTAAATAACTAAAGGGATACAAAAGGACACCAGACTGTACTGGATCAAGTAGACTACATGGCATGGATCAGTCGACATCATGATACTACTGCACAAAGGAAAATCCTCATTTAGGGAAGTATGAGCATCATACATCATAACTTAGCAGAATCCTGGAAAGACACAGCCCCATGAAACCATACACTAGAAATTACTCAGCTGAAGGAATGTCCTCATTCTGGGCTACTACTGAAAGGTGTCAACTGAACACTCAAGAATGAAGAATCAAGATATAAACTTAAGAAAACTGCTACCTATAAGACAGATGAAATATTTTTTTATATATATAAAGACTCAGAAAATGGATGAATATGGAAACCAAAAGCCAATAGCCAAAGAACTACAAAGGTAGTGGGTAATTCACTAAAGAGGAAGGGGAGTATAAATCAATCTAGCTCACTGAACACAAAGGTTAGACATCTGGAAAAACATCAAGGGTAAAAAATACTAAAAATAAGCTGCCTAAAGAGGTTAAAGTCCCCTTCAATGAGGACTTGTTATAATAAAGATCATGTTAGAAGTTGCCCAGTTTACTGATCCTCTCTCAGTATAGAAGAGGTCTAAATCACTAAAAGGAATACCTTTTCCATCCTGAGCTCCTAGAATATGGATAACACAAATGAGACATATCAGCCTCCTTAGAACCGTCCCTATGATGAATGTGAAAGAATTCAGAGTTTTTACTGCTTTCTAACTGTGGAAAACAAATGCTAATCTATTTGGCTGGCAGAACCTTTCTCTGATCCTACAGTGTCTATTAATAAAGTTGGTCTTCTAGAGAGTGTATCTGCTAAATCCATGATCAGATCTGAGATCTTGGAAACAGAGGGGTAAGTAGTTTTTCCTGTTCTGCAGTTCCAATATAATTAGTTATCATAGGAGAGGAAAAGAGAATATTTATAGAAAGCAATAGCTTTCTTTCTGCTCCATGTTTGTTTCTTTTAATTATCTTAGAGCTCTTTTCCAACCTTAGCCATTCTACAATTTTATGGTTCTATTTTCAACATGATGCAGAAATTGACAATTACACTAGGTTTAAATCAACTATCAAAGTTGGATGAAACAGGATGTCAGACTTTAGCCCAATATCAAATGAAATATTAGTTTTATTCTGAGAAGATTGCATTAAAAAAGACAATGAAAAAAAATTACTGAAGTGCAACACATCAGGAAGGAGCTATAGGAAAAAAGAAAACAAGCGTCAAACAAAAAATATGAAGTTTATGCTGGAGGAAAAAAAAAAAAAAAGAAAAAAAGACCATGAGTTGTTTAGAGTAACAGATTAAAATATTTGTCAAATTCAAAACTACAAAGATTTAGCACAAGATTTAACCTTAAAAAACACACAAACACACACACAAAAAAAAAATCAACAACTCTCTTCCTTACATTTTTTCTAAAATATAAACTTTATCTTCTTCCAATTGGCTGCACATTGCATTCTCTATTGCCCATACAAGCTACATCCACCAGGAGCATCTAACAGAGCCAGCCCACTCAATAAAAATTCATTCATTATTTTATAAAGAAAACAAAAACTCATTCAAGTTGATGTGCACGGAATTCTTAAGTTTCACCATATTTTTCAGAGAAAATAATTCCTAAATAAGTTCCATAACAATTCTAAAATCTCTTTTGAAAACTAAGACTGGAAATCCAGAATGACTGGATTATGCAATAGCTATCTACAAAGCAAAAGAAAACTATTTATTCTTGCTCTTCTTTGTAATTTAATATTGACATTAAAACGTAAAACTTGCAATATAGAGTTTGATTAAATATTGATTATACGTGACTTTTCCACTCGGTTCCTGCAAGTATTTCCTTCTCCAAATTGTCACAATATCACAAGTAACAAAGAGTTCTTTAGCCTGTTGATTCAGTCACGTATTTGTAAAATTAGCATGACAGGCAGTTCTTCCTCTTTTTCTCCTTTACTGCCTTTCCCCCTGACACATGCACACACAGAGGCTGCATACTGGAAGGCAGAGAGTCCTTAACAAGCTGCTGTGAGACAGACATGATAAACTAGATATACAAGATAAGTACCAATACGGTCCTTAACAGTACTGCATTTCAACAGAAATACAAATACCAGATTTGATTAAATGTATCTGATTTGTGCTTACAAACATCCAGATGGTACATGACTAAACAAATTGCACATGTTTTCTGAAGAAAAATGACCTTGATATCCAAGTTAAAAAATTAAACACTTTATTTATGCTTCTCAAAGCATAAAAAAAAATCATGACAGTTCCAAATAGAGACCTATATCTGCTATTTAGGAGATTATCAGACATGCTTATAAGATACATGCATATGCTAGATTGCAATACTCTCAGTCAAGGAGTACAGACCAAACACGAGGGAAACATACAAAGATTGCTCCCAGTTCCTTATACCTCAGACTGGTATGATTTAAAATTGGCTTTTCACACCTTAGGCTGGGGGAAAAAGAGCAATTCAGTAATGAAGATCACAGGATATGGAAGCCATTCTCCCACTCAGCTTGATATACATGTCTCTACTTCGGCAGTACAGGATGTTAAGAGGAATAGATTCCAAATCCACAAAAATTCATCCTGACTTAAGATGACTTTCTCATTCTGGCTACAAATTTCAGGGGCTATTTTATAACTGATATTGAATATAGCAGCCCATTCAACATGTGTATCAAATAGGAATCGCTAAAAAACAAAACAAAACCACAAAACAAAAAACTAAACCCAAGCAAATATAAAACCCCACAAAACTTCACAGAATTCACTTGTACCTGTCTCATCTCCTTACTCTGCTTCCTTTCCACTGCCAAAAGAAAAATATTATGGACTTGAATAGTGTGTACTAAGACCCATATTCTTAGGCAAGATTAAGCTTTTACTGAATTCAAAGGAAGTAATGAAAGAGGCTCTTAAAAAAAAAACCAAAAAACATAACAAGCATAAAATACACTTTTATTCAACAAATTTTCACCTGTTACTAGTCAGAGAATACCATTAGTGAAAATATCCTTTGGAATTTTACCTTTTTTCCTAATTTAAAAATCACAGAATGCTATCAGATCTGAGAAGGTGAAATGGATCATGTGTCCCTGCCCCTCTTTTTTCCTTTATTTATACAGCAGAGTATCATTCCAAGCATTTTAAAGTTTAAAAAGCCAGTGTTTGCAGTTCCTCCTGTAGCTCTCACTACACTTTCCTGGATGCTTATCATTCACACTAAACGAAATGGTTTATCATAGCATTAAAAAAAGAACAGGATCCTGCAACTAGAGATCAGACCACATGCATAAAAACCACAAGAAGGAAAGCAAAGTGACAGGTAATTTTAAATCTGGATGCTATTGCTAACTGAATAACAAGAGGATTAATAAGGCTTCTGAAGAATTTCGAGCAGAGAGGTGACAACAGGGCAGTAACACAGCCTGCTAGGAGGCACAAGAGAGTGCCAGTCCTCTTCTGTACTTCCTCCCAGCAACACTGAAACTCTTAATCCTCAGCTTCACAACACATCTAAATCACAGCGACTAATGGTGTCAGCTGGCAAGAATAGCAAAATCCAAACATCTATTGAAGGACAGACAAACCAGGAGCAAATATTTGCTGCAATAAGGTCTCTCCAAGGATCCAGCCCAATTCTTAAATGTTAACCAGTATCGGTATACTCCTGATTCAGACAGTCCCATGAAGTGCAGAAGGAAACAAAGAAAAGAACTGGTAGTCTGCCAATGGAGGCAACTTTCTTTTGACAAAGTGGCAATTGTGAGACTCAGACCAAATTCAGCAATTGCATTATAACCTTCCCAGGAGCCAAATAATTCCGTGTTTTCAGCATACCATCACTGCCACTGTTGCTTTTACATGACTCCAGTCTGGGCTTTCTCAGTGTTCAAGTAATGACTTTTCTGTATAACATGAGTGACAGGGGGGATGATGATTTTTCAACTGATTTAGTCTCAACAAAACTGAAACAATTTCATGGGGCTAGGAAATCAAACCACTTATTTAGCCAAACTTCAATAAAGCTTCTCCAGGAGGTCACACAATTTCTTTAAAAAGGAAACTATTAGGCAACCTAAATATAGAGCTTGCTACTGGTTTCCTCTGTAACACAGTATGTTAGGGTTCTCTTCAGTACTCCTTACTCATACTTCTAGCGAACCTCAGCTGGAGACTTATCCAAGTAAGAAATTATTAGTACAGTCCTATGTTCCTTATGTTCATATAACATCTTTCATTCAGAAAACTTCAAAATGTTTTAAAGGTCACATGTAGAAAATTACTACATTCAGTGCAGTCTCCTATCAAGAGGAACATAGCAATTTCTCAGTACCCACCCAACAAAACAGAACAATTTAGGTTAGAAAGTAAATATGAAAGCCATGCCTACAGGGGAGAGGTCAGATCCTCAAATTAACATCTGGCAATGGTTCTAGAGTAAAAGGTACAGGGATTTCCACCTGGCAGACAGGAACTTAGTTCTACATCTGACTAATGGCACATCTAACTGGCATCAAGGTGGGGCATTCCTTTAGTATCAACTCAAGGAAACGGGTACCACCTTGGGAAATCTGTTACACCACCTCCTCCAGCATCCACGATTTCTCTCGGACAGCCCCCCCTCCAAGAACAGCCCAATTTAAGCATTCAGTGTAATACTGCTGTTTACAAAGTTAATCAGCTTTGAAAATCCAGTTTAGAAATAAGATATAATCAAGAAATCCTAGGAATTCTTTGCACCAATCTTAACCAATTTCACCAGTTGGAAAAAAATATAATACATGCCTAAGCCCCCAGTACAAAAGATAATTTTTTTGGAAAGAAGAAATTATTCAAGAATGAAAACATCCATAAACCCCACCCCCACCAGAAAATATTTCTGTAAATTAAAATGCACATAATATTAAAAAAAATACTTTAATCAACTTTGCACCTAATTACCATGGCCTTCAAACCCACTAAACGTGAATATGATTGCCCATTTTTCCACCCGAAAATCTGGTCACATTTAGCGAATTTTAGCATGCAGAAGCAGATACTAAACAATCTACCACAAAGAAACAGATTTCTCTGAATTAGAAGAAAAAAAAAACTAGTGTTTTACATTGTCTTATAACTCTCATCAGTAAAAATTTTTAAGTAAGAACCATTGCTCACTACGAACCAGGCTGAGGCATCAATTTAATCTAACACCAAGCTTCAAAATGGAAGACTGAAATAAATAAATAATGTGTTCTCAGTGTCATCAAAACATGGTAGTATTGTTATTCTGTCTATACCTGGTGAAAACCATTTTGTCCTATAAGCAATACCAACAAACACTTTGACAAGGCACTAACTGGGTCACTTGGACTCCAGATCCTCAAAAAAGGAAAAAGAAAAACAAGAATTCACCCAAATGGCCTTTTGTGTCTCTTTCGCACCCTAATGATACACTCCACAGACACAAAGGTCTACTTTAGTAGCTCACATCAAATATCAGAATTGGAGAAAAAAAACTGTGTGGCCTAAAAGCTCAACCTGTATTTATCTCTTGTTATGTGGAAAAACTCGACTTTGGAAACATATGAATATACGACCCATTTAAACCTTATGGGAAAAAGAAACCCACAAACCTACTCAGGTACACATTGTAACTGTTTTAGTAAAGGAACAAAACTCAACCTATCAACTACAGTTCTTCCACAGCAGGTCACTACCAAGGAGGAAATAAATAAAACAAACAAAAAAAATACCCCACAAATATTTTGTTGCTAAAATACATAAACAATGAAGTATTCAAGTGGGAAAACTAGAATGCAATGAAAATATTTGTTTCTTGGGAACTCCACACTCTCTGGTATGAGTTTTTCTTGTTTTGCTGGTTTTTAAGTTTCAATGCTTTTATCCAGCTGAGTTCCAATGCAACAAAACATAATATTACACTAACTTTGCCTATCAAACTGACTGTTACAGAGCCTTTTTTAAAAGACTTTGCACCAATTCAGTAGTCTTATTTTGCTGAATATTACCAATCTGTACATATCTCTGTGTTATAAACGCAATGCCATTGTTGTAACTGGAAGTCACACTATTTGTGACACATGCAATTCCCTCTCAGCACATTTACTTCACTGATTTCCTTGGTTAAAAAAAATAAAATCAACTAGTACTCAAAACTCAAGCTATAAGAAGTCCTTTCAACACTCGTTCTTGTTTTCAGAAGTCTAAAAAAATCAACTCCAGAAATAAAGAGTATTTTTTTCTCTCGAGTAATTGAATGCAACCTCGCAGTTACAATTTCAAACATGTAACATGTGTTGCAAGTCACATTCATCATTGCTTTGACCAAAATCTGCATAGTAATTGTGGCTTTTGATAGGATTGCAACTTTGATTGCCATTTATACTTCTCTTGCTGACTGGGTTAACCCCTAGGTATACTAACCATAGGAAAGGATCCTTGAGCAACATTCTCTTCTGTTAGCACGCATGGCTACAAGTGCACTTCAGTTCATTTATAAAAAGCCTCCATTCCCCAAGCACACACGTTTGGGCCACAATACTGAAAAACATCTGCAGGCACAGGAACCAGGTAACCCACCGCGAGCTTTCTGACTGCTGTACAGAGAATAGGTTCTCCAGGGAAGTCACAGTTACACAGGGAGGCAATTCCATACGGTGCAATTCAGATAACAATTCCTCCCTAAACACTGAAGGGTTATAATCCACCCTCTTCAACCTGGAAACCTGGACAGTGATGCTCTGTGATGAAAAGTGAATAACTAGTAATTATGATGATGATGGCATAAAAAGAGGTCATGTATGAGGTCACGTTAAACTCATAGGGAAAAAAAAAGAATTTAAAAGAACAAAATATTAAAGGGCGAGTGTATTCGCAGGCACACCCCAGGGGATGGTTCCACTTCCTGCGAGGGGCACAGCCTCTCCAGGGTTAGGCTGTGCAGGCAATTATGCTCTTCGTGGTATTTATTATTTCTGTTTCCACACACGCCGGGGCACCGCCGGGTCAGGTTTACCGAGGAGCCCCAGGCCGGGGGTGCTGGGTGTTCCCCACTCTGCTCCCGGCAGACGTGACCCGTCTGCTGTCACGGCCGCCCTCCCTCCCTCCAAGCCCAGGGCTGCACCGCGGCTCCGCCGGCCCCATCCCCGTCACGGCCGCTCCCCCGCCGCCTCCGCCGGCGACCCACCGTGTGGAGGTGCCTTTCCTCACGTCGCACATCAAGCACTTGAAGGCCTCGGCGCTGTTGCGGAAGGTGCAGACGCTGCAGTCCCAGTACCCCTCGTCCGAGGAGGGTTTCGGCTGCCGCTTCGGCCTGCGGAGACACACGCGCGCCAGGGGCAGCACCGGCCGCGCCGCCCCCGCCGCCCCCGGGGCGCCCCCGCCGCCCC
>VXAU01000110.1:998-77971 GCA_013399695.1 Formicarius rufipectus | reverse complement strand
GGCCGGGGCGGGGCGGGGGACGGCACTGGGCGGGCGAGCAGAGCGGCAGTGCCGGCGGCTCCAGCCGGCCTGGTCCCCTGCAGGCCGCAGCGCGGCTGATGTGCGGCAGGGCTGCTCGCGCTGGCGGCCAGGCTGCCCTGTGCACCTTCCTGCAGAAATTGCTCCAGGCTGTGCTTTTACAGTAGGAAAGAAAGGGGAATGAGGTGAACGCGAAGTTCTGCTTCGAAGTCTTGGTCTAAAGCATCCCGTTGGCCTGTGGCCGGCGGAGACCAGCATGGGCACCGATACAGAGGCCGGGGACAGCGGTGGTACCTGGCACCCGTGTGCGGCGCCGTGCCCCTGCACTGGGGAGCTTGCAAGTACAACGTGGTTCACCTCCAGCGTAGCGACATGAGGCAGGGGCCGCGTGTTTCTGACCCCTCGTAGTGCACGGGAGCCCGGTCACAGGCTAGGATGCCATTTTGCACGTTGCTGTGCAAAGCGAACAAAGAGCACATGTCCTAAGTATGTAACAAAGACAGCAGTGAGACACAGGTAGACGGCAGAGGGCAAGCAGCCAATGAGATGATACTGGTCAGCATCTCAGTGGCCAAAGCTATTGTCGCTGCATTGTCTTTGTCAAGAAATGGTGGGATTTCAAGAACAAAATATGCCCAACGGGAGCTTTACCCAAGTGTGTGAAGACAGCCGGTTTTGAAAATTAAGCACGTGGACAGTGGAGAAACTGTCTCATTCTGAAGGCAAAGTTGACGAAACAAATTTCAGCTAGAAATACTAAAATGTGATGAGACAGGGAAAACATAGGTAAAGTGCTTGACATCTTGGGAAAGTAATTAAGGACCCGTTTGTTGGGACATTACATTTATGTACAAACACTAACACTTCTACAAGATTCGTATCTTTCTGTGTCTCTCTAGCAATCGTGTGCATTAGCAATTGGAAACTTGTGTAAGATTTCCTGCTTATGCTTAGAAAGTTATCCTAATTTCCTTCTTCATTTGCATCCATCTTCCAGTATTGCTATTTTCCTCGCCTTATGTTCCCCCCCCCCGTATTTGCCTTACTTTTTCCTTTCTTCCTCTATTGCAATCTTTCTTTCTTTCTTTCTTTCTTTCTTTCTTTCTTTCTTTCTTTCTTTCTTTCTTTCTTTCTTTCTTTTCTTTCTTTCTTTCTTTCTTTCTTTCTTTCTTTCTTTCTTTCTTTCTTTCTTTCTTTCTTTCTTTCTTTCTTTCTTTCTTTCTTTCTTTCTTTCTTTCTTTCTTTCTTTCTTTCTTTCTTTCTTTCTTTCTTTCTTTCCTTTTTTTATGTTTCTCATAGAATCTTTTATAAATTATGAATGAAATTTATGGATTGCACATCTGAGGATGGGCCATGCCATGCATAGACAGCTGGCCTGGGTTTGTTTGCATTTAGTTAGACATATACATGAACTAAGTGCCCAGACCAGCCCGCAACGGGGAGGAACATGCTCATGCTGAAGGTGATTGATCTGATGCTAAGACAGGCGTACAATTTTCTCACCTACAGGGACCATTTCTTTCCATTGACCGTAAAAAGCACTTTGCACCAGCAGTCCAGAACTGGACATCTGCCCCTTAAAATTACAGTATTTTATAAGGTGTCTCACCTGTGCTTGAACCTCACACTACATAGAAATCTCTTGATGGGAAGCAGTGGAGAAACTTGTCTCTTTGTGCCCTTTTCCACAATACACTCTTTCTACTGTATAAATAAACATATTGTTACTCCACCTTGAATAATTGAAAGCAATTATTTTGAAACAATCTCCTTCTCTTGATCTTTCCTCTATCACAATCTACTTTCTCCATACTGATTGTGAGACGCTTTCACTGATGATTACAAAATGCTAGAATATGCTGGAATCTCTCAGGAACTATTCTTGGAGAGAACCATTTTTAATCAGTAGAATGAATTGCAATTGCCAGCCACAAATGTTATCCCTAACAGACGAGTAATCTTTCTGGTTGTTGTGTTCCAGACCTTCTATTTCATGACCATCACCCAAACCACCATGCTCAAGAACCATCATGTTTTCCCAGCAGCATTGAGCATTTTTCCCACCAAGCTCTCAAATAATCTGTATTTTGGGAGCTGAGATGTGATTCAGGTGGTGCATTCAAAAGTTCAGTTGGATGGGTCATGGTGCGACTTACAGTGCCCATTGGTCTGTGCAAGGGTTCTTAAAAAACACTGAAGAGGAAAGAAAGGCTCTTCTGTCATCAAATAGGAACACAAGAGAACACCACTGAAAGCAACAAGCCATTCCATGTCATCTTTGCAAATGAAACGGTCATGGAAAGACTTAATGAGCAGAAATGCAGAAAAGCCCATGGAAGAAGTGTGGGCAATAGTCAAGAGCTGAAGAGATTTAAGAATACTTTGATATAAACTGACAAAGTTGAAAATTCCATGGGCAGATATTTCGTCATCCAATGGTACCCATGTGAACCCGTGAAACTCACCTCTCTTTGCTACATATTTGTATGGCATGACCTAGAAGCTTTGAATGCCAGCATTGATGGTATTAGTAGTCATTAAAAATGTTTCAGGGGAAGAAAGGGGGTGAATGAACCATCATTTTGAATTCTCTGAGTTTTAAGTTGGATTTCATCAAGAAGTACACTTGTTCTGAAGTAGTTATTTGCAACCTGTTTTAATTCAGCTGAGCTAAAGTCAATGTGTCGTTAAGACAGAATGGGTAGGCAATGTAATTGTATCTTTGTACATCAGGTATTCAATTTCTAGTTAGTGTTTGGTCTCTTATTCAATTTTCTTGGTAGCATCATACAAGAAAAATGCTCATGGTATGATTATGATATTGAAGATAATATGTTGACAGCTTTGTGAAAGTTATATATTTCAATGTATGGTATAAATGTTCTAGCATTCATGACTTCTCAGTTAAAAGTCTATTCATAATAAAGAGGATGTGAAAGGGGACAGTAGCAATTTTTAAGTACCTTTTTGTGTGAAAATACTTGCTGCAGAGAAAATTACAGTTGTTCCTGAAAAAGGGCGTTCACATACAAGGTTATTTAAGAATAGGCTGATGCTGTGTAAATCCTTAGGAAGACTTGCCATTTAGTCAATACTTGAACCATTGTTGTGCACATCAAACCTAAGCTAGTTGCTGCATTATCAACATCTTGAGCAATTAAGTAATCATTTTGTCACAGATGAATTTAAAAAACTCTCCATAAAGATGATTGTCATTACGTTGTAGATAAGCCACCTTTTAATCCCTATTCATGAAAACTACATAAGTGTAAAGTTGTACTAGAAAAAATGGATGCTTTTCCAGCACAATGTCTCTCTTTTGTTTGGATTACACTGATATAATAAAATTAACACAATTAAATTAATTCATAGGAATGTGACTGGTGAGATTTTGTGACAGGTTTAGTATAATGAGGTCCAAATCCTTTGGGGCTTCTATGACAGGGCTTCTACCTGATACGACACTAAAAAAAAAAGGCAAAAAAAAAAAAAAAAGCCACGCACTAGTGAAAAGTGAAAGCTGCTTCCTGGCAATGGGAACTGGCCCTCCAGCCTGTGTTTGCTCAGCCTCAGGGTTTGCCCAAGCTATTAAAAAAATACCAGTGGCTCCTAACAATCCATGCTTCTCTTACTGGTATGTGGGTATCAGAGAGTGAAATTCTGCTTTAGAAAGGGCCGAGAGAGAGAGGGGCCACATCTAGAGGTTTCTATTACTTTGTAATATCAGGCAGCCTAAAAATGTTTTAAAAGGGTTTGCACTTCCTTGCAGGTACCAAGCCTGACCTAACCACATCATATAAGTTTTAGAGAACTATGGCAATTATGAGAGTTGGTTCATCACCATATCCTTCAGGTTTCACCCAGCTAGAATGTCCCTGACATCAGCAGGGATGTATTGTCTTGAATCTTGAAAGTAACAAGGTGGTGACTAAGTCCAGGTGTCTTTCTAGAACCATAATTTTACTGTGTGTTTGTGCAAATTTGGCTCCAAACACGTAAGACAGAGAATCATACACAGAACTCTTCTTGCAAGTTATAGCACAGCAGCAGTAACTGTGTAAGAGCCAGAAAAATTTGACCATAGTGGGTTATTTTTTATATTTGTCCCCTATGAACTGGAAGGAAATTATCAAACCACTTACTTTCAGATACTTGGTAATTATCAAATAATTATTTCAGTAACTTCTCATTTCTCATTCACTTTCCTGGTTTGGGCCCAGCCTTTATCCTGTCAGATTTTGTAGTGAATTTAAAAGTTGTTCAGCTCCATAGCTTCTTTAAGTCCTCTAATTCATCAAAGAAAACTCTGAAAGTAGGTTTCCTTACTTTTTCTGTTTGGACTCTCTCTGAGATAATCTGAGTTGTGAAGGATCATTGGTAGGAATAAAAGAACATTCTCAACAGTCATGAAATATTTCTGGTGCTGAGATTTTCAGTCATGGTAGCACACATACCAGTCTTTTAGACTGAAGAGCATAATTAATTTCAGAGACAACAGATTGTTAATAAAGAATACTGATACTTATTTCTATTATACCTCTCACAAGAGAGGTGTGCTAAAAACTGCCAGTGAATGCTGATGATTGCTTCAGACACTGGAAAGATGTTCACAACCTATGTCTGGACTGGAGGATTCCAACCTAACAGATGCTGAAAGATTGGCTCCTCCAGGGCAAATTGTTCAAAGTGATAAAGCCAGAGTTTTCCTTTGAACCATCCATAAAGGAAGCAGAGGGAGACAAGGCTCACTAGTATCTGTGAATTTGGATCTTCAGGGTCAAAGGAACTGGAGTGAAGCTGCCCTTGTCAACTATGTAAATTTGGGGCTAAATCTTCCCCTGTCTGCTCCCATCAAGGTGAATTGAGGTAGTGTCCAGCACATCCTCTGCCAAGAAGGAACTTATTTGGTCGAAGCCAGACCCCCCTGAGGAGAAATAGGTATGTGTTGATGAGGATCCTTTAAACAGAAACAGTCTCTGTCTTCAGCTGCCAGTTCTTGCTGACATCAGCTTAAGATCTGGCTGGTTACAGAGGTGAACACATACATACCTCCTTTCTCAAGCCAAGCTCCCTTGGGGCTATAGGGGAGAAAAAAAATATCCCACTTTCAGCGCTATCTGTTCATGTCTGCTCCCTGATTTCATGTGCCTTTATCCCTCCTAATTTTCTCCCTCATTCCTTCTCTTCTCTTTGTCATCTTCCTCACTGTTTTTTTCTTTCACCTCCCTATGTGTTCATTCATTTTCCATCCTGTTTTATTTTCTTCCTTGTCTTTATGTCTGAGATTTGTGTTTCTACCTTGTCCTTTGTACTGCTAGTTCTGCCTGCTCTACCCTCCAACTTCCTTTTCTGTCATGTCTTACTCTTCTCTTGCTAGATTGTCACTTTCACTGATGCTCTCTCTTTTAGTTGTTTTCAATCGTTAAAGTCTGACAAGAGGCTGAGTTTCCTATTTTTGTGTCATGCACATGGCAGGCTTCCAGTGGAATTAGTGCCAAAAGAAGAACAGCAGCCCAGAGGAGATTTCACACTTTACAGCAATATTGAAAGAATTCTGAATCTGATTAGGGAATATGGCTGAAAGTCACATAACTTCCTGGTCCTATGTAGCATTTTTTTAAAGGCTGTCAGAGCAAAATATGAAATACCGGAATTAAAGCCCCTAAGCAAAGTCCATGCTTAGTTCAGTGCTCCAACACTGCACCAAGTCAGCACGCAAACACCTACTGCAATGGCTGGATTTCATAAGCTGCCTTTGGATCAGAAGTGATGTTCGCTTCTTCTCACTGTTAATCCCTTTTATGAATTCCTTCAGATTTACTCTGAGATCAGAATTTGACTTACAGGCATTATCTTTGACTAATGATGGGAAAAGGTTGAATGTGTCTGCACTGTGGGATCAGTAGGTATAAAGGATATTGCAGATGTACTGATTTTTTCATATGTAACAAAAGTAGTGAATGAACAAACTGACCTTCTGTCAGAAAAAAAAATACAAAGATGGTAAGCCCTTGAGAAGACTGTCGTTTCTGACTGTAATAAAAAGCATATATACACGTACATACAGAGACATGGGCATTTAAATATTCCAAACAATTCCAAATTTTTCTTAAAAGGTGTTCCATATCAACTCACTACATTTTCATTACAAAATACTCTGAGGTAAGAGATCTTCATGAGAAACCTCATGAGTCCCTTTTTCCACCAATTTCCACATTATTCTATGTAAGGAAGCCAATTATGAATTTAATAAACGTGCAGCATGCAGGAGTGCTGGTAAGAGATCTCCCTTTTTTTTCTTTTTTTTTTTTTTTTTTTGCTTGGAATTAATGGCTTTGTCTCAGTTTGGCAAAAAATTATACCCTTCATGACATAATCCATCTCAGTATCCTCTGCCTCCAGCTCCAGTGTTACATTTTCCATTTTTCCTCTGTTTTTTTTTTTAACCTGCTTCCTTTCATTAAGTTGAATACAAAATCTAGAATCCAAACAACACCCAACAACAACAACAACCACAAAAAAAAAAAAATAAAAAAATCACAGGGATCAGATCCAGCTACTATAACACATTTCTGTGTGGGCTCAGGATCAAGGTTAGGTGAAGAAGCCTCTCCCTCGAGGACAAGACAAATTCCTTACCACTGTGTTAAGGTTGTTGCAATGCCAGCATCCCTAAATAACCCTGCACTGCCTCTTACCACCCTTTTGTCCCTCTCCACATCCTTTTACTTGGACTTATATAGCTGCCAAGTGCAGGGTTGGACTGTGTAGACTCAATATTTGAGCTTTTTTTTAAAAATAAATTTAAAATACTAATTTCAAAATTAATATATAAATAAGGGAGAGAGAAAGAATAATGAAGTTCTTTAATTATGATGGCGTGTACCCTCAGGCTTTGCCTGTAGGTTCAGAGCACTGTCTGTGAGCCCATGCACTGACAGGTGGTCTAGGGCTAGGAAAAGCAGAAATCTCCCACAGGAGCCTGTCAGCTGATATGGATCATTGTTGATTCCTCCTGTTGGGTAATTGCTGAAGTAGAAGGTTCTCCAAATGGTTCAGGATTCAAGAAAAACTATTCAAATAAATGACTATCAAATCTTGCAGTGCTGCTATTTTCAAAATTATTTAAAGATTTAAAAAAGTCCTGTGGCAAAAAATACTGCAATTACCAAGATGATCATCACAGATCACCACAACTGGAAGTTGAACACTGAAGTCAGATGACTTCTTTACAAAGCAGCTGCTCTGCAGGGTTTGACTGGGGCTGTCTACCCTGCAAATGACCGTGAGGCTGCATAGCTAATCCTGCAGAGTCACACCACTGATGCAAAAGCTCTGCTCCCAAGCTACACTGTTGCTCTCTGGATGCTAAAAAAAAAAAGTAGTTATGCAAAAGGGAATTTGAAAATTGAAAAATTTTGCGCAGCCAGGAGGGCCAACCATGTCCTGGGGGGCATCAGTCAAAGCATCACCAGTCAGTCAAGGAAGGTGTTTATCCTGCTCTGCTCTGCACCCCCACTGAGGTGGACTCACCTCGAGCACTGTGTGCAGTTTTGGGTACCACAATTTATAAGAAGACATTAAGCCATTAGAGAGAATCCAAAGGAAGGCCACAAAGGTGGTGAAAGGCCTTGGGTAGAAGCCATCTGAGGAGTAGCTGAGGTTACTTGGTCTGTTCACCCTAGAGGAGACTGAAGGGAGACCCCCTTCCAGTTGCAACTTCCTCATGAGGGGAAGAGGAGGGGCAGGCACTGATCTCTGCTCTGTGGTGACCAGTGACAGGATGCGAGGGAATGGCCTGAAGCTGAGTCAAGGTAGGTTTAGGTTGGATATCAGGAAAAGGTTTTTAACCCAATGGGTGGTTGGGCACTGAAACAGGCTTCCCAGGAAAGTGGTCACAGCACCAAGCCTGTCTGAGTTCAAGTGTTTGGACAACAGTCTCAGGCATATGGTGTGGTTCTTGCAGTGTCCTATGGAGGGCCAGGAGTTGGACTCGATGGTCCTTGTAGGTCCCTTTCAACTCAATATATTTTAAGGTGCTATGATTAATTCTGCTTTGGAGTTATGATCATCTGTAGCCATTATGTATATTTGACTAACCCTCAGAATGCTCTCTTACAGCCCTACAAAGAAATCTTCAAAGAAACCCCAGGATCAAGGCAGTGTAAATACAAGCTTTAAGTCAGCTTTGAGTGACTGATTTATTCTTTCAAACATACCAATCAGAGCTCTCTCTCAGTTTGTTCATTACCACTTGCAAAATACATAAGGACATGCAGTGCCTTAGTGTATCTTTCCCAGAACAAAGTCTTTACACATATCCTATTAAGTTAGATAGTTTGTAAAAGAATTTTACTTTCCTGAAGACTGGATTTATGAAAAGTCTATCTAGAAACTTCTATTTTTAATTAATTGAAAATTCTGTAGCATTCTAGACAATTTTAATGCCCAAATTTTCTCACTAAGCCCATTTAACTACTACTATTGTCATATAAATAATAATAAATATTGTTAAGAATGAAATGCTGAATGTCTTTTTTATTCTATCAGTAGAAAATACAGTAAAGACATTTCCCTTATCCTTGAGGAAGTACCTAATTAGATAAAGTAATTAATAATGTGAGTTATTAACAACAGAATATTTGTTAGCTACACATCTAAGAAGACTTCAAACAAATTCAGTAGTTGTAGCTGTTAGTTCAGTTCTTTGAAAGAAAAAAAAGTCCTATGATTGGATTTGTTGGAAAAAAGCTATTTCACACTTAAGAAGAGAGCCATATCTGAAACTCTTTAGTCATGTCTCTCATTAGTGTGCAGTAAAACCCACTGCACACTGCACACTGCACGTGGGTTAACCATCGTAGCTTTATGCAAGCTGTCTGAACCATACACTTAGCTCCAGATAAGGCTCTGTCCCTGTGTAACTAGAAGATAAGAAAATGCATAGCAGACATAGGAAAGAAGCAGCTCAACAAGAAAGTGTCAGGAAAAGATGAATTGATTTTTCCTTCATTTGGTAACCTTGGGAGGTCAAATGCAAGAGAAGTCAGGGAGCTTCAAAGTTGAAAAGATGCACATATTTTAAGAGCTGTACTCTGTCTTCTTAGGAGTCTGCCTGGGACACTAGCCAGAACAGCACTGCAACAGCACCTGACAGATATAATTAAAGCATGAATCATAATCTCTCTGGTCTGCCACAATGAGCTTTATTCAACTTGTAGCTTTAAGATAGATTACAGTTTATGATTTGATGGCATGTCCTGAAGCTAACTATCCTTAATTTCAAAGTGTTGTAGGCAGGTTGTGTATTGGCACAAATGCGGAGTTTTGTGAAGAGAATTGAAAGAAGCAAGTTCAAAATCCTAATAGTTTCTGTTGTGTAAATTTAAATGAAATACCAGCTGGGCATTTGCCAGGCATTTGCTCTGTTCTGACAGGGCAGAACACTCAAGTGTATCGAGTGAGCTCTTTGGATTAGTCTAAAACAACAAAGGGCACTATAACATTCAAGGCAGAGAAAATGAGGAATGCTTCAAAAACAAGCATTCAAAATAGTACGGATAATAAATTATTTAAATGGAAATTGGAGTATGGAATTCCTGATGCTTGAAAGCTTTTCCTTGGATATGAGGAAGTAGGCAGGCAGAATAGACATGGAAGGAAGCCCATTATAGGGCACAAGAGTATTATTTTCATTAATGCTAGCATTATTGACAGGATAATCTTCCAAAACAAATCAACTTAATCTATAATGTTTGAAGCTCTACAATTGGTTGAGTACCACAGAGAGAATCGTCCTTACAATTTTAATTTTAGACATTCTAGCAATCAAAGATTCTTTTAAGTTCAATTTATCGTGCTGGTAATGGACCAAGTACTGGGATTTTCAGTTGGTTTGACTGGGTCAAGGAATGCAAGTACAGAAGTCTTCAGTCATAAGACATGCCTTGATATGCATGACTGAATATAGGTGTTAGAGTTTTCTTAGGAGCTGGTGGAATTTCCTTTCCCCTACCAACAAATTATGAGTTAATGGGCCTATCTTTCCCCATGGCTAGATGACAAAGGAGGAGATGACGGGTGAAGGTGGGTTGCCTAGTGACTTTAATTACTGTGATTGGTGTGGTGAGGGAAAGGCACACTTGGTTTTCGGCTGGCAGGGGAGGACTGCTGTAGGGGGGGAGAGAGATGTCTCCTAGGAGAGAGCCTCTACCCCTGCAGGACTGGTGTCCTTCCCTCTTCTCCAGTTTCCAACACCCTGGATTTTTAAGTTCCTGGTGCTTCAGAGAGAGAGAGACAGAGAGAGAGCCATTTGCTACCCAGGGGCTTTTGCTGCAGGTTTCCTGAGAGAACCAATGGCTGCCGGCCAGGGGGGACCTGCTCCATCCCTGATAGCCCAACTCAGCTCACCGTCCCTCCTCCAGCCAAGGACTAGGAGAGAGTTTTGCCCACGGAAAAGGATGCCAGCTCCTCCCTCTCTGCGCGACGTTTCCCACCAATCCCTCATCGCCCATTCCAGAGGGATGCATTGAATCACCTGTCCCCCTCGGGGGCAGACCCACATCGGCCGAGGAGCGACATCGCCGCCTGCTGTCCGTAAATTTTGCTGCACCCAATGGGAGCAGAGACTGTATCGTGTTCAGAGGAGTTAATTACAAATTGGTCATTCAGTTCTGGTTTCTTTGTTTCTCTTGAATATACATATATAGTAGTTAAGAACTGTTATCCTTACTGTTATCATATTTTAATTAAATTTTGTTTTAAATTTAAAAGAGGTTTGCTCCTTCTTTGGTTTCTAGTCCAACAAATTTCTTAATTTCCTCTAAATTTAGATAATAGGCTTAGTAAACTGAAGACTTTATAATTGCCAACAAACTTCCTGCATTATTAAGACTGATAAAAAGACTAATGCAATCCAAGAGGTTTTGTCTCTCTACCTAGATTTGTATCTCTTAACAAGTTTTGTAATCCATAGATTAAAAGATAATGTAGAAAAAACTCAGACTATTCAGTATATAATTCAAAACATTCTCACATTTGAGATATCAACTCACAAAAATAAAATATCTGACAGTCTTCAGTGCAAAAACATGTATTTACTTCTAGTCTCTTCAGTAGAGTCCATTAAGGACCTGACATTCAGTTCATCGGTTGCAGATATTACCAAATCCCTTAAAAAGGGGACCCTGATTTTGATGAGAACAGTCATCATTATGTGCAGCTGATATCTTTTCTGGGATTACTTTCAGTTAAATTAGTGATATAAATTCTTAACATCAACTCCAATTCAACATTGATTTTTGTCTGAGAATTTCTTCCAAAAGTTTTAACATGAATATTCAGCCAGAAAGCCTATGAAGAAGCCCAGTGATAAGACAAGAAAAGTAGCATAATACCTCCAAAAACCTGAATATATATGTGAGGAATCTTGGCTCAGCTGAAAACTCCCTGAAGTACTGAGCCAGATTCATCAGTAGACACTGGTTGCTTTGTGCTGCTACATGTCAATGCAAAGCAAATGAAATATAGCCATGTTAGGCCAGATCTACTGATCAGTCACTTTGCATTACTAACTAACATAACTAACACCAGCCAAAGAGTCTGATCATTAATTGACTAGCAGTCAGGCACAGACATATTTTATAAGAGTGGCATTGGGGCCCAGGTGATAATCACGTGCACTGTCAGGGAAAGCTATTAACAAATGAGTATTCCCTACTCCTTTTGCTCAGTTGAGCTGAATCATCCAAATCAGTGAGTGAAGAAGGATGATGCTTGACTTTGTTATCTCCAGATATAAATGTATAGATACATCAAAATATAGATCTATACCTGTTTTTCACCTACAGCAGTTTCTACAGCAGTTGTTATAAACATATTGGCAATGTATGTCATCCATATGAAACCTACATGTGAGGTTTTAGGAGATTTAATACTAAGGAAAGTTTGAAACTGACTTGTATCCAAGCAGTGTGGCCACCAGATCAGGGCAGTGAGTGTCCCCCTGTACTTGGCATTGGTGAGACTGCATTTTGAATCCTCTATTCAGTTCTGGGACACGCACTACAAGGAGGATGTTGAGGTGCTGGAGCATGTCCAGAGAAGGGCAACAAAGCTGGTGAAGGGTCTATAGATCAAGAAAAGAAGGCCCAAAGGAGACCCTATCACTCTCTACATCTACCTCAGAGGAGGTGGGAGTCTGTCTCTTTTCCCAGGTAACAGGCAACAGGACAAGAGAAAATGGCCTCAAGTTGCAACAGGGCAGATTTAGATTAGATGTTATGAAAAATTTCTTCATGAAAATGATTGCCAAGCATTGTAACACACCGCCCAGGGAAGTGGTAGAATCATTGCCCCTGGAAGAGTTTAAAAAAAAACACATGTGGATGTGGCTCTTGAGGACATGGTTTAGTGGTGAACTCATGGTGCTAGGGTGGCACTTGGACTTGATCTTAGAGGTCTTTTCCAATCTTAATGATTCTATGATTCTAACAGAGGTGTGGAATAAAAGACTGCCAAATGACAAATTTCTGAATTGACTGGTTTAGGTTTTTGCATTGTATATTTTAAGTTAAAAATTAGTTAAAACACCTTATCTGTAAATTGTCATAAGAAGTGCTGTATCTAAAGCACAGGTGATGCACCCTATAACCCATAAAAAAGGATCTTGAACTTTGATGTGTACAAAGCAAAGAAGTTTTGAGTATTGAATCATTCTCTCAGATCTCTATATGAAAACATATACCAGAAACACACCAGCACTCTATGTTCCTTATAGAACATTGAAGGTCTGGGACTGGGAATAAAAAGAAATTCACCTGTGGTGATGATGTTACAGATTATATAAACTTTCTCTGATGTTCAGAAGGTGTGAAAAAGGGTTGTCACAGTAGGCATAGTCAGGATGATCTCTAACAGCATGCTGCCACTTCAGTATGAAGTCCTCAGTAAAGAGCTTGGAAGAATTATTTCTGGCCAGTTGAATCACAGTGTCTTAGATGTGCTGATGAATGGTGCTGCTATACAAAACCTTCAAGTTCAGAAGCAACCTTAAAATGTCTGTTTCCAGTGCTATCAAAGATGGGAAGTATTGTAAATCTAATGGTACCCATATAAAGATAACTGCAGGAACATCAGTGATTGTATGAGCACGTCACAGCTGCACCCGGACAGTGGGAAATTCAGAGACTTAAAAATAAGAGGAGATAAGTTCCAGATGATTGTCTGGGTGAAACTCTTCTTTCATTGTGTGCTGTTTAATTGGCAAGGAAGAGGTTTCAGAAAGCCATGAAGTCTTCAGCTCCAGGGACACCAGGCCTGGAAAAGGCGTGCTAAGGAGAGTATGACATCACACCAAGATTCTTTCTTCCACATCATTCTTATCTGGACCACCCACGGAACTTGAAATCTTCATCTTAAAGCTCCAAGGTGGGAATTAGGTCTAGGGTTGGAGATCAGAGAACCAGCAAGCATACAACTCCATAGGCATTTGGGCTTGAAAAGGGATACCATGGTGAGCACAACACTGCACCTACACTGCTCCTTCCACGTTTTTCTAATCTGGGCCCCCCATAATACCTGGTACACCAACCTCAATTCCATTCTGCCACTAGGGTCAAGGGGTAGGGTGTGGGTTCAGAGAACCACAATGTGTTCAGCTTCATGGACACTGAGGCTGGAAAAGGCATAGCAAGGGGAGCACGGAAATGCACCAACACCCATCTCTCCACATGTTTCTTATATGTTCACCACGCCCTCCGTGGTGCTGGGGACCTCAGTCTCAACCCCAAGCCTCCATTAGGTTTAGGGTTATGGTTAGGGTTCAGAGAACCACTAACCTCCAGACACAGTGGGAATGGAAAAGGCATGCCAAGGAGGGCACAACACTGCACCCACACTGCTCATCTCATGTCTTCATAACCTTGGACATCTATAGTGCTGGGGACCTCAGTTTCATACCTGCTATGCCATTGAGGGATTCCATGAGTCATCCAGCATTCAAACTATTTTATGTACAAAGTATATCAATTTAGTTCTCTATTTTCTTGGAAAAACTATCAGCTTCTAAGTTCCTTTTGTAGATACATTTAAAAAACAAATAAATATTACATAGAGTAATAACTGTATCTTTTTTCCTGTTGCATATGAAATATTT
Organism: Formicarius rufipectus; assembly: GCA_013399695.1. Lineage (NCBI taxonomy): Eukaryota > Metazoa > Chordata > Aves > Passeriformes > Formicariidae > Formicarius > Formicarius rufipectus. The sequence goes on along the minus strand of VXAU01000110.1, from coordinate 63,798 downwards.
TGTAGAAGCAAATTTGACTTCACAGTCATTTTTTGTATTTGAAATCAAATGGAGGCAGAAAGAGAGCAGTCGTAAAAACTAGTAAAATGCCAGATTGTTTGGGGTTTTTGTAGGCTGTCCTTGTAACCTGTAAATTCCCAGAATCATGGCAATATTCTCCTTTACTCCAGCCTGGCTTGCCACTCAACTAGGACCTGATCACTGGAGCTTAGTCATCATTCTGCTATCCTCCTTCAGTGAGACAGATAAGAACTGTTCTTTTGGTAGTTTACAGAGTCAAATTTACTGCCCGAATTGATTCACAGATTTTATTTCAATATAGCATTATGTGTTTACACTGAAATAAACAGTGGATGCAAGTTCATTGTTTTTAAAACTTACTTCAAGGTAGTTTACATGTGTACCTAACTCAGCACTGGACTAAGACTTTGAGTTTCTGTCTGCCTGCCACTGTAAATCTTCTGTGACTGCTTAAATCCAAACATTCACTCTAGATTTGGAAGTTGACATGGATACAGGCTTGTCGGTTTTATCTTGTTTCGATTTTGTTGGCTTTTTTCCCAACTGAAATAAAGTAAGCAAATGGAATCCCAGGTTTCTTGAGAATAACCACAGGAAAGGAGTTTTCTGTGGGTGTGCAAAAATAAGCTAGAGGACAATTTGTAATTTACTGGTACACTGCTGAGTTTGAAGTAATTGTGCCACTTCTGAGCAGCCTGAGGAGGCTGGAGGAAAGAAAAGGTTAACATGGAAATGTTACTAGAAAACAGGGCGATGTCAAACCGGTCAGTTCCCACAACAATTGCTGATGTGGAAATTATAGAAAAATTGGTTGTTTTTTTTAATTATGTTACACTAAGTATGGATTAAATTGTATCAAAAATAGATAAACAGCTTTTCCATTTAGAAACCTGTGTTAATGGATATAAATATACACATTAAGAATGATTTGTGTATTGACAGCCAAACTATTTTGACATAATTATAGCACTCTATGGTCTTTCTTAATGGATAGTGTTAATTTTGGAGTCTATCTGGGTTTGCAGAAATTACTTACTGTATTACTAGGTGCCAGCTGTGAGACAAGGCCCTGACAACTTCTTAAAAATACTGCTATTCATTTACACTGTCTTCATGTAGAGATAATCTTTGCACAGTTTTGCATTTGTTGCAGAAAGCTGAAAGGAAAACCACCACTTCACTTTACTATTGTAAATATTTAAGTGATGAAGTATAAAATATTCTCTGGCTTTGGTCTTGTTCTATGCCAGATGAAATAAAAAATTCTAAATAATCATTCTTTCCTGTTACATTTGTTTGAGGAAAAAGTATTACTGGCTCTGCAGCTCCACAGGAACCTTTTTTAAATGTAAAATCACCTGGAAAAAATTTAATGCAAGTGCTTCTGAAGGTGACTGATCTTGCAGTTTCACAATCACTTTATACAAGTTAATTGTAGGCTGTCCCCCAAAAAAGCACTCCTCTTCCCTTCCCAGTGGTCTATTCCTGTCTCCCCCCTGCACTGGCTGCCTCAGGGACAGGGCAGGGTATGGTGAGCTGGATCAGCTTGCCAGGCTGACTGTAGATGCTCTGATGGGTTTTCTGCAGAGTCTACTTTCTCTGCTCTGATCTGTGAGCTAGTCCAGCTCAGCCCACAGCTGTTTGATTGGAAGCAATGTGAGCTTGTAGCCAGAGGCAAGGAGAAGAGAGCTGGACTGTTCTTTCTAGGCTGCAGTGAATTAGGCTTCATTGCTCACATCACAAGTCAAAACATAAAAACAGGTAACCTCAGCAACAGGACAGCATTGGAGGTTGCACTGAAAATCTGTCAAAATCACCAAATTGTTCTAATATCAAAAAGGATATGAATTTGACCTATGATCAAAAGACAAAAAAGCCTCCATACAGACAACTTACTGGGAAACAAAAAGCTCTTTGTAGTTTACCACTTATTTAATGGCAGAGACAAGACTGGATTCCTGGCACCCACAATCTAAGCCCTCGCTCCATACATTGCAAGACAGAGTCACAGAGTGCAGCCTACATCACTGGGTTGCAAACCTGAGGGATCAGATACTACATTAAATAATTAAACATGATAGTGAGAGAACTGACTAGACACATCTAGATTAACTAACAGGAATGGAATTGTACTATGTCACAGCCTGATGATGCTAGAAGCTAGGAGCTCACTTTCCCAGGGTTTATCCTGGCTGTGTGGCTCCATCTTATCCAATTTTTTGCTTCTATTACTGTCTATCCCGTAGGTGAGATGGGCCAACTTGCTAAGCACTTTTTTGCTGGCTCAGCCAACAGATTCCAAAAACTACGATCATGTGAGCAGTTAGAAGAAACCAGAAAGTCTGGCAGAGTGGAAACCATCTTTCTGTGGTCAGCCAGGCATCCGATTATCTCAGCTGTAATGGGAACCCTCCCAAAACTTCTCCAAAGCACTAATGATTTGCATTCAGTTTATAGAACTAGTTACAGCTGTAATCAGCTATAGCTAGTTATTTTTTACTTTATAAAAAATCACAGGATATTTCAGGTTGGAAAGATATCAGATCATCTCTGGTCCAATCTCCTGCTCAAAGCAGGGTCAGCTTTGAAGTCAGAGTGGTTTCCTCAGGTTTTGTCCTTTCTTACCCTTAAAAATAATTTTATTTATTTGAGAAGTTGCTCAACTTAAATAAAGTTTGTTGTATTTTCCAGACAAATGCCTTTCCTCAGCACAGGAGCATCTAACATAGCTTTAACAGAGAACAAAGGCTTTTCCTTCAGTTTGGGCTGCTCAGGTATAGGCAGAAAAGCACTGTGGAAGCAGCACACTGGCACTCTTGCAGCCTACCCTGTCAAGGAGGCATCAGTTCTCAGGTACAGTTTCTTCAGGTCTGCCGAGAGACTTCTGAATCCACATATTGGAAACCTTTACTTTCCCCTAACCACTTCAACCTGAATGAGGCAGGTGAGAGAAGCCTCCTGCTCACCCTGTCTAACCTTGACTGATTTCATTCCAGCACTGGAGGTGGGACTGTAGACTCAGGCAGTGGGTACCAGGGAACAGGAGCTTTTCCTGGGGAAGGAGTGGGTGAGCTGCAGGGAGAACAACTCTTCCAGCACAGCTGGATCTGGAAAGGGGTATCCATCCATAATCTGGGATTCACATACATGACCGTATCTTCTTCTTTAATTTTTTTTTTTTTTTTAAAGAGGCAAGGAAGCTACTTATAAAAAAAGTTATGTGGATAGTAAAGTCAGCTACACAAAAGTTATAAGATGCCAGGTGACTACATGATCTTGACTTGGTCCCCTGTGCAAAGTGCATTATGTAGTATCAGCACGTATTGTTCCACCATGGGATCTCTATCTGGTTCACTGCAGAATACAGACGAAGAAGGACTGTTAAGGGGATCTTCAACTGCTACTTCCTAACATTCAAAAATTTCACCTTGCACCTTATATCCTAATCAACATTCCTGCAATGCAGAGGGTTACATGAGGTATGCATGATGTGTGGGCGCACCTGTATATACTTTGGACAAAGTTCTTAACTGAAAGAAAAATGTCTTGAAAAAGAACAAAAATTATTAATGATGAGATTTAATTTTATTTTTCTCTATAATTCATGTTAACTTTAAACTTACAAGGTCATGTTAAACAATTTATATAGGAAATAGTAAATCAGTTTATCATAGTGAATGTAAAACACACATGACCAAGCTTGGGTGAGACTGAGTGAACAGTCACATGAGGAGAAAACCTTGGCAGCTGCCTTCAAATAATCATTAATTGTCCCAAAGGTGAACAGACAAGAGAATGGCCTCAGGCCACTAAGAGCCAGACTCAACACTGAGAAAGCTGAGATATGGCCAAAAGCTAAGAGCAGAGCTCACATACAGTGGTTCCTTTTGGTTCTAATCCTGCCTTTTTCCCAACTCTCTTAATTCATTCAGCTTTTTCTTTTTTTAATTTTCCTTTTTTTTTTTTTTCCTTCTTCCAGAGTCTGAAGTAAATTCCAGAAGGCAGTATGTGCATAATATCAGCTGCCTTAAATTTTTTAATTTTTAGGAATCAGAGCTATTTTTACATAAAATTTCTTTTCTTCATGTGATTCTTGTGAAAGGCCAAGAAATCTGTAGAATGGACTTAAAGATAGGAAACATCTGCTACATACTGAGTTCAGCAACCCTGTTGTCTGGCCTTCTGTCTCTTTGCTGCTTCATGTTGCCTTTGCGAATGAGATACAGGGACATGATATACTGGCTTTTATTTGGTCCCCTGATTCCTAATAAGAAGATGAGCGAATTATAACCACTTGGTAACAACAGACATTGGGTGAAGAAGTACAGCAGGAAGGTAAACAGGAAGTTTGGTTTTTATTTGGTGTGATCAAGATTTACATTACTGGTTTTTCAAAAATACATAATTCATTTCTAAATGTCCATACAATTAAAGGGCCAAAAGAGGTCTGCATTTAGTCAGAAAAACAGACTGTAAAATAAGAAAAACCTTCTGACACAGATAAGATGTCTTTAAAGATACTATTTTAATTCAGATCTAGTGTTTGTCAATTAAGAGCATTAACTGGGGACACAGTCATCCTAACTGGCATATGCATTCATCCATGGACATAGCCTGGAGGGGTGGTGATCAATTATTCAGCAAGGCATTTTATGCTTCCTCCACCTTTCATAGCACATCATCTGCTAGATTGTGATCAGTGGCAAATATCTGAGCAGGAGCAAATGAGAAAATAATTAATATTTCTTGGTTGAAGCTAAGTGAGATTTTATTCTCTTCAGTAAAAACTCTCCTCAGTAACTAGGTAATGGAAGATGTTTAAGCCTGGTTCCTTCTGTTCTTCAAAAAGAGCTGAGATGGTGGTTTCCCATTTTCCAAATGTCCCATATGCTTTAGCATTTGAACCTCTCAAAATTCTGCCACTTCCATCACATTTATTGTCATCTCCTCCTCCCCCAAATCTTTGCTGTTTGTCCAGCAGCATATTGATAAAGAACAGTGTGCTTTTCCAGTTTTGAAGCTGCCTAAGACTGCAGTCAGAAATGCTGCTCTGCCTAAAACTCATGTAAGTAATGAGGTCACTGCCTCACACACTCAAGATTCTTCCCCATCCTCCCCATCTACCTCCATCTCAGTTTTCTTGAGTCACTCCAAAGCAAACTACCCTACCAAAAACCTCTGCATTTTCCATTGGATCAGGGGAGCTCATTCACCCTGACGTCCTATAATTCTTTGACATGATGCAAAGAAGAGAACAGGGACACCGGTGGGAATGAGGACATGAAGACAGAAGGCCTGTCATCTTTGGTGGCAGCCCACAGTTGTACTCGATTAACTGCAGTGTGAACCACTCTTGGAGAGGAATATGTTGACCACAATTTCTCTAAGGGAAAACACAATTTTATAAGGAAACATAAGCTATTTCCCACTCTCTCTGAGTTCTTTAGTTTGACTTTCATTTCTCAGCCGGAGACAGAGTTTATGCACTTCAGAAATGAGGTGCATGTGAAAATTCCTTCAAATTAAAGGGTTTGTTTTCTGGGCTTTTGTTTGTTTGTTTTGTTTTTGTTTTCTCTTAAACTATCACAAACACATTTCTGGATGAAACCTTAGAGGACTCTTCTTGTACTCATTCTCTTGCTAAGTTATTTATACTTCATGCCCTTGCCTTTTAGCACTAGGTAGGCTCCAAGGTACCTTTTTTCATGCAGTGAGTAAATTTGCCCCCCCTTATTAAAGGAAAAACATACCTGCAATCATTATAAAACAATCAAGACCATTAATCCTACTCTTCTCCTGAGGAAGCTGCCTTGTGTTTCTTCTATTGTTCATTCATATGTTCATATGCATTCATCTCTCAGAAGTGCATATGCAGCATTTCCTCTCCTGTACTTCTTGTTGTCATGGGTACTATCAGGCATGGAGTAGAACACAGGGGTGAAATTGCAGTATCTTTAAATCTCTCTCACTCTCTCCTAAGAGTTTAGGAGTAAAAGCAACATGACTTAGGAGGCAGCATTTCAGCTGATCTTTGGGTGATTATTGTATCTGCATTGTTTGGTGCATTTTCTTAGCATCTGGAAAAGGCCTGACATTCAAAACTGAGTTCAACATTTGAAAAAGAAAATATATTCTACTGTGAAATTAAAAGAAACTGGCAGCTCTGTAAGAAGTAAACTGTACAGTTCTTACTTTGAAGATAATAATAAGGCCTAGACCTAAAATTAAAACTGCTAGGTAACTAAATTATGTTTTGAGTGGACTTAAACACATAACTAAAAGAAGTAATTCACAAGAAGACAAAGAAGACATCTTGGGCACAAAGGTGCCTCAGTATGCATAGTTTTCACCCCAAAAGAGTCACCTAATTTCTGGTATCATATATGACAAATATAAATGATCATTGAAAACTGGAAAAGACTGGGCAGCTAGGCTGGTTCTATGTCCACCCACTGCCAAAACACTTTTTGATCATTAAAAAAAACAGCTCTGGGTTGGTGTGAAATGTGTAGCTATAACTGCTGTTATTTTAAAAATTGTATCTTTGCCTGTTCAGGTGGGAAAGGTTTTGGGAGAGGGAGCAAACAAAAACTAAATAGGATGGGACATGGTCTTGATAAAATTTCAGAGGTGGGATGGGTCAGAGAAAAGAGCATTTCTGCTGTGGAAAGGTGAGGGTGAGAGATAACTGAGAAAACTCATCAGCCTTGCTGGAAAACCTTGCTGCTTGGCAGTGTGCCCAGAAAAGAGTTACCAAGAAAAGGAGGCAACACACTGACCAAGGGGGTTGTCCCTCTGATTCTGTGCCTGTTAGCTTGGGACCTTCTCAAGAGCACCTACTATTTACTTACTGTCCTCTGCGTAGCTGTACTCGCAATACTCTGGTCAATGTAGATGGATGCCCACCTCCAGAGAAGGGGAAGTGCTCCTACAGAAGGGAGGCTTGGGGCTGGACTACCAGATCCCTGCTGTACTTGGGAACTGCATCCCTGCTCCCATACTAACCACAGCCAAATTCATTTTGCTACAAACAAGACACCCTCTGGCATTGGACTATATATTAGTATTCGTAGACTCTTTAAGCCTTGATTAGGTGCCTCACTACTCCAAGTCCTTTTGATGCCTCTCCTTAAACCATGCACAAGGCACTGACATGATACTTCTTATCCCTGGCCATTTTGCCAGTGAAGGACCGCTGCACAGCAGCTCGTCTCCAGAGCCTCTCTTCCCAGATCCACTTCAAATTACAGCTATAAGTCTGAATACAAATTACACTTCTATGTCACCCACTTTGGTGGGCTCTACATAGTGCCACTGCTGTCTACTATGTCAATGGAGATCTGTGGTGCAAGGCAACATCCAAGGTAAAGGCTGTAGTGATGTGCCTGCAGTACCTGCAGGAAAAGAAAGGGCAGGGCTAAGAACGGGTGCTTTGATAAACCAGCTTTGCTCTTGGCCAAAACTGCTGTAAGTGGGCAAAGAACTGATCAAAAAAAAAAAAAAAAAAAAAGAGGAGAAATATGGCAGGTTCAGTAAAATCCTGGAGAGAAAAGAAAATATGTAATCTGTCATGAGACCCATCAACAAGCACTTAACCCCTTTTGGGAACGCTTCTCCATTTGGAGTGACTTTATAGCTTATCAGTTTTATGTAGTATGTGGCTGCAATATTTTGGTGGGGTGAAAGGCATTCAAAAGCCAGGCCCAGTGCTTTGCCAGGCTGTGACCCATAGCCCTTCAGCCCCCAGCACCATCAGATCCGCCAGTGTTGTAGGAGACAAGGATGGGAGGGGGTTAGGGGAGGGGGAGCAGACCCACAGCTCTGCCCCCCTGCTCTCTAACCCACTGTTCGATTTTCTTTCTCGTATCTTCTCCAATAAGCTGTAAAACAGTGTTGTGAAAGGGGGCTATTAAATAAATAAAAGCTGGTGACTGACAGCCTGCTCTTAAGCAGGAAACTGTGTGTCATCGAGCTTCTCGCTTTCGATAGGGAAGAGAGGAGTGAAGGAGAGGTGATAATGACAGGGCCAGCCCCCAGGGAGGGAGCTGGAGACTGCATTGAGCGGGGTGGAGAGCTCAAACTGAAGGCAAAGAGAAAAGGAATACAGTACAGTAGAATGAACACGATGGAATAAAGGACAAGCAAAAGAAGATTTTATTAGAAGTGAAAAAAAGCAGAACCACTGGAGCTTTGAGACCTATAAAAATGAAGAAATGAGAAAAAATATAGAAACATGCTCATCAAAATTTCTAAAACAGGTACAAGTCAGCACGCTCGGAGAGGGGAAAAAAGTAACAAGGAGGTTTCGATCTTGTCTGTGTCTAATCTAGCCAGCAGTGTGCCCACGTTCCCATACAACGTGACTATAATTATAAGCTGTGTTCTATCAAAGCAGGACCTGGAAATTTTCATCTTACTGCTCTGCAAACATACGTGGAAGGCTGCAAAACTGTTAAGCGTTGGCTCTTCTCATCTAACCACATTGTTATTTAGCACCGTGATTCTCTACTTACTGAGAGTGTCAGGGTTTCCAGTGAGTATGGCTTAATAGTATCACACAATTAGGTAAGAAATGTAATGAACACGTTCAACACCTCATCCAGGTTTACTGTCTCTTGATGTCTAATGGAAATTGCTTGCAGTTACCTCTTCTTTAAATGATGATCCCACACTAGGCTCTCTTTCCAATTAATGAAAAGTTTTGAAATGTAAGAACATACTTAAAGAACCCTTTACCCCCTAGTTTTGTCACTTATTTGTGTTCAAGAGTCTGTTTCTCATTCTTTCTTTCGCCCACATGCTGATAAACGCCATGCTGACAAACTGAAGGGGTTGAATGCAAACCAGTCCTGAAAGCACGGATGCCAGCTTTGCCATTTGGCATTGGCAATGGATGTCTTCCCGACCACTTCATCAAAGCATCAGTGTCCTACACTAGAGGCATATAAACCCAGCTAAAGATAGGAGTGCCCTCAACCTAAAACACTGTAGTATTTTATAAATGTGGTATTTGATTTTGTTAGTGATGGCAGCTTATTGATATTTAGAAGGACATCACAGCTAGAGGCATAATAGAATTTATTTGGGGTTGTGGGAAATCCCGTCTATGGCCCCAGGCTTCAACATGGCCTTGAAAGACAGAGGACAATTATTAGCTTTGAAGACCTTACAACTTGCCTCTAAGGAAAAGAGAGTCTTGTTTTGTTAGACAGAACCTTTGAAAATTGCAAAAAAACCCCAAAACAACCCCTCAAACAAACAGCCCCCCTCCCCAAACTAAAGCAACTCCCAAAAGTTTTAAAGGCTGAAAATTTCACTTTCTGAAATGTTAATGTGCTCATGAACCAAACATTAGCAGACCTACCATTCTCTGAGAAAGTGATACAGAATCTGCTGAAAACTTGGAGCAGACAGGACTAAGTGGTCAAGTGTGTGAAACCAGATTTAGGAGTTTCAGTCTCATTTGTACTCAGAAAACCTTTATTAAAATATTCTGCTTAAGTTACCAATCATCTTGCCATTGTGCCCATAGGACAAAGACATAAAAGCCTTGAGCACAGATCAGTTCAGCTGGTGCAGTAAGCAGGGGGCAGCAGTCCATGCCAGCATGGAAGAGCCATGGAGGGAAGCAAGGGCTGAGCAGAAGGTGCTCACAGAGGTCTTCGGAGGTAACTGATTAGCTCAGGAGCAACCAGGAAGGGAAGAGCTATTCTTATGCCCATTCAATATTCAGCAGTATCAGATGAAAAGCCAAGACAGCTGGTGTTCTATGTGATGCTCATTATTCACAAGTTTTCACAAGCATATTTTCCATTCCACCATCCAAGGTTTAAAAAGAGTATAAACCAGTATCTCATTCATGATAGATCTCTTCAGAACCCCCTCAGTTCTCATCTCATCACTTTGACTGTGAACTGCTGAGAGCAGTGTTCCCACAAAATTTTCACTCAGGTAACAGTAGTAGCATTTATACCATGTTGTTACTATGTCACAATAACACAAATCTTACTGAAGTCAAGATAAATGACATCTACCACTCCTCTCTTACATGTAAAATCTACATTATTGTATAGAAAGACATCAGATTGATTAGAGTATATATTGATTTTTTTACATCTCACCTCTTTGCTTGATAATTTTGTTTCAGGACTATTTTTTTTTTTTATCCACACATCTGAAATTCCTCAGCTCCCACTTTTTAAAATCAGAATATGAGTGTACACCTGTAAATGCAAACTCTCAAAGACAACTCCTAAAAGTGCCTAGGGTCTATATGTACTCTGGAAGGCTCAATCTCTTTAACAACCTCTAAGCAATCAAAGCATTTCCTGCCCCTTTCTTTCCCAGCTTGCACTCTTACAGATTGTTGCTAGCATTTCAGTTGCCTTCATTAGAGAAGGCTAATTTCACCAAGGATGAAACATCTCTGCCTTTCCAGCTGCTGCACTGAAGAGTCCTCCTTGTGAAGGGTAGATGCTCCCTGGTTTTACCCTTCCTATGAACATACTCTTTATTTTTTGATATTTGTATAAAACACATCACTGTTTCTCATTTGATTAGATGATCTTTTGATTTTGCCTCTGTATCCTTGTGCTAATAACACTTCGCAAACTGGTCTATGTTCCTTTTTTTTTTTAATTTTTTAAACCACTGTTGAAGATTTCATGGTTTATTTAAGCTCTTATCTCACTCCTATTTTATTCCACTTTGAAGTAGTTTGCAATACTGCCTTATTCACAGCTTTTTTAAGCAATCACCTTTTTCGCTTTTGACTACTTCCCATGTGCTCCAAGTTCTCATCTCTCACTGCTTCAGTTCTGACTCTATTTGAACATTAATGGGATTAATTGTACTTCTACTAAGTGAAACTTGAGCCACTCTTTGGATGGCTTGAGAAAAGAGTGTATGATCAGTCATGTGGCATTTCTCCTCAGCAAGGTGGCTTCTTTACTTCATATGACTTTTCTGTTTCTTAACAAACTATTCATGCCATGTGAATGATAGGAGCCTACTAAGACTCCTCTCAGACCCTCAGTTCTCTCCTGTGACTGAAATTTGAGTTGAAATGCAGTTTCCTTAAACCAATATTCAGCTGTAGTTGTGCTAGTATTCAATATGAACATTTGGAAACAGCCTGATTATAGATTTATAGAAATATAAATCAAAATATGGAATAACCATCTGCTGGTTGGCTTGTTCTTATTAAAAGCAACAATCAGCTTATTTTTGTTTCTAAGTGAATTGCAGTACAATAAATGAACTGCATAAGCCTAAGACAGTATTTGTGAAACCATGTACAAATATTACAGAGATTTCTCACGACAGTTTTCTATTTTAGAAATGAAGATAGGATTCTAAAGTAAGAATTTTCTGGCAAATGTCAGCAGATTTCCACAGTGAACTCTGAAGCCCTTAAAAATGAGGGGGGAGAATGAAAAATTATAATGGAACAGCTAATAAGCCTTTTAAGATAGCAACATAAAAAACACTGCCTTTCAAATACATCTCTTAAAACCAGTTATCAATGAATAATGTACTTATCACTCAGACTGGAGGTATATATGAAACTCATACTTGAGTATTCTCCAAAGGAATATGTCTAGACATTTGAAAAATAGTTTGTTGGTCTTTCTCATCAGCTGAAGCTTAAGTATGATATATCTGTCAATAAATATGGCAGCAAACATTAGCCTGTGTGCTTCATTGCTGTTTTTGCTATAATTCATTTAATGAAGACCATATATATTTTAATAATCTCAGTGAATTCAATTTAAATCATTCATATTATGTGAAGAAACAAATACATTGCAAGAAGAAACACAGATGACAGAGGAAAGTTTCCTGTCAGCAAATTTTGAAATTAATTTCTTGTGCCTTATTCATTATTAATACAAGTAATTTTACAACAAAACATATGACAAATGTTATTAGTTGTTCACTTCAGCTTGCCAGGGTTGTTATTAAACATTTCATAATTTTTTTGTTAATTTAAAATAGATGGGCTAAATAACATAGAAAATAACCGAACCACTCACATTATTAGCAGATTACTGAAGGAAAAAGAATCTGAATGAGTAAAGTCTCCTTCAGTTGAAAACCTAGGCCTTTATTTAAATATTAAATTTAGTCAATGACAATAAAAGTGGAAAAGTAATTGGACAGGATACCTAAATGAATGGCATAGCTGGGAAGCAATGTTCTTTTTTTTAAAAAAAAAAAAACAAACAAACAAACAAAAAAAACAAACAAACAAAACAAAAACAATCTCGCAGGTAAAGTGTAGTTACAATGAGACATCCTGAGGCTGGTCTGTAGGGTGGATATCAACACATAAAAAACCACTGAACAGAAATCCCTCTAAATCAGAGACAGGAATATCGGGAGGAAATCTTCATCATAAGCAGAAAAACAAACAGCATGTTATGAATAAGGAAAAAACCTCAATATAAATCATATCAATGGTGAAATGAACAGAGACAGGAGGACTTTACCATCCAGACAGTTGGGAAAATTGGAGAAAGTTCTGAACAGTGACAATCCCTTGGGAGAAGGAGGGACAGGAGAGCAGGGAAGTGAGTTTAAGAGACACTAGTTTTCAGAANCGAACCACTCACATTATTAGCAGATTACTGAAGGAAAAAGAATCTGAATGAGTAAAGTCTCCTTCAGTTGAAAACCTAGGCCTTTATTTAAATATTAAATTTAGTCAATGACAATAAAAGTGGAAAAGTAATTGGACAGGATACCTAAATGAATGGCATAGCTGGGAAGCAATGTTGTTTTTTTCAAAAAAAAAAAAAAAAAAAATCTCGCAGGTAAAGTGTAGTTACAATGAGACATCCTGAGGCTGGTCTGTAGGGTGGATATCAACACATAAAAAACCACTGAACAGAAATCCCTCAGGATATCAGGAGGAAATCTTCATCATAAGCAGAAAAACAAACAGCATGTTATGAATAAGGAAAAAACCTCAATATAAATCATATCAATGGTGAAATGAACAGAGACAGGAGGACTTTACCATCCAGACAGTTGGGAAAATTGGAGAAAGTTCTGAACAGTGACAATCCCTTGGGAGAAGGAGGGACAGGAGAGCAGGGAAGTGAGTTTGAGACACTAGTTTTCAGAAGCATCATTGGCTCTTACAAGTTAGTTATTGGCTAAAGCACTCTTGAACGATAACTGGTGACACAAAGCATAGAAGGGGAAGTAATTTCTGGCTTTACTTTTCAAAAAAAAAAAGAAAAAAAAAAAAAGTTGAGATGCATCCACCCTTGCCATATTGCTCTGAAGTCTAGCACCTGAGAAACTCAGATACCTGAGTTCAATGTGAAAAACAAACCTTCACTGCAATATGCAAAATCACTCACTCCCTATAATAGCCTTCTTTAAATAGAGGGGAATTAATGCTACGGGTGATTGTATGTGTTGATTTTTAGTCAGCCTATTTTGGTCTCTTATTCTGATGCTGAACTCCACAGTACCAATATTCTCAGTCTCACCTGCTGTTTGCCTCATTTATTTTCTTCTCACTTGTGAAGTTCTCCTTTCTCTCCTACCAAGAATACATCCTGTTAATTTCCACAAAGCTACTGTGCTGTCTGCATTCAAGCCTCTCATGTCAGAATCTATTTAAATATAACACCTATGTAAAAAATAGTTTACCATAAATAGTTCTTCTAACAGACAGGTGTCATTGTGCCCCAGGAGAAGCCAGTTAAAACATGAAGATAACTAAACATGAAAATGAAGCAAATCTTATTTGCATTAATATAGTCCATGTTATACTTCTACATGACTGAAATAAAGTCTTTGCAGTCAGATGTATTACATCTATGCACTCCAGATAGCCATATAATTTTAACCTACATAAACTCTGACCTAAAGTACAGTTAAAAGGAGAATCTGTAGTAAAAAAACCTGAAAATGCCTAGCATAACTGATATACACTTCTTATTCCAGATGGACATTTGGCTTATTCATTCCTTGACCTGTCTGCCTCCTTCCCTCCTCCTCTGGGTCCGAGTCCCTGGAAGCAGTCAAATTGCATCCAGAGAATGCTGTTATAATAATTACTCCTTGTCCTTCTTCAAAGGAGTAGAGTAATCTGTGTAGAGTGCTCCTACCACATTAGGATCAAGGGAGCTGAGTAGTTTCCTGTCGACCCATTTGCCATTTCAAAGGTGTGCAATACTGTACAAAATCCACCATCCTAGCACAAATGATAGAAGGGTGAAAAAAAAGGTGAAAGTTTTGCAAGGGCTACTTTGCCCCGAACTCAAGTACTTTGTCATGGTTTTGACCTAAATTGTGCAGCAAATGGAGAGAGGATTCTGGACATTCTCCAGCAGATTCAGCTAAATTAAATATGAACATGAATAAGGCCCTGGGGCCCTGCATTCTCTACGATGCCACAGGCATGGGACTTGCAGAGAACCCATCCTTGCTGCAGAATAGTGTTCCAGATTTTAATTAACTGAGTTTCCTCTGTTAAGCTTTTCATATGAAAGCCTCCCACAGTAAAAACACTCCTTAAAAACGTTATGCTGCAGCAGATGAAAATAAATCTAGCTGGTGAATTTTCAAAAACTTTCCTGGAAAGAACATAATTTCAAGGACTACAATCACTCATTCCAGATAACATGGTTCACAAACTCAAAACCATCACATCCAAGTACTGCATGTTCTCATCTTTCCTAACTGCCATATGCTGCTCAGTCATTTCATTTTATATGCACCCTCCTGGCTCCAAGCTTCGTGGGCAGATGGCTCTTTGCCACCTAATCAAATTCACATATCAAAGACATCCCAAGTGAGGCTCTTTGTAGACCTGTACCCTCCTTTAGTTCCTCTCCCTTTCTTGAGCATTTGAACATCAGCACAAACCTGTTCTACCAAAAGGATCATAATTTTCAGATATAAGACACTCATTCTTCAGTTAAGCAAACATATTACAATCAGTTCTATCTCATTCTAAAAATACAATTCAGTGCCTTGGAACTTCACAGCATACTAGCAGAGTGCTTAATAACTCTTTTGGTTCTATTTTGAGTCTCTCCTTCTCCATAGCCACATCTGGTCTTTGAGCAGAACACATCTATGTACCCTGCCTCCACATACACAGTTAAAATAATGCATCTTTACTCCTGCAATCAAGTGACAGTTTTTGCTCTACTGCACTGAGCTTATTGCAGTATCTAAATTTGGATGCCTTCTAATTCTCTTTAACTGCATATTGATAAAACTGAATTTTCATGGATGAGGTCATCTTGATGTAGGCTTGTGGCTGTTGCATTTGATGAACTTAAAACCTCAGAGTTGCTTTTGATTCTCTGGAGCATCCTATTCATCAGACAGGAAACTTCTCATATTAGCAGCTGTGGTAGTTCTTCAAGCCACCGTGACCTACATTGCCTCACTGGGTTGGTTAAATGTTTCACACGCTTTTATCACATTCTACTGTCACTATTTCTGTAACTCTTGGCTTGCTGCATTACTTAGCACATCCATTAAATCCATGCATAAGCACACATCTTGTCCGTCTGAATGCACAGCAGGGTCAGGGTCAGCCTGACAGTGATGCAATGTTGTTTCTCAAACCTGTACAATTCTTCAACTTAAAAAATATTGCTTTCTTTTATAAGGAGCAACTCCTTAGCTTATTCCTTCTAGGATATGGTTTCCAGATACCAGCATAGAGACAAAAAACAAGGTCATGTACATTAGAAGTGACTAAACCCTCTATTTTACACCTTTTTCTCTAAAGGAGGAACAGTGTGTTAATTTTTTTAATTGCCTTCATCAGCTACAGGAAAAAAAACCACACCCTGTTAAGACCCATAAGATAAACAAAGCTGCTGAGTATGAACACTTTAAGAACACCTAAAACTGGTTTTGTAACCTATACTGAAAAGAAACAATATCCAATACCAGTTATTTTGAGATAGCACATTTGGAAGAATATTATTTGAAATATTTTTATAGAAGAGCAAAGGAAGAATAGTGATGGAACATATTATCATATTGACACTACGGATGCAAACTAGAAACACTCATAGTAACACTTAAATGCCATTTTAAAATATCATGTTTTACATCTAGCTTTTCTAAGCAGTTTAATATTTTTTGCTTCAGAAGGCCACAGCTAGACAGCCTGCACAACTCACCTTCCCATGCTAAAGTAAGTCATGTCTGTGGATTAAAGAAGGGCTATCCTAGAGAACGCAGTGACCCAAAAGCTGAAGATAGTGTTAATAATGTGGTCCAGACATCACCTATTTAGATATACATAGTTCTTTATATTTACAGTCCCTTCTAATTCTCTGCTGAGAGTAGTAACCTGCCTATGACAAGAACATAGCGGGAGTCTGCTAAACACGGACAAAAATTACTCCTGTGTCTCATAGCTGCAGTAGTTTTAACAAGTGCTGCACAGGCACCGTGTGAGAAATACCATTTATAATCAGTTAAGCTAATTATCCTTATCCCACTTGCACGGCCCCTTCTTCCCCAAGGACAGATAAAAGGCCTCTCCTAGTGGCTTTTGAGAAACTACTCATTAGCCATTTCAACAGACAAGAGATCCTATGACCGAGAACACATTTTGACAATTTTCAAGCTGTTGTGAAGATATGAAAACCAAAATCTACTAGGTGGATGGTTGCAGGAAGATCCAAGTTTGTGACATTATTTAAAAGGTCTGTAAGTGATCAGAGCCCTATTATCTACACTCTAAAACTAGCATTCAGCTTGCTAGCCTAAGGTAAGTCTTCAAAGTGCTAAAAATAATACCAAACCAACACCGCTCCTGCACACAGCCCACCCAGGAGAAAATCTTTTCTAACAGAAAGGTGTTCTAGAAGATGTTTTGTATTTTTCTCTCTTTTGATAACAAGGCTATGTACAGTCTCACTTTGTCTGGCCCAGAGCCATATAGCCACCAACGCTGTGCTGTTTCTGGAGTTGGTGTGTTATGATACCAAATTGACAAAAGCACCACTGCTGCAAACTGATTGCACCCTATCAGACTGATATAAATTATGAGCCTAGTTAACACTCCCCCCTTGCTCCTCAACTCCGATGAGACCCAGATGGAGATCTGAAGCCATGCTGCTTAGAGTAGATGATGGTGGACATGGAGAGGAGCAAATACCTCCACATTCTGAGATCAGAAAGAGACTATTGACAAGTTCTGGACTTTTTTTTTTTTTCAGGATGAGGCAGCAGCAGAAAACAACTCTAGATTTAAGCAAGCAGGACGTGTACTCACACTATCTTATTGGTTATCTAATGCTAGTGCTCTGAATTTCTCACCTAGAAATACTTCTTTATCTTGCCAACAAAGATTAGAAATTTAAAACTACTCAGAGGGTCAAGTGCAAAAATCCTACCCCTTCCAAGTCCCTCTAGATAATTTTTTAGGCATTAGGTGCATTCTTCTTTATCCTGAATCTAAGTCAAAAACTTATAAGCACTGCTAAACAACAGAAGTTCAGAGTTAAGAAAACTGTTGAAGGAAGATGATTTAAGGTAAGGAATTCTAGATGCCAACTCTGCATGGAAGCAAGCTAATTTTTATATTTCTTTCACCTACCTCAAGTGATTTTATGCTTGGAACAAAAGAGCATGGAGGAACAACACTGGGTCAGTTGTAATAGTCTGGACTGAGCTACTGCTTCATGCTGAAAAGAGCAAATCCTATGGGGAAAGCATTGAGGCAGAAGCAGCGGGCTAGAAAGATGTAACAGCATGCTTCAGCTACTGGAACTCTTGAAAAAGTACTTTATCAGGTCAGAACAAGGGTCAGTTTTGGTTTTTATGCTTTCTGACAAGAAACCAGTGGCAAATATGAAACAGTAAAGTGTGTAAGAAGAAAACATTCCTGGACTGTTAGTATCTCTGTATTTTAAGTTAGGGGTAGCCAGCAATTGAGGATATTTCTGAGTGAAGATTTTATTTAAACAAACATTTTAAGCCGTTTCACATACAATTCTAATCCTTTTGACTTCATGACCCTGAGAAAAAAAGTCTCATAGCAGTGAGTTGTACTACTATATTACACAGTGTAATGAAATACTAGCTTGAAACTTGCTGCTTAATCACTTAATTGAAATCTTAATTCTTACAAGCTATTGAATGTTACCAAACCGAAGTCATGGACAATGTCAAACTGGTCCACTGTCACATTTTAGTTTTCTATCTTTTTTAAAAAACAGCATTGAATATGGTATTTGAGAAGAAGACAACCCCCAGTTTTAAACAGCGTAATATTTTCATTCTTTTTTTTTTTTTTTTTTTTTTTTTTCTGACTGCTGCTGACCCCTAACCTAGCATTTGCAGAGAAGCATGCTGGCAGCAAGACTTTCTTCCTGAGCAGAGTTTAGAACTACTCAGGCTTCATTATTACATACATGATGCACACTGATTTGCATTTACTATCACTAAGTTATGCCTGGGACTTTAGCATTCTGCTATTCAGTATCAAGAGATCCTTCCAGATTTCCATAAATGAAGCTTCAGATTCAATATAGAGTACTTTCAGCAAAAAACCAAGTCAGCCTTAAAAACATTCCTTTGATTATGAGTCCAAGATCTTCCTACCTCTAGAACCCAATATTCCCCCCTATTCTGATGACTTGAGTAGCTTGCACAGAATAATGTTTTATTACCTTATTCTTGTTTTTGAATCCTTGTGTTTAAAGAGCAACAGAAGGCCCCAGAATGACCTTCTGAATGAGACAACTATACATTAGCTTAGAGGGTGTGTGTGTGTTTCTTTGCTTTGCACCCAGTTATAAATTTGAATGTAAATTGGTATTAATAGGTAATAGTGTATTTGGAAGAAAATCAAGTCCTGATGGTTAAACAGGAAGACTGAAAATAGAAAATGAGGCCAGCTCATCTCTTCTTCCAAGAATGAAAGTGTGAATGTATTTAATATTGTGCTTCCTAAAAGTGAAAAGTTTAGACTATCCACAGTGACTGATACAAAGTGGTTACCACCATCACCCATGTGTCTGTGGTTTTGGGAATGATCACTGCTACAGGAGACCATGACTAGAGCTCTATAGAGATCTAAGGATGGAGACCCTATTTAAAAAGTCTTAACACCTTTCTGTGCAAAACAGGTGCCAACACACTTTACTTAGAGACCATGACAGTTCCAAGTATACACAAAAGCTGATTTTTAAGCATGAAGGCAACTTTGTGCCTTTTGGATTTTGCCAACAGGTTCGGATTTCTGTGAACATACAACTGTGATCCAGGTCAAGTGTATTTAAAAATACAAGTATATTTAAACCCCAATACAAGTATATTTAAAACCCGATGAATAACCATAAATACCATGTTAGGCACCCAAACTGCAGTCAGGAGAAACAGTGCTGATGTGACAGTAATTTGTCATCTACTGCATGAAGGGTTAAGACTAGTACAATGCTTAAAACTGAAATTCAGCCCCATGAAGAGGAACTAGTGCAAGATTGATATTCTACTGAAATACTGCTAAAGCTTCCTGCTTCCAAACAGGCAATAAAAAAACCAATACACAAAGTATCAGCGGTGCAAACGTTCATCCTAAGAAGAATCCTCTAAGGAAAAAAAAGTCTTGGGAAATTCTCTTACAAAACATTTCACTCCTGGGGGTTGGGTCGAGATAGTAACTACAAGAAACGTTTCCCACAGACACGTTTCTGGATTTAAGTGTAGGAACTCATAATTTTCTTAAGAAGCTGCCTTGAAAGATA
This sequence comes from Formicarius rufipectus, assembly GCA_013399695.1. NCBI lineage: Eukaryota > Metazoa > Chordata > Aves > Passeriformes > Formicariidae > Formicarius > Formicarius rufipectus. The sequence continues at coordinate 44,032 of VXAU01000110.1, read as the reverse complement.
AAGTTTTGAAACACGGATATAAGAAGATGGGAGGGTGAGAGGACAAAATAAAAATACAACCTGATTTTCAGTGTCTTCAACAACAAAACCAACCTGTATTACAGATGACTTTGTAGTATTTTACAAAATGTACACTACATATATTATATATGCATATCGAACAGTATTATTTCAATCACTAAGTTCTTCCTCATCACTGAAATAAGCACTTTTCTTAATCCGTGGACGTTTTGAATCATCTGAAATTGAAGATTCCCCTGCAGTCTGTGTCCATCGTTGTTGTTCTTCCTCAATTTTGGCTTGCTACAATGAAAGAAGGAAAAGTATTAGCTAGGATTAAGAAAAATTAAGATGCATTACAAATAATAATGCTAATTATTAATACATATTGAATTATTAAATAAGTTAAAGAATTACAAGGATTTCTCTCCATTTCCAGGTATACTGTGTGATCAATGCACTAGGAAACATTTCTGAAAGTAGTTCTCACATGCAAGTAGTATTCTACACTTGCCCATAGCAAAATTCCAAAACTATAGAGCAGCTGAGATCTGAAGCAAAGAATGCCTCAAGTTTTAAACTCCCGTTATTGAATCAGATCTGGTCCACTAACAAGTCTTCTAACAGTTGCCTTTTGCAGTCATTCATTCACATAATTAATGCCTTTGGGGATTATTATTGAAGGTTATTCAATGAAAGGTTTAAATAGAAGCTTCCTAATTTTACCAGCTAAAATTTTTGGATGGTGAGAGATATGGGAATGTTTCTTGACTTTTGAGGTTTTATTTCCAATCGTGGAGAGGGGGATAATTGCACATGTTTGAATAATTCTTCTGGACTACACATAAAAATTCAGCACTCATTACAGTCAGACTCAGAACAAAGTTGTGTTAATAACCCTTCAGGGTTTTTTTGAGGACAGGCACTCAGGGGACAGCTCTTGATCAGGGAGACAAGAAATTTGAATATCAGATCAAGCTTGCTTTGTGTAATGAAGCAAAAGTGTGTAAAGAAGTAATAAATACAGTAATACACCACAGTAAAGATACCACAACAGAGATGATAGAAAACTGAAGGGAACAAAGAGCTGCAATGCACGTACACAGCAATAGTGAAACTGCAAAAAACCCAGAAAAAATTCCACTCAACATCCCGCAGTGTGAAGAAGCTGACTACAGTTACCAACCAGTGCTGCCAAGCAAGAGCCCCCTTGAGCGCTATAGAGCAGACAGACCTATGTCTGTATCTCAGAGCTATTGAAAAGCAACAGCAGAAGGAAGTGGAGTTGCATTTAAAAATAATTATAAATATGCAATGCTTCAAGTTTGTACCTGAAAAGCTATGGCTTGGCTGAGGCTATCCAGAGCAGGGTCTTCTCCTTCCTCTTCACTTTCTTCTTCCTCCTCACTTCATTGTGCAGAGAGAAGAAAATACATAGTTCTTTAATTTAAATGTTTAGTATGAAAAAGCTTCCTAAAAGAAGTAGTAACATGTAACTAAATATACATACATTTCTTCTGGCTCAACTACTTTCTTTTTCTTCTTCTTTTCTTTCTTTTTTGGTGGCTCCCGCTCCCCTAGCATATTCTTAGGACAAGCATAACTTAAGTGTCCTGCTTCCTTGGAGAAAAAGAAATATTGCTTAACAGAGGCCATTACAAACAACTACATGTTAAAACATATAATGAAGAAAGTTAATGTAAGACAGCTCATGGGCAAAAAATAGAAGCAATTAGTAAGATAAATGGAATGCTAAATTAGTACACTGAAGACAAACTCTATAAGCTTGCCATGGAAATGAAGAGACTGGTGGTGATATGCACATTTAACTGCAAACTGAGAACAAGCTAAGAACACAGATTTCTTTGGCTGCTGCAATAGCTGAATATACTACTCACAGTTTATATTCAAAATAGAAACTTCAGAATTAACTAGGCATTGTTTAGTTGGTTTCATCTGCAATTGTTTTCATTTGCATAATTTACCTTTTGGGGGATTTATTTCTCTTAGTTATTTTCATTACCATTTACTATTACCACTACTATTTTATATTATTTCAATTATTAAGCTGTTCTTACCTTAATCCACAAGTTTTGTCTATTTCTCTACATTTTTGGTTTTACTCACCCCACATTCGTAACACTTGGACTTATCAAAGTAGTTACGCCTGCGAATGAATTCTGCTGCTCTTCCATTATCAATGGCAATACTTGCTTTTATTACTCTTCCAAACAACTGCAGAAAATTGGTAAGAAAAGATAAATGTTTTGGGACTCCAAACCCAACCCTCCTGCACAATTTAACTTTCCACAATTTACCTGTTTGTTATTAAGTGCCCGAGAACAGTTTTGTGCAGATTCTTTATCCAAAAACAAAATAAAGGCAACTCCTTTGCTCTTCCTGGTGTCTTTGTCTTTCATAATAGTAACTCTGGAAACATATAACTGCATTATTGATGCACTAAAATCAATTCAGAGACATTTTTTCCTTAAAGATCTCAGTGGGATCTTATCTTTGTTATATAGCAAACAAGTTAAAGTACATTTAACAATAAACATGCTCAATAAACAGAAATTCAAAGGAACAGATAACCTGGCCATGTGCTTATGTGTATAGTGGAAACGATTTTAAAAAAGGCTGTGGGGTTTTTCTGGTACCAGTGTCACTCTTAATTCTCTTGGATGACTTGAAGATCAGAGAACATGCTCTTCAGATTTGCAGGCAACCTAACTGGAGGGAACTATACACAGTGGAGGTGAAAGGAAAATTCAGGAGTAGTCTTATCACTGTTGCTATTGCTGAAAAACACAGTGTATTAAACTGCATCCAAACTGCAAAATCTATGTTTGTGTAGGACTAATAAGCTAAGCAAGTTCACAATAGGACATGCTAAGTATATGCATATATACATATATATATGCAGTATATTGTTCTACAAATAGCTCTAACTGAAAACCAAGGATCATGGATGCATGTGTTATTTCACAGGACATGCAAAGTCAAATCTTCAGTCTAACATTGAAATCAACAGCTCCAACAGCACAGTGAGAATTTCAAGAAGGATCTAGACACAGTAAAAAAAAATAAAAACAAAAAGAAACAAAGTACAAGACAGGGCTGGGTGGTGGGAACCCACACAACCTCAGCTCTTATTGATTTCAAAGGCAGCCTTAAAACTAATTTTAGGTAAAATAGTAAGCAGTCACGATAACAAGTCCCTCTAGAATAACAAGTAGACAACTGTACATTGCAATTGAGGGAAAGGACATCTCACTGACTTAAGTAGAAGATCCCAGTTTTACACTTATCCATAGTGCCCCACATGTGCTCAAGGGAAAGGGGAACAATACTTACTAGAGGAATACTGTTTCAACTATTTCAGAGAAAAGACGGATGGTATGTAGCAATATTCTAATTACTCTTAAGAAATGATTAGCAAAACCTGTCCCCAGCACAAATATTCATGTATTATGTATGCAACTGCAAGAACTTCCAGTTGTTATATTAAATTTATACTTTATTAAAATTAACAGAACTTCAATACCATTCCATGTTCTTGCTTAAAATGTAAAAAGCTCAAGACTTTGCAGTGGAGGAAAGACATTAAATATTTAAAATGAGAGGTACAAAAAGAGAAGGCCATATCAGGTCACTTACTTGACAACTTTCCCATATTTTGAAAATATCTGAAATATGAAACAAAATAAAAAGATTAAGCAACAGAGAATTGCATTTCTTTAGTGACAGATTTATCACAACAAACTGATATATGTATTGGTTTGACACTCAAAATTGTTATCAACAAGTTAATCTAAACAATATAGCTCTTAAAACTTACCCTGTATAGATCATTGTTGGTCAAAGCAAAAGGTAAATTGGACACATACACTGTGCTTTTGCTTGGTGCCAACCCACCACTCATTGTTCTGATGAAAGAAGAAAGAGAGAAGCGTTAAACTGTATTCAACAGATAAATCAATTAAAAAAACAGTTGCAAGACTTTCAGTTGTATTTCAAATCTAGTCCAGACAGCCAAGATAAAGTTGCAGGAAAGCACAGCTTTCATTTTCCTTTCACCTCCCTTGAATAATTTTACATGAAAATTAGCATTTGCCTTCATGTGCTATAGAAGACACACATTCCTTCCTCCTCTCCTGGATCCAAATTTATTTTTGCTGTGAGTCCATTTGTAGTCATGAAAAATCAGAGAAGTTAGTGCACTTACAATAATCCTCTGCTGACCTGTGCAATAAGAAAGGTTTAGGTCCAAAACAAACAAGTTATGTCCATTTATTAAACATTATGGCAAATAGGTGAAATTATTGACTTTGTTTAAGTACCTGCATAATCTGATTCTTTATACAAGTACCAGTTCAGCTGTATAAAATACAATTGCTTAAGGGAAAAAAAGCTTCCCTGAAGCAGAGCCCTAATTATTGTGGGGAGGGAGAGAGATGCATTTTAAAGTCAACCTAGTAAGATGCTAAAGCAGCATGCATTTCCTCTTGTAGCTATTGCTCAGGTTGCTACACTCCTCCAGAACTGCAAGTGTCCAGAGCTGACCATAAGACAGCATCTCCCTTAGAAGCAAGCACTACCCTTCCTCCTCCTGATGAAGCAGCTCTGTCCTGGCAGGAAATTTCAAAGCCACATTAATTTCCAGTCTTTTCTATTGAAACTTGAATATGACTGGAAACCATGAATCAAGTAAAATGTGCTGTTACAACCACATACACATCACCTAATGCAAGGTGAAGAGTAACTGAACTAACTTGAGAAAGAAGAGCCAATGCTGTAAGTCACATTTGGACATTTCCCAAACTTTTAAGTGGAGTAAAGTCCATGTAAAACACTCTCTTTGATGCATTCTGTAGCCATGGTTCAGACCAAGAGCTGAGTAAAATTTAAAAATCAAAACACAGCCTTTATGAAAGGGCACACCAAATATTGTACAGCAAATCCATTCCCTACCAGGTCCCATTACTACCTCCTTGTCCAGTTTCCTACAGCCTTATTACTGCTTCTTGACACTTCTAGCCAATTTCTAACCGAGGATCAAGGCAAAACCAACTCCTTTTAAAAATTGCAGACAAAAGCTGATGAAGGGATAAAAAAAAATGAAGTATTAAAATCAACATCTGCCATAGTACACAGTTTCTTATGGGACTTTCTGGGTAGCTAGTCTGAACAGATTGCTTGGGCAAGTACCAACAAAGTAACTAATATCACACTCTAATCTGGCTGATATTTTCTGGCATTTCATGATCCAGCCATCTGAAGATCTGATATTCCCGAGAGGCACTGATTATCCAAGTATTTTGCTTCTCTTTCCTGACATGCATACTTTACCATAGTTCAATTGGCAGTTCTCAAGTGATTGAATTTTGAAGTTCTCCATGTTCTGAGACTGTTTTTTTGTCACAAGCAAAAATGGAAACATAAAGGTTAAGCAAAGGAAGAGAATAAATTTACAATAAAAGTCACACATTGCATCTGGTGTTACACAGGCTGGATTCATTATCCCAAATTCCTCTCTACTTGGCATTAGTATCCTTGACAAGCCCAAGCAGCCTGACTTGGCAACATGCCACATGAATAGATGGCCTGAAGCAGTTATCCAGATGTAGAGTGGATAGAAGGACTTGGTAAAATCGACCTTAACACTGCACTACAATATACTGGCGGTGTTAAATTATTGCAGCCATGAAGGAGAAAACAGCAGAGCTGAACCTCATGTGTCTGAAGACAGCAAATTCACTATGTCTAGAAGACAAGAGAAGCAGGTGCACCTTGTAAAAGGAGACCAACCAGCCCCCATTTTAATGGGCAGGTGCCTGGGAGAATGGCATGGCTGGAGAGCAGTCAGCTTGCATATTCCACAACACCGTGGTGCAAACCTCCAAAGAGAAGGTGATACATCACATGGAGGTTACTACAGGCCTAATAGCTCAGTTATTAGAAAACTACTAATGAATGCAGCCTACACAATCACCACTTTCAGATGCACACTAGTTTTCCCAGAAGTAAGCTGAAAGAGTTGCACCCAGGAGTGCTGGCTGTCAGGCAGCTGAGGTTGAACTTTGTTTCCAGTCCCCAGAACAAATTTAAGTTGACAGTTTTGCTGCTCCAACTACCCAAACATTCTTAGTAATTTGTATTGTTTAGGACTGATATGCAAGGATTTCTTATTTTTAACTTACTGGACAGGCACAACTTTAATAAAAGAGGGAGGACTGTAAGGCTATCGCCATTCACTATCTGATGTTTTCCAATGGAATGAGTAAAAAAAACCCGCGAGTTTCAGCATTAAGCTAAGTCTCTAGATGAGTGACTTCACCTGGAGGATCACCATAACAAGGCTGAAAGACCTACTGCTACAAGAATTTTCTAACTTTCTGTTCAATACAGATCTAACATTTTCATCACATTTTCCTTGATCAGCAGTCTCTCTGCTTGGTTGACATGAAAAAAAAATATCCCCTTCCCTCAAGAAAAAAAAACAAACAACCGAGCAAACGAACCAGAAAAGAACATCTGAGATTTCTAGTTTGCTGAAGGAGACATGTACAATCTGACTTCCATATCCTTCTAGAACTCTCCAACGAATCAAAACATTTCTATTTTATCCTGGATGCATTTATGGGACTTCCCTGATCTTCAATATATTACCTGGTAACATAACTTAAAAAGCATAGCTGAAAGCCTGTACATTATGTCCGTGGGACTGAGCACAATTCCCATTAATGTAGAAGCCTCTCTATAATATTAATGCCTTCCTCATAATTTTTACATATTAACTCTGAGTTGTATACAACGACTTCTTGAATTCAACCTTTTTTGTCTTTACTAACAACTTGAACCAAAAGAAGCCATTCTTTGACAAGAGCCATCTGTCAGCAATGATTAAGTCCCCTGAAAAATAGATCAGGTATATGAATATGTTTCGCTTGAATCCAATATGCATAATTCAGCATCTGTCACTAGTGCTGGGGACATGAAAAGAAAAGACAATGATTAATTTCAATAATTGGCTTTTCTACCCTATAGACATAAAGACATCAGCAAAATTACTGAGATCCCTCTAAAACATCAAGTGGAGTCTAAATTTGCAGATACTTTCATGACAACATCAGTGTTTCAACTTAGCACAAACTTGTGTGTTTAAGTGCAGAGTAGCAGGGTCAGAATTACGATTTAATCAGTTAAAGTATGCATAAATGATTTGTGAACAAGGTTTTCAAGACAAGCTCACTCAGGCCAACTAATTTGAGTTCTTCTATTTTGATCCTTAAAGCACAGTATTTTATTCCTGACTTAACAGTGTCAACAGAGTTTAGACCGAAATCAACAAACCATTAGAATCAACAAACCATTAGTTGTGCTGGAGCTTGGCTCAGGCTTATAATCAAATGTCTGTGGTAAGTGAGGAAACAAACTCATGTTCTCCTCGATCCCTGACAAGCATATTAACCACTTCCTACAAATCTATCCTACACAGGTGGCAAGGAATAAACTGTCAGAGCATAATCTGTTTAATCTCATAGTCACTTAAACAGTACACAGTGAATATTAAACAGAATTAGAATTTGATTAATAAAATGAACGCTACCAACAAGGCAAGAATAGTTTGTCCCAGCCAAAGAGGAATATAAAAAGGATCTGTGGTTTGAATCGAACCACTCTTATGCACTAATTCTAACTACAAAAACTTAGGGACAGTACGACTGGGCACCAGAGCACCAGCAGGGAGGGACTACACATTAAATGTATTCCCATCAGTGTCTTTTCAAAGCGACTTCCAGCATAGTCAAGACGGGAGAAGAGCCGCTTAGTTCAGTCGCATTTGGTGTCGCCCAGAACTTCACGCAGGAGGGGCAAATCCCGGTAGTGCAGCTGATGACGGCCCTTCCTCCTCGAAACCCGACACCTGGCTCCACTTCAGAGCTCGGAGTGCGCAAACCCACGCTGAGACAACAGAGCCACAGGCTACCCAAGACCTCACACGCTGCGCGAAACCCTTCAGCCCTCACATCGCCCTGCGGCTCCCACCTCGCGGCGCGGCCCGGGCCGGCACTTTACTCCGCCCCTTCCTGCGCAGCGAAGGCCCGAGGCGAGCGCGTTATGAACACGGGCCGCGGCGTACCCGGCACGGCACGGCGCGGCTCATCCCGCGCGGGAGCCCATCCTGCGCCGCGGCACCGAGGGATGCGCAGGTCCCGGCGGTACGGCACAGCCCGGCCCGGGACTCGCGGCTAGCACGCCGACCGGTCCGCTGGCTCCGAGCGCTCCGCGGCTGCCCCGCCCCGCCCCCGTCGCGGTTCCGCCGACGCGCAGAGCGGGCGCGGCCAAAGCGCAGCGGTCTCGGACGGCGCTTCCGCTGACGCGGCGGACGCGCCGGAAGCGTTGCCGGTGGTGCAGGCGGGCCGGAGCACAGCACGCCGCGGGGAAAGGACGCGGGTGAGCGGCGGGACGGGACCGGACCGGCTCGGCTCGGCTCGGCTCGGCTCGGCTGTCCCTCTGTCCTTCTCTCTGTCCTTCTCTCTGTCCCTCTGTCCGTGCAGCCTCTCGCCCCTCTCGCTCCGCGGGCCGAGCACGGCACTGCGCGCTGCCGCAGCCCGTGGCGGGGCACGCTCATTCCTTGCCGAGGTCCCCTGGGGCCGCCTACTTGTTTTCAAGGGTAGCCTGTAAATTCTTTATTTGAAGTGCCTGGGACTTCAAGGGGATAAAGACTGTCAGAAACGCAGGGAAAGATATGAAAACCCGTGCAAGCAGCGAGGACGGTTTGGTGCCTTGATTTTTGCCCTGAGTGAAATCCTCAGGGTTGGTTGGGTATTACTTTCAGGAGTAATTGTGGAGAGCGTTGCAGTTTTGGCCTGTTGTGACTGCGCTTCGTAGAGCTGGCGTGTGTTCTCACGAACGAAGCGGCGGAGCGGGCGGTGGCTTTGGCGCTGGTGGTTGGCACTGACGGTGCCCCTCGCAGCCTGGGACGGTGTTCTTTCCCTGGCATGGGCAATGGTGGAGGACAGGCTGGTAACTGCAGGTGGTCAGGCACGGATAAGCTCTAACACATCAGTTGTATTAGGTCCAACGCAATGCCCACTTGCTCCCAGGGATGTACGGGAATGGCGCGGTAAGAAAGCAGAGCCGGTGGGGTTGTAAAGCCTCGTTGGAATGCTCCTGCTGTTATTAATTTTATTCAGCTTACACATATCTGGGTTCTTTTTCCTTTTGAGGTGCGAGTTAATTTGACTTGCAGTCAATGACTTTTCCTTTTTTTTTTTGCTTACTTCAAGTCAAGTCAAAATCATTGTGAACAAGTTGGGAAAGATTGGAAGAAAACCTCTTTCCTCAGGTTATTGGATATCTAGGTGAATATGCAGTCATACTTCTAATTACTTTTGAAAATCTTAAGGTCTAAGATTTGTTATTAGGGAGAAGTGGATTGTCTTTGAATCTCTGTTTTATCTTAATGCCTCCCTCACATTATTTTATTTCCTGATGTGTTGGATTTTTCCCTCTGCTCTTACACTTGTGCTTTTTCATCTTGCTGATAGGACTGTGTCTGTTCAGTGTTTTCTGCCTGTCCCAGCTATGAGGGAATGAGTGGAGTTTGAGAAAGCCACTTTTTTTCTGCCCTCCCAAACTCAGTTTTATTTGTCTTATCTCCTGTCTAGGTAAAGGATACCAGGATATCTTTGAAGCATTGTCAAATATGGAGTCTAATCGTTGGAAGAAAAAGTAGTGTTTTCTGTTTGTATTTGTGTCCTCACAGCAGGAATCATTGCAAGGTTTATTGTGATATTTCTAATAAGTTACATGTCTCCTAGATCTTGTACAAAAGTGTCTGACCTTTTTTTGAGAGCTTTCCAAAGCAGAAGAGAGATAGAACTGGCCCACATTTGTCAATCTGTACTTTGTTAAAGTGATATTATAAACCCAGATATATCCCAGTAGGATGAGAGACACTGTAGTCTCCACATTTACACTAGAGTATTGGTTTTATGCTTTGTTCACATATGGCAAGATGTAGCCATCTGGATTAGAAAGCTGTATGTTTTGGAAACAAAAATGTATATTCTGCAGAAGGATGATAGCACACACTAGAAAACTGTGAATCCCGGAGAAGTAGGTATTTCTAGCTTTGATGAAAATTGATGACTCAAATAAGTGTAAACAGACAAGAATTGTGTACAAAATATTTCAGAATACTGGAGTGCTTTTGCAAATGCGTCATGGATAGATTTTAGGACAATATTTAGAATGCAAAAAAGAATAAAAAATAATCATTGATAAACCCCACGTGCAAAAAAATCTGAAGTGACCTATGTAGTCTGTTTGATGAAGAAACCTTTGTTACATTACATTATATTATATATACATACAGATAAAGTGCTGTGGTAATCAGAGCAAAGCCATTCTTGGCAGCTGGCCACAGTAGAGCAGCTTGTGTTGCATTATTAGAATTGCTTTTGCATTCACAGAAGGTATTTATTTGAGAAAATAAAGATCTTGTTTTAGGTGAAACAGTCTCTGCTGATCAAAGTTAGGAAGAGATTGTTTAAATTAATATAGCAAGTAGTTCTATCTGATGTTAAAGAAATATCAACTACTTTTGCTGTACATGCTAATAGAAAATAGTATCAGTGACAAGGTTGTTAGGTATGAAACAGAAACAGATTTTCTTTTTTTATTCTTTATTTTACAACAACTTTGTACTTACTGAAAGAACAGATGAGTCTGAATACAGCATAATATACTTGAAATTAGATCTCTTGAATCTTTGCTAGTGGAATATTCTCATGTTGATCCTAAGAATTTACACTCTTCATGGTTGCTATTAAAGCTGTGTTAGGTCACATTGTTTATGAAATGGAGTTTTTCCTTGTTCTGTGGAAACAGATGAGACATGCTCAAGATGCTGGGAAATGCGTTTTTCCTTCCTTTAAACTTTTTTTTTCCCCTTCTGCTATATTCAGATACATCCTAACTGTATTTAATTGATCCCAGCTAAAATTTTTCTGCTTAGTATTTTATATAAAACTGTTCTCCTGCTTGTTTACCTTACCAGCATTTTGAGCAATGTACTTTATAGTTTATTTCGTCTGATTAACTTCCTTCATCTAATTCCTCTAAATGTAAACTAGATGTTTCTTGCACCTCTATTGTTACTTGTTGTCTAGTGTATATCTCTTTTATGTCCATCTGTTGACTTTTGTGATAGTGTATCTCTACCTTCTTTCCAGCTTGTGTTTTTGCTTTGTCAAAATACTGATGATACTTTTTGCTAGTTTCACTGAGGTCCAACAGTGATAAAAAAGGGAGTGTTTTTATCAGTCCTGCTGCCTGATAATCTAATGGAGTGTGTATGTGAGTATTGGTGCCTGCTGGCAGTGATATGTGTTGGGATGTTGGAGGTGGTTTGACTGATGGAGCAGGATGATCTGTTAGTTTGCATTCAGCATCAGTGGCTCTTACCTGAAGTATGTTGCTTTTTGAATGTTGTGTTCAGCTAATGGTTTCAGTACCTGCTGCAGGCAGCAGGGCAGGGGCACTACTGTGTTTGTCAAAATGAAAAAAGAAAAAAAGGCCCCTTGACAACCTTATTTGAATCCAGCATCTGGTATTTGTTGTTGCTCTAAAAAAATTGAGACTTGCTGTCAAGTACCTAAATCTCTACACCTGTGAGAGGTGGGTGAGCTGTGGACAGGGCACTGTGGGTGGCTCAGGTGCTCCCCAATTGTGGGCAGGTGAGAACAGAAGGAATGGTCCACCCTGAGCCAAGGGCTGGGCATGAGGGACCAGCAGTGAAGTGTATCGAGAAAGAGCATGTGATACCTTTCTAGCATAATGATTTTGTCTTGCTTCATCTAATTCTCTGCCTCCCAGTACATAAAAACACAGGGGTATTCAGGCACTGTTCGAGGCAAAAAGAAAAGAGATCTGTGAGGACTGTGTAAGAGCAGACTGAGCACCCTCCTAGTAATGTGGGGGAGGGCAGGGAGTCAGCTTACAGACTGTTCATGCATGTAAAGCCCCTGACATGAATTTTTAAGGCTTTATCAAAAGTTCCTGGAGTAGAGAATAAGAAAATGTTGAGCCAGTTACTGTGAAAGTGCCAGGAAGGTGGTTCTGATGGTACACCTGATCATCCAATGCAGCAATATGAAAAGTGGTTTCAATAATTAGTAACTTCTGGGGTGCATGCTGGAGAGGGCAATGCAGTGGATCCTCTAGGTTTTGTCCTTACAAAAGCCAAACCTGGCTGGTTGGTTTGGTCAGCTTTTGGCTACATCAGAGTTGAGGTTAAGTGTGTTATAAAATGGAAAATCTTTGAACATAAATGCTTCTTACAGTTGAGGAAAGAGCTGCTTTCTCGGGATATACTATGTACTGCCAAAGGAAGAGTCTTTGTTAAATTGTAACCTCTCGACACATGCAGTTGAGTTTTATTTTTCTTAATGATATTGAAAGACAGTTAAATATACATTAAGTATTTTTCTGAGTGCTTTTAAGAAAGCTGTTAATTTCCAAATGCTCTTGGCTAATGAGTGGAAGAAAAACTGGGATTTGTGGTAGTGAGTAAAAGCTGACAGAAGATTCTGGAATTTATTAGAAAGGTGTTTTATCTGTAATAATTTGTCGCAGGAAGTGTTTTGATATTGTGGATACATCTGAGTAATAAATATTAACTGAGTGTAATGAGTAACTGTACTGAATCAGACAGGTCACAGGGGACAGCTGGTTAGATTTCACCTGTCTGGCTTAGTTAAAAGCAAAAAAGTGTACTTATGAATATATTTGGGTTTTTTTGCTGACATCGGTTTCTTTTTTTGTAGGAAAGTGAATGGATCTTCAGAAGAAGAATTGCTACAATTGACAGAAAAGTATGTGTTTGTCGTTTTTTGCAAATGTATGGTTGTTTTTTGCAAGTGTATGTTTTATTTAGTGCTACCTCTGTCTATAACTATTAATCCCTTTTGTCATGTTGATTCTTAACATCTATGTTAATCAGTACTTTTATACAGCCTCATAAGTCTATTTCCAGTAAAGCGTTTTTACGTTGTGCAAGCAGATGATGTTATATATTTCTTCTGAATATGATTTGCTGTTACTTTTCCGTATAGACTGTTTTTAATAACTGAGCTACCATTGTGAAGGGAAACTTTGAAAAATATAGTTACAGCAGTTGTTTAATCTACTTTCAGTGATGTATAGTTGATAATTTGTCATCCTTATAAATCATCAGAAAGGGTTGAGCTCCTCCAGTCAGTGTTGTCTAACACAGTGTAACACTCCAGCCCTGGGAGCTGCGGGCTCACAGCTCAGCCAGGAGTTTAACTTTAAAATATATATATTTAGGGTTCTTTAATACTTCTACATAGTGTCAAGAGAATAAGCCCTGGACTTGTTTACAAGGAGTTTCTTTATTAATATAGGGGGCAAAATAAGGGAACTTGGCAGTGGTTCAAAAAGGGCACCACACAAGCTAGTCAAAATGTTCCATTGTATTATCAAACCAGCACATATTAATCCACAACAACTTAAATAAAAATCTAATCAATCCACAACACTTAAGTCAAAATCCAATCCCTCCAGCTCCAAGTCACCCAAAGCATCAAGAAAGGAGCAAAGAAAGAGAAGCACAGGGAGTAAGAAGAAAGAAGGAGAAAGAGGGAGAGATAGGTACCACTGAGACCCTGTGGCAGACCATCTCACATGTGTAGATGGCAGGGCCACGACATGTGGCACCCCAAAGCCTCTGGTTTTATCTGCTCTGGTCTTTATGCCAAACTCCCCAGGTGGGGTCTCTGACCCCCTGGCCATTCTGGGATCCCAGACCAGGGTGAGGGGCCGTATTCTCACTGACCCTGCCAGTGTGAGCTGGGTCAGGGGCTCCAGGAGCTATGGGTGTTAGTTTTCCGGGGCTGTTTGTGACTTAAAGCTGCTCCAGCACTTCCCCCTGTGGGCTCCAGGGTCTGTCCTGAGGGTTACAACACCACCTCATCTCCGTGAGGTTGGACCCATCCCTTCCCCTCCACACACACACACACACACACACACACACACACACCCCTGCACACCCACGCACACCCACAAAGGTCATTGTGACCCAGTAATAGCTGATCTGGCATGTAACAAAGCATGACTAGAATCTCTTAGGGTGATAATTTAATGCTGCCTGTCTTTAATTCCTGATTCTGACTTTGAAAGTTGCCCTCCTTTGGAAAAAGGAATTTTTGTGTTCTGCTGGCTTTCAATTTAAAATGGGAAGTATCTGTATGTGAAAAATGTGTTTTAGTCATATAATCGAAGTGCAAAACTTTGTAATAACTGAGTGATGTGTTGCATTTTAACTGCTTTCCAGGTGGTTGAGTTGATGAAGTAATTCAATCAAAGTTGTTATATTAAAAATTAGAAAGTATTTAATAAATAGGAGTTGAGCTATTTTTAAGTCCAGTATTTTTATCAGAGCCGTATTAAAATTGCTATATGTGCATGCATTTATATTTACAATTAGTATTAGCAATATGCATATATTTCAATGGAGCTGTTCATAGTATCTGTAAGTCCTGAAATTTTACTGATTATACTGCACTACTTTCCAGTAGTTCAGTTGTTCTTTCACATACTGTGAGCTTTTTTTGCTTTAAGTACATTAATTACTTTCTATAACTAGAAAGACTTAAAGAGCTAATAATAGCAAGTGTATGTGCAGGGCTTGTGCATAATACATTATATTGGGAGAAGTCCGTGAAGCTTTATTTCTATGTTCACAATCCGTTTGATTATTCATAATGGATTGGTTTTCACTAATCGTATTTTCATTGTCTTTAGTGGCATATCGAAGAGATGAAATGTGGTCTGAAGGGCGGTATGACTATGAACGAGTTCCAAGAGAACGTCTCCCTCCAAGGATTCATGGTGATGTAAGTATATAATAAGTTTCAGTAGCCTTATGGCATTATACTATACCTTTACATGATGGCTTATACTGTAAGGACTGGATTTATATACCTATGTAAGTTCCTGGTATACCCCAAGTTTTGTTCTTTTCTCATTCTTTGAAGCCAACAATCTAGCAAATCCATCTGCACAGAAATAGGATGCCTACAAAATTAAGTCCTGGGTAACTTTTTTCTTACTTTCAAATCTATTGGAACTGTTTCATAATATTTGTATTTTGATAAATTGATTTTTGATGTAATTCTTTGAATTATTAAACACAGGATTTTTAATAACTTCTGGAGAACTAAAGCCTATACTATGTTACATTTTTCTGCAGTCTTTTTATTTTGATACTCAATGATACTCGTAGGCATATGGTGTGACTCTTGGGGATGGTCCTGTGCAGGGCTAAGGGTTGGACTTGATGATCCTTGTGGGTCCCTTCCAACTCATCGTATTCTGTGGTCTGTGATTCTTTTGAGTAATTTGAGGTGGTAAAGTAACTACTTTCAAAATTGTTCCTGGTACCAATATGGCTTTTTATTATGATACTTAAAGTATAGGAGAAAATGTTTATCACAAATATTGACTTTTAATTATCCTAAATGTTGAAATAATAGCATATCTGATTTAGCATACATTCTGGGTTCCCTCTGTTACATTTTCAGCTGGTCCTATCGGAAGCATAAAATGTTGGTAACTTGGTAATCAGTTACATAGGCTTCTGTATTGAGTAGAGTGTTAGTGTTTGTCTGCTCTATGACATTTTTAACTCTTTGCAGGCACCAACAATATTTCTATATTTTCAGCAAGCTGAAAATCAGATTCATTTGGACAGAGTATTTAGCTACCTCCTTCTCCAAAATACTTATCAACAGTAGGATTTTAGGAAAGGTGGAATGTGTTTTCAGATTGTTATTTTTTAGTACTTTGACTTGACTAACACATTGCTAATTTAATTTTGCCATTGCATCAATGACACTTCTAAATTCTAGTAGTCTTTCAGGCTGTCCAGAGAACAGTGCACGACATATGCATTATGAAAATTTGCTTTGCAGTTCAAAAGATGTGATGCATTCATTTTGATCAAGGATTAACTAGGTAGTTTGAGGTTAGCTTTATATGAC
Organism: Formicarius rufipectus; assembly: GCA_013399695.1. NCBI lineage: Eukaryota > Metazoa > Chordata > Aves > Passeriformes > Formicariidae > Formicarius > Formicarius rufipectus. The sequence continues at coordinate 27,959 of VXAU01000110.1, read as the reverse complement.
GTGTTTGGAACTGGGGATGAAGCGACTAGCAGAGTACACTCATCACAGTTAGTACTGTTCCATTCTCTACCAACACCCCAATAGCTAGGCAAACCAAGATGTGGTGTCCCTCTGCCATGGAATATTTATGGAAAAGTGTTTCCATGGAAAAGCTGGAAATATTTACTGAAAGATGGGTATGAAGTTCCTTCTCATACAGCTCTGCAGATCCAAGATAGTTGGAAGACAGTTTCTGTCCTTGTAAGCCTGTGCTGTTGTATCTGTGTCCACATGTAGAAGTCTGACAATTTCATTGCACTTGTGTAGTCAAAATTTATTCAATCTATGAATGTACATAGTACTTACTGATATGCATTGGAGCTGAGATGTGCCAGTGATAGACTGAAGTATCTTTTGTTTGAGAGAGCAAGAGACCTATCCTAATCTAAACTGTGTGATAATTATATAAGTATAGTATATTATGTATACTACATATAATACGTATATATATACACTATAGTAGTGGAAACACATGCTTTCAGTTCCTGATAAAGAACGTAAAGTTGCACACACTTGGCCTGGTAACTAGGATCCATAACTAGGTACTCTTTGAGCTTTCATGTAAACTGTCATCCTGTATGTTAGTATAGTGATATTATGGGGTGTTCTGGGTGAGGTTGAAGCATGGAGCAGTTTTATTTTAGCTGCCAAGCACATCTTGTAAGACACCAAACTCAAAGAAAGAATTACATGTGGAGTATGTTCAATGAGGTAAGGGTAGATCAAACATTGTGGTTGTTTATGACTGTGTATGCAGTCTCCATTTTGCATTAGCATGGCTGTAGACTGGCTTTGGATTGCCCTCTAGCCAGTTTGTTGGGTGATCTCTGCAATCAGAACTAATGTTTTTTTGCATGACAGTATTTAGCAGTTTGTTACTGCAATGTATTTTTCTACAAATACTACTGGTGCAGTAGACTGTGGCTTCTACTTACTATTAAAAAAAATAGTTTGATTATCTTTACCTCCCTCCACATTGCATGTGCTAGCTCAACTCTCTGCATTTGTAGCTTTTGGATAAGGTGCATGGAAAAACTATTTTGCTAAGGGAAGAAGACTTAAAATACAAAAATCTTTCATTCATGTTTTCATTTGTTTTTTATTTGCAGTTATATAAAATGTGGTTCTAGACAATTGAATTTGTGACTTTTACAGCTGTGCAATTTTTGTGTAATAAACAAGGATTTCTTTAACTGGCAAATGGTGCATGATGTGTTATTTATTTGAAGGAAATACAGTAAATTAATTTTGTATTCTAGTGAAAAGCTATCTGAAACTTAAATTTAAAGAAAAAACAAGAGTGTTAAAATTCTGTCACTTCAATCCTCAGATCACCTACTGCATTGTATTGAATAGGTGCTTATCTATTCAGATTATGAAGCAAAGACTGCCTTAATTATAATTGCTGCAGTGTGGGGGATGTTGTAGACATTAAGCTAATTGTTAATACTTTCAAATGGGCTCTATATTTTACATGCAAAAAAGGTGTAACTTTTTTTGTTGCTTTCCAAAGTTAAAATAAATGCCTTTGAGAAATACATGTAGCTAATGTTTAAAAAAACCAAGAAGCTGATGGTTAGAAAGTAGCTAATGCTTCTGCTTTAAGCTTTCGAAAGAAAATTAAACCATGTTGAAAATTTGCTCTCTATAATTAAGTTTGTAATGCCTAAGGATTGAATCTGAGTGGTGTCCAATTAGATTTAATAAGTAATTCCATCATCAGACTGGCATAAATTTTAATGTTTGTTGTTTTCCTGTGCAGTTTCTTCTTTTAAGATTAATGTCCTGTATTTATAAATAATTTGGTTTTAGTTTTGTTTACTCACTACAGATTTTTCAGCTCTTAAAAGCAAAATGATTTTGTTTGTTTTGTGGTTTAGAGTGATTACCATAGAATAGTAAACGTTGTGCCCAAGAAACCACCACTGCTTGAGAGACCTGGGGTTGGGAATTACAGTCGGTATAATGACTACAGTCACGCTGAGTACAGAGACTATGAAGAGGGTCGTAGTTTTGCCCACGACCGAAGAAGTGGCCCTCCACACCGAGGTGTACATAAGGTGATTCTTCTCACATGTTTATGATGTTTGTTTCCTTATTAATGCTTGAATACTAAGGAATTAAAATTTTATTTCAGACAAAGTGTTAATGTTTCTGCTGTTCTTGTAAACTTGAAATAGAATTAATAAAAAACCAATCCATGTTTGGGTGTGAAAGCTCAGAATCTGAACTGGGAAAACAAAAGTGGCCAGAAGCCCTCTCTTGTAATGCAGTGCAAAGTTAGTTGGATGAGTAGAAGAATGATTGCAGAACCTCTCAGTTTAACAAGTCCTTGCCACGTGCAAGTTGTTGAATGTTATCTGTGTATCCTTCTAGTTCTCACAGTTGTTCACTTGGTTAAATTCTGTCAATACTGAATGTATTCTTTTCCCGTTAGCAGCTGCATTGAAGTACAAAATTTATAGTCCCTTGTAAAGGTCATTACTGTTGTCCCCTGCAATCCAGCTGTTTGAAATTCTGTAATGTCAAGTTATTGATGGCAATTTATTTTTCAAAAAGAAAATTTTTCTTTAAATCAGAGCATATATATATTTATTCTAGAAACTTCTGTAGTTTGTGTTTTGTACAGCTTGCAAAGTTGCTCTCCTCAGTATTGACAGAGGAAGAAAATAAGAGGAATGGGCTACGGTAAATAAATTGAGAGGATACTTGGTGTGAGTGATTAATACTTTTTTTAGCTTGTTAAATGCTTTGAGTTTGCAGTAATACAATTTGTCAACTAACTACACCTGACATCTAATGTTGAGATACACATCACACAATTGTTTTGCTTGCATGTTTTGCAGGATGACTTGGGGTACAGATGGACAAGGGATGATCATCCCACAAGTCGGCACCCCGAATACAGGTATTTTATAAGACTGTAGTAGTGCCCTGTATAAGCTGGGAATATTTATGGTATTTTACTTTGTTATCAATGCAGTTGGTAGAGTAGAGCAGTGAAATGACAGGGAAAGGACATCTGTTGAAGTAGAAAACCATAGTGAACATTGGTTTTTAGTTGTATCATTTGAAATAGAAATAGAATAAATGGTGTGACGTGAAAGTCTGTTTTAGTATTTGTTTAGTAACGATAAGAGGCATAATAATAATAATAATAGCATCTTTAGGACAGTAACCTGGGACTGTAAGTAATTTAGTGCATCTCTCAGATCAGTCACACTTTTTAGATGACTTCAGAGAATTTTCTGGTCTATTACTTGATTCTGTGACTACAGTATGTATCTTAGGGCCACGGGACAGTGAAATGATGCCTGTGCCATTTTAAAGGTTGAGTGGATAATGGGATTATGAAGTTCACCACAGTAATGTTCTGACCACCTGGTTTTTTCAGCTGTACTGATGAGTATATATTCCCTTCATATATGATACTAATTTCTGTGAGCCTTTCTTAGTCAGTGACTCAAGTTCCCATTTATGAAATGAAAGGACTAGTATTTAACCATAGGGCTGTAATATACGTGTGCCTGCAATGATGTTTGACACGGGATTATTTGAGTTAGCAAATAAAGTGCACAGGATGGTGTTACGCTCAAAATTTATGGAAAAGTTGAACCCCACCTTAAATATTCAGACAAGAATTGGTTGTTAGCATATCTGAAATATTAATAATCTAATCTAAGAATGTCATCTCATGACTGTGCTCTTTTATGCTACCTCCTTCACTTCCACTTCTCAAAATGTCTGTTGTACCAGGCCTGTATTTGTATATACTGCATCGTGGTGTTAGTCATAAACTCCTTGTTACTGCTGTGTATTTAAAACTATTGTTCTCCCATACAAAGTTCAGAAAAGAGAAACCAAGTTAGCTATAGCCACCTGGCTGTTAGAGAAATTGCTGTTAAAGTTGCAACAAGTTACAGAAACTACTTCAGGCAGGTCAGGAAAAGCTCAGGCAGAGCAAGCCCGATGAACCTTTCTCAAGGCCTTAGTCTTGAGTCATTGCAAACTGAATATGAAGCTGTTAGTAGCAATGTCAATACAGGGCTACACAGTGGCAGCAGATACATCTATTCCTTTGAGTAACATAACTGGGTTATTCTATAACCTCACAATGAAATAAATCCTTCATATACTGTAAGGGTCTGTGTGTACTGTATTTCCTTCAAAATTGCATTCCTGGAACTAAAAGCAGTAGTAAAGGTTTTTGAAAAGTAGTGGTTAGTAAAAACTTATGTAAAAACTCTTTGTATTTTCCTCCCACTTTAGGAGAATCAGAGTTGTTTAAAGCTGAGGGAAAAAAAAGGCTGAGAAGACTGACTTACTGTCAGGCAGTTTATTATACAGAGAACAAGAGTGGCACCCAGTGGTCAAATAGATTGTCTTAAATGCATCCTGATTTCTTCCTTTTAAAATGTGTGGATGAAATATCAGCTCATTTTGTTGAAGGCTTTAAAAGCTTGTGTGGTAGGTGATAGTCCCATCTAAGTCTTTATTTTATACTTCAGACTATGTAACTGTTATACAACTACAGTAATGCTGTGAAAGAACTTCATAAGATCCATGGTTCAATTGAGGATATGAGAATGTATTTGCAATTGAATGAAACCCTACTGATTTATTATATAAATACAGTAAATAACCTGTGATCAGACTGCTAAACACTTGTAGTGTTACATGTTTGTAATGAACCTAGTTATGATTTTTTTGCATATAGCTCACTATTGAGCTATAGTGGATCTCAATAGAGGAAATCAAAGTACAGTACTTGGTATATATTGTCTCCTGTGGTGAAAGCACTAATTGCTTTCTATTTCAAAGACATTTGCTCTATAAAACATATTATAAAGTTATTATATGCAAAAATGCTTTCTCTTTGGATATGCTGAAAGTTATTTTAGGCAATTATTTCTGGAGTACATATTATTTTGCCTTTTCTTTGAGGCAGTAGAAGCAGATTTAAGATTAAGAAGGTTTTTTTTCTTAAATTGCATGTAACATGACTAAAACATAGTCCAAAGAAGCTAAAGACACTTAGGAGGCTTGTGTAGTTAATGGGTTTTTATAGGCAGTTCAGTGACTATAAATTCTACAAATAATAGCACTTTTATTGACAGAAATAATTCGTTTTCTTGAGTATTTTTAAAAACTCATTCAGTAGCTAAAAATATTCTGTAAGAAGTTGTCAATATGATGTTAGCATTTCTTTTTAAGCATTCATCATTCACGTTTTCCTGCTTTGGTTTTTGACAACATAAATGTCAAAAAGTATTCTCCGTTTTTATTCCCACTATCTTGATTCAGATTGCTAGAAAGCGTTCTTGAGATTCTCCCAAAGTAAAGCAATATCAAAAATCCTTAAATGATGCAGAATTTTGGGGAATGAAGAATTCACCCTGGGATGGGGCAACCCCCAGACATATGTACAGACTGGGAAATGAGATGTTGGAAAGTAGTGCCACAGAAACGGACCTGGGGCTCCTGGTCACTGGCAAGTTGAATCTGAGTCAGCAGTGCCCTGGCAGCCAGGAGGGCCAACCATGTCCTGGGGGGCATCAGGCAAAGCATCGCCAGCCGGTCGAGGGAGGGATTGTCCCACTCTGCTCTGCACTGGGGTGGCCTCACCTTGGATATTGTGTGCAGTTTTGGCCACTGCAATATAAGAAAGGTATTCAGCTATTAGTGTCTAAAGGAGAGTAGTGGAGATGGTGAAGGCCCTTGAGGGGAAGCCATATGAGGAATGATTGACGTCATTTAGTCTGTTCATCCTGGAGAAGAGGAGACTGAGGGGAAACTACATTGCAGTTACAGCTTCCTCATGAGGGGAAGAGGAGGGTCAGGCACTGATTTCCCCTCTCTGGTGACCAGTGACAGAACCTGAGGGAATTGCATGAAGTTGTGTTGGGGAAGTTTAAGTTGGGTATTAGGAGAAGGTTCTTCACCCTGGAACAGCTCCCCAGGGAAGTGGTGGCAGCATCAGATCTGGCAGAGTTCAAGAATTATTTGAACAATGATCTTGGGCACATGGTGTGATTCTTGGGACTGTCCTGTGCAGGGTCAGGACTTAGACTTCAGTGATGTTTGTGAATCCCTTCCAACTCAATATATTCTATGATTCTGTGGTTCTCTGAAAGTTTGCTTTGTTGAAGAAACCAGCTCTTAGGTTTTTGGTAGTGACAAGAGGATTGCTGAGGTTCTGCCACTTGGTTTAGCTGTCTCTTTTTCTTGCCTTACGTCTTCCTGTGGTAGATTTATGCTCCAGTTTCCAAGCAGCTGTCATTTAAATGGTAGACATTATCATGTCTACCACTGAGTGGAGCATTACTATTCTCTGCACCACATGGTTCTTGAGATTTGTGATCCCTGTTTTATACTATGCTTAGTGAACAGCTGTCATCCTGACCATGACTTCTTTGTGGCAATATCATATTTTATATGTAAAGAATCACATAATTCAAAGTATGTGCAGGGCATAGATTTCAAAATGAGTCCTCGCTCTTCTCATCTTGTCACCTAAGGAATTTTTGCTGGATTTCTGAACTCTAAGAACTGATGTGAATTTTTTAACTTTACAATTTTAACTTGAAGTGCCTCTTTGTTCACATGTAGTTGACGTATATAAAGAATTCTACACCAAAGCACAATCTCTTAATTTGGCGAAAATGTTCTGTACACATTATGCTTGTTTTACTATCTTAATCACTGATGCTATGAGAATGTTGGAATTTAGCAATTGAGAAGCATAGAGATCAATGAAGACATGACTTCTTTGTGTATGTGTTTTACTGATGTTGATCAGTTCTGGAGCTGTGTTACTTGTCTTTAGCAATATGTTAAGCTTATTTATTCAAAGCAGTCATGCATGCCAGATTTTTTTATATGTTGCAGGGAACAATACTGTTAAATGTTGAAGGACTGTAGTTTTGCAGTACTTCTCTGTGGGCCTCATAGCAATGGATATTGCATATAAGTTCATTTTTGTAAGGTCAGAGAAACTTTCGGTGTGAAATGCTTTAGAAGATTGCTAGCTGCTATTCACTTTAGTCATGCCAAATTATAATCCTTCTAAGTGCACAGAGCATTACTTCATTCTTTTTTTTCTCCAACCAAACCGAGTTCGTAAGATGTGAAATGTATGAAACTTGGCAACTTAAGATGGGTAACTCATCTTCAAAGAGAAATTACAAAATGACGCACTTGTAAATCCCAGCTACACATGAATTAAATTTGATCCTTAGAATTATCCGGGGCCTGGATTTTTGTAAAATAGGGATTGCTGTATTTGCAGTCTAAGTACTTTGCATCAGTAGTAATATTGGTTTATATAAAACAGACTCCAGAGAAGTGGCTTACAGAGGATATTTTTAATATCTTTCTAGTTATTATCAATAACTTTTCCTTTGTTAATGAAGGAACCTTGCTGCTATTGTGTGTGTGTTGTTTTGTTTATTGGTTGTGTTTTTCTCCTATATTCTGGGTGAAATTAGTAAGTAGTCTTGGTTTTTCTTTGTTGTTTTTGGGTTTTTTCTTTGTTGTTTTTGGGTTTTTTCTTTGTTGTTTTTGGGTTTTTTCTTTGTTGTTTTTGGGTTTTTTCTTTGTTGTTTTTGGGTTTTTTCTTTGTTGTTTTTGGGTTTTTTCTTTGTTGTTTTTGGGTTTTTTCTTTGTTGTTTTTGGGTTTTTTCTTTGTTGTTTTTGGGTTTTTTCTTTGTTGTTTTTGGGTTTTTTCTTTGTTGTTTTTGGGTTTTTTCTTTGTTGTTTTTGGGTTTTTTCTTTGTTGTTTTTGGGTTTTTTCTTTGTTGTTTTTGGGTTTTTTCTTTGTTGTTTTTGGGTTTTTTCTTTGTTGTTTTTGGGTTTTTTCTTTGTTGTTTTTGGGTTTTTTCTTTGTTGTTTTTGGGTTTTTTCTTTGTTGTTTTTGGGTTTTTTCTTTGTTGTTTTTGGGTTTTTTCTTTGTTGTTTTTGGGTTTTTTCTTTGTTGTTTTTGGGTTTTTTCTTTGTTGTTTTTGGGTTTTTTCTTTGTTGTTTTTGGGTTTTTTCTTTGTTGTTTTTGGGTTTTTTCTTTGTTGTTTTTGGGTTTTTTCTTTGTTGTTTTTGGGTTTTTTCTTTGTTGTTTTTGGGTTTTTTCTTTGTTGTTTTTGGGTTTTTTCTTTGTTGTTTTTGGGTTTTTTCTTTGTTGTTTTTGGGTTTTTTCTTTGTTGTTTTTGGGTTTTTCTTTGTTGTTTTTGGGTTTTTCTTTGTTGTTTTTGGGTTTTTCTTTGTTGTTTTTGGGTTTTTCTTTCTTTTTTGTTTTTCTTTCTTTTTTGTTTTTCTTCAACAGCCAAAGGAATTTATGAGATGGTGCTATAAATGTACATAAGTCTGCTATTCTGTTGCAATATTTGACAGGTCTTAAGGGACACCACACAGGAACTTCATTCTTTATTAAAAACCATGTGTGGAGGGAAATAAATGTGGCAGTCACCCAAGGAAAATGGTTTTGTTTTTGACAGAGATTGATAAGCAGAGTTGTAATCATATTCATTAGCACATGCCTTTTTCTTTTAATAAATAAAATCTCTGCCAGGACATGGAACCTCTCGGGTATTCACAAGACCAACTAAGAGTATCTTGTTTATTCATATACAAAATTACAGTTTCCTTATAAGAGATCATTGTGGTAGATTCATTATACCTGTCTACAACTCCAGGCAGGGACTTGTCTGTTGAAATCTTTAGTTCAGAAAACCCATTGTGTTAGGCTGCTAACTAAATTAGTTTACCTTGGCTTAGGAAGTTTTGGAGGGTGGAGAGGGGAAGTTAGGACTTTTTGGAACAAGATAATAGGTAATATATAACTTAAAAGTTGGTTCTGGTTTACAGTAAATATTTAATGACTTCATGTTACAGTTAATGTCTTATACAGCGGTCTTATTGTTTCATTTTCTTTAAGAGCTGTTTTCTGTTACACTGCCTCTTTGGCTCTTCTGTGCTTGGAACAACCACTTTGTTTGCAGACTGAGATTTATGTTTCTTAATTTGACTTTTTTTACTTGGTAAAAATTATATATGTTGAATTGTATGCCAGCACTTCAGGTTCTGTAGGAGTGTGGTTTTTAATTTTGAATGAGTTTAAGAACTGAAATCTTCTCATGAAGATACCACCTTGTAGTGAAGACTATGTATAAGTTCAGAACTGTCCACTGCTGCAGGTCAACAGAAAGTATAAAAGTTTCTTTTCAGACAAGTTTGGTTTTGCTGCTGTGGTGAATCTCTTTGCTCTGTTTAACCTTGAGCCCAGAGACTATCTATGTGAACTCTGCCTGGTTTCTTACTAAGACCTCTATGTCAAACTGATTTTCTGTTCTTACTTATGTTTTTGGAAACTGCTTTGTGTACATCTAGAATAATTCTAGAAACCCCATTCCAAGCAAGACTGCTGTCATTCTGCTTCTGAAATGTTTGTCATTGGGGAGAATGAGGAAAAAAGGTGAGACTGGTAAACAGAGTTTCAACTGTAGAATTTTTTTGCCCCCACCCTATCTTGTGAAAATATGGGGAGGAGGTAAAACTTCCTTTTATTTTCAGTTGGATTTTTCTTTATATGTTTTAGCTGATTGTGTGGTTATTTTTTAAGGTAAATTGTTGTTTTCAGTGGCAGATAGTTTTATTTGCTGAGTGAATGCTTTAAATTTTTAAATATTTTTCTATGTGTAACAATGGCGATGTCTATTGAATGCCTGTTTTATTTTTGCAGAATTTAACCATCCAGTTCTAAAAACATGTTTGCTTTCAAAAATTGCTTACCAATAATTTTGTTCCTTTTAAAGTACCTTGCAGAATTCTAATTGGTTATGCAGTTTCCATCTCAGGCTGAGAGAAAGAGGTTTAAACTTTGGAAGTCATATGAGCTGCATTGATAATTTCTTTTTCTTGTAATCATTTCTTGGGATAAGTTTATAAGGTCAGTGCCAATATTCCTACCATTCGATCAGAACCCTAGAACTTCTCACACAAGTCTGAGCTGTGATTTTTATTTCTCAACCCCTCCTTTGGCTGTTGTTGATTACTGAGAGTTCTGACTGTTCTGTTTCATCTCTGAATGATATCAGGGAAGCTTTATTTTTCTACTCAAAATATTTTGAAATTTCTCATGCAGTAGAGCTTACCTGTTATATGAAATGTGGAACAGTTTGAAATCTTGAATTTAACTCCTCTGAAAGCCGTAAGAGAAAACTGGATAAGCTTTTTTTTGAAAAACATAATTACAGAAGGTATTTTCACTCTGATTCTATGTGTATGGTATTTCTTTTGCTTTGGTCCTTTGAAATGTTTCAGGTTTTTTTCAATATGGTCTTTATGTTCTGACTCTAGAGGACTGAGAAAGGATGAAGATAGTTATAAAATTCTAAATATTTTTATATTCTTTAAAAATGTCGTTAAATAAGGAATGGCCAAGTAGTAAATTGACTTACATTGGACAACAATTACAGTAAGCATGCCAGATATGGTAAATTCCCCCCCCAAATTCTCGTCATGTCAATTCTCAGCTTCTATTTTATTTTACTTGCTTTTGATCCAGATCTGTTATGTTTTAAGGATCAGTGGCTTTTTGTGTATACAACTGCTTCCTGCTTCAGTTTTTGTAAGGTTTTAAGTTGTCATATGGAATTGGTGTCATTTTATTTTTTTAACAGTGGTTATTACGTGAGTGCTTTTACTGCAGGTGTTGCTATGTTGTGATATACAGGTAAGGAAAAATTCAGTAGCCTGTGCAAAGTCAGTTCAATTTTGTAACAACATTGATTTGTTGTTTAAATCACATCTTGGGAAAGTTATTATTTTCTTCTTACCAATGTTATTTCCATAATGCTAATAAACTAAAAAAAATAAAGGATAGGGTAATGTATGATACAGTAATGTGCCTAAAAGTAAGATTAGGTGCCTTTACACTGTAAAATCTTGGCTAATACCTTACTTAAGGGAAGTCTTTAAAAAGCAAGCTTGCCTAGTCCAGTCCTACAGCTACCACTGTAGATGGTATCAAACTAGGAAGTTAATGAAGAATTGGGAAATAATGAGGCAAACTCCCATGGGTAGCACTTGATTATTCTGGGAAGGTTTCCTAAAAACTGTATTGAAAAACAGTTAGGTACTGAGAGACAGTGAGGAGGAAAAGAGAAGGGAGTCTCCCTTCGAGTCCAGACAGTTTCTGTTCAGATGACATCTACCTCGGTCATCTCAATGACAGCAAATGAATTGGACTGATGAACATTAGTCGTGGATTTCTCAGGTCGAGGAGTATTGCCACAAAGGACTTTACCTTCCTAAGGGAAATTATGTCAAATTTTCCATTTGTTAAGTTCCAAGGGCTTGTTTGTCGTACTTTGAGTATATTAAAAATGTCAGGGAATTTAAGTGCTATTGAGAGACGGTGGGAATATTAGGATACGGGAGAGCAGAGCAAAAAGTTTAGTGTTACAGACATCCTTTTGCTAAGCATTTTGCTGAAAAGAGATTTTTGATTTTTTGACTTTTGACTGCTGTGTTTGAGGGTGTTAGGATCTACATCTGAGGAAAAGCTCATCAATAAAATAATTCCGTGATCTCATTAGGATTATTTTTGAAAGTTGATGGTATTCTTGCATTATAACAAATTTTTCTCAGTGTTAGTCATGACATTGGGTAATGATACGTATTTGCATAACCTTTCCCTTATACATAGAGGTTTGTAGCACTTGTTGCACGAGTTGATAATAAATGCTTTTGTGAAAGTGAAACTGAATGTTGATGCCATTACCCACAACAGTGTTGTGCCAGCCAGCTGTGGGAATGTCTTTCTCTTCTAAAAGTTGCATGTGTTAAATTAAATCCTACGTTACCAAGCCTAATATGTGTAATTTTTCATGGAAATGGTGTTTGAGAACATGGTTGTGAAATCTGGAAATAAAATGGAAAAGCTGTTTTGATGTGTTAGCTTATGGAATCATAGAATGGATTGTTGGAAGGTACCTTTGAAGGTCATCTAGTCCAACTCCCCTGCAATAAGAAGGAACATCTTCAACTACATGAAGTTTCTCAGAGACCCATCCAACCTGGCCTTGAATGTTTCCAGGGATGGGTCATTTACTACCTCTGGGCAACTCGTTCCAGTGTTTCAACACCCTCATCGTAAGTTTTTTATCCTCAGATCTAGTCTGAATCTGCCCTCTTTTGTTGTAAAACTGTTACCTCTTGGCCTCTCACAACAGACCTTACCAAAAAGTCTGTTCCCATCTTTCATGTAAACCACCTTGAAGTACTGAAAGACTGTAACAAGATCTTCCTGGAGTCTTTTCTCCAAGCTGAACAACCCCAACTCTCTCAGCCCTTCCTCGTAGGAGATGTGCTCCATCTCAATGTTTTTTGTTGCCTTGCTTTGGATGTGCTCCATCTATGTCCATCTATGTCCATCTATGTCCATCTATGTCCATCTATGTCCATCTATGTCCATCTATGTTCCAGGACTCCAGAGCTTGGTGCAGTGCACCAGGCAGGATCTCCCCAGAGCACAGTAGACAGGCAAACTAATTCAGGTTTGATGAGGTACTAGACTCATGTGTTCTATGATTTTTATGATGCATTTAGATGTACTTTTTGGAAGAATTTTGTACAAGGATTATCTAAGTAAATTAAAAGAGTATGTTAACAGAGGGGATTGAATTGCAAAGCAATGAATTACCTTCTTTAAAAACTCTGTTCGTCTGTTACTTTTATCCCTTACTAAAACTTCTCTCTTAAACAATATTTTGAAAAATTTATCTTTGAATCTACATTTGTTACACCCAGTTTAGCGTTGCTGAGATATGTATCTCTATTAGTTTTAGGAAAAAAGAAAGTATTACTTCTTAAAGTCTTATTGATTCTAACTTTAACTTCTCAAAAATTCTGCCAAGGAACCAATTTTACTTATAATTAAAGTCATGAATGCAGTAAGGAGACTGATTTTCTTACAGTAAGACTAGTTTCATAACACTTTAAGCCTATCTTAAGCAGGTGCCATTGCAATCCTTCCTCTCTCCCTGGTTCTGTTTCAGGTGTTTGTGCATTTCTGTGAGTTGGTCATGAGTGCTAATCCACACAATGAATTAAAAAAGTATCTGCCAGTTTGTTTTCCTGAAAGAAAATACCAATCAGGTTAGGCATGAAGTGGGAATATGGATCCTAGGAAGGTTGCAAAGTTCAGTATTGTAGCAGCACCAGTTTCACTGAGTATGACTTGTCATGGAGCTATGCAGTTAACTGTTATTAAATCACTGAAATAACTGAAGGGATACAAGAGTTGCGAAAGACTTTTAATAAGGAATTTACCCAAGCAGCGTAGCTTGCCTCTGTATTAAATATGTTCAAGTAACTGCTATTTGTAATATATAGAAAAATGACCTACAAAAAGAGGCAAGAGATGTTAATGTTTATTATAGAGACTAAACTGTAATCAAAGTGAAGGGGAAAAGCAAACTGGAAAACAAAAAAGATAAAACTACATGGCTGAATAACTTATATGAGAAAATGTCTATCAGCTTCGAGCTTTCTGTTTTTGAACAAACTATGTACTTGACAGGAAGGAATGAGACCACATAAAAACCCCCATTATATGAATTTTTTCTTCGTATCTGTATAATGTCTTTTGTATTGATCATTTAAAAAACATTGGTAGTTTGCTAACTTTTATTTAAATTTGCTATGCAGAAGCCCATACCACTATTACAACACTTTGAGGCATAAGCAAGTGAAACCTATTTGACCTAATTGCTTCAAATTTCACTTAAATTTAAGAATAAAAACATGGAGTTCTGTGAAGCATTTTTTGTATTGTAGAGAAAACTGGAGTGTTTTTCAGATTTGTAGATCTCACTACGAGATTTGAAAATAGAAGTAAATGTAAGGGTATTGTGTGTCAGTATTACTGATGTAATGTATTAATGCCTACAAGCCTGTTCCACAACTTGCTTTTTCCTTTTGCAGCTTTTTATTCATAGTCTTACCAAGTCAACCCCAAGGGTTGATCAAATCAGTGTATACTACTACAGTACACTACTTGTTGCTTCCTTCTAAGTGTCAGTGAACTATCGGCATTCTGTAGCACATTAATGAGAAGCTTAATAGCTCCTCCAGCAGATACTTCATGGATTCTGGCTTCTTCCATATAAGGATTGTAAGGATAGCTTTTGAGACAAAGAGTAATACCTTGCTGAACATAAAATTCATTATGTCCCTAAAATAAAGTGCAAAAGTATTTCTTTCTTTTTGATGATTGGTGTGTATGTAAGACAAATGCTTGCCTATGTTGAATTAGTTGCAAGTACTGACTGTAAAGTGAAAAATTCAAAAATCCCAAGGGAAATCTCCTTTTGAGGGGTACCAGTCTTCTTTGGTAATGAAGGGAAATTTTTAAAATGTCTTTTCCATGTGCTGCACTCTGTGCCTGAGGCAGTGTGACAGTAAACGTGCAAGCACCTACTTCTATAGGTCTGTCCCATTAGAACTTTGTCTAGAATCAGTAATGGTGACAGGTTTTTCTGGTTTGTTACACTATGAAGGGAAAAAATGTATGTGAAGGTACTGTATCGTGCTGCCTGTCTTCTTTCCAATTTTAAGCTGATACTGAAGTAGGAGTTTAGGAATTGATTCAGTTGCTACTGCACAGTCATAAAATGGGAGAGGTTTATTCCTTGAGCTAGGTATCTGAACTGCTTTATTGTTCTGGGATGATATGCTGCTCAAAGTGCAGTTGTAAATGTTGTAGCTGTTTATAGAAATAGTAACTTGGTCCATCCCTTGAGGCAAATATTCCCTCTGGAACATTAGACTGATTTATTTTCTATTGTAGAGGAATTGCAGGGGCTTACCAAGGCCTTGTTTTTGAAAAGAAGATAAAGTGAGATCCCATGCATTTGAATGCAATTATTTTGCCTAATTGGATCTTGATTTGTCTATTTAACATATTTTGCCTCTATTCTGCACACAGTTGTATAAAGCTGTTTGGTCTTAATTCTTTGGTACTTAAACATGTGTTTTTCTGGACCTTTTGTTACTTGGTTCTCTGTCATCTGTATGCTTGACCATGATTTCTCTCTGTCATGTAATAGAAAGAGTTTTAGGTTAAATATATTTTTATTGTGTTGATTTATCTTTCAGCAACTCTAATAATACATTATCAATGACAGTAGAAAGGAAAAACTCTTTACTAAGGATAAGGAGGAATGTAGTGGGATTTCCAGTGCAGTTGAAGTGCACAGCTTTATGATTCAATTGAAGGACAAAGAGGCATTTCTGTCTAGTATTGCTGTAATAATCAAGTTATGTTAGTTTTTATTCTCTGATCTGTCATGACATCCCAAGGTGGTGATGGTAGAGATGAGTTGAATAGCTTTCATATTGAGTGAAGTGAACAAGTTGCATCGGTGTGGAGTTCTGGTGTTTGCATATGATAACATCGGTAGTACTGTATGCATCATAAAAATTGTGAAACATTTATTTTTAATTTTTTTTGTACATTTGACATGTCTTGTTACCCTTCTCTGCACAAGTGTTTTGCAATGCCTATTTCCTTTTGCTTTCATGCAAAAAACTGTTAATAAAATTACATTGACTAGTCCTAATTACCTTATGTTCATTTAAAGCAAGTACAAATATCACTTACAAGTCCTGCAGTTACTTGCTTAGTCATAAAACGTTGAAAACTGGTTGTCATAAGAAATCATCATTTCACATGTTCAAATAAAAGCCATTGGAACCAGATGCAATTACTTATATCTACAGTGGTGCAATTCACAGTATTAATTTAGCTTATGATAAATCTGTGTAAGGATATGTGGACAAAAGCAATTATAATAAATCTGCAAAGCAGAACCTGAGTAGGTTGTTGGTTTGTTGCACAACTATGTACTGTGTACTTCAGAAAGAAATAGAATGAGTTCTGGGAGAGAGGATGGTGGCTGGAATCTTCCATCCCCAGCATTTACTTCGAAGGTATTAAAAGTAGAGGTTCTTTACTCTTCTTTTAAAGATCAGTGTAGTATATTTTATTAACAATTTTCTATATCATCTGAATCATGTTGGTAGCTCTGTTAGCCCTTGCAGTGTCCTGACAGGAAGGCAAGAGGATTTATTTTCACTTTTCCTCCCCTTCCCTCTGGCCTGTGTATTATGAGACAGTGAGAGTATATTCATTTCAAATCTTGTTTGTTGTATCTCTTTGTGCTGAAGTCTGGTGTTGTATTTAAAAAAATTGTGTGGGTTACTTTTAGACAAGGTTAGTAATTAAGCCCAAGCCTATAAATGGAATATTTAACCCCTTTGACAATAGCAATAATTTTTCTTAGATGGAAGGGATCACATAAACTTCTCTTGATGTTTTTTTATCTAGGTCATAGACAGCACTCACCGTACTGGAAAAACCTCCAGTTTCTGTTCCACAGCAATGTGCTGTGCCAGTCTCTTCGTGTCAGTGTCAAAAGTGAGAGTTATGTCCTTTAAGGCTGGACCATGTTGTAGATTAATGTTTTAGTTGAAAAGATGACCGTCTGTATTGGGATATAGAAGTCCCCGAGAACCCTAAGCACAGAGTTACCCAGTAACATGAACTCAGTGAGAGTGTACTAAGATTCTTCTTATCCCATAGCTTTTTACTGTAGTGCATATGATGTGCTGTCATGTAACCAAGTACACCTCCGTTCCTGGGCATTTCACTGCTAGTAAGTGATTTAATTTTGCCTTTATGTACTCTTAAAATGTAAAACTGACATACTGTTTTGTGTCAGTCTGTTTCACATAGCTTAGACTGTACCACTCCCATTTGTAAACTATGGGACTTCCTGTACCCCTTGGTTTTCCACTACATTGCTGCTTAATGGTTTGTAGGGAGGAATGAGATCAGAAATACTCAATGTGGTAGTGATAGCTTAGGGAAGGTAGTGTTTCTGATCTTTTGCCAACTGAAAATCTCCCCTGTGTTGTATTCTCTTGGTCTTTTGCTATGCAGAAAGCTGTACCTTTGTCTGTTCTGTAATTGTGTTTTATTCTTGAGGAAACTGGAGCTGATGGTTAACTGAAATAGCTCTCAGCCTTGTGCTCTTCCCTCAGCTGCCCTTGGTAAATGGTGTATCAGAATATGGTTGTAACTTGTAAAATTTCAGGAGCTCATCCAAGACTGTCAGCTTTAGTGAGAATTTAAGGGTCAGGTTTCATCAAGGTTAACAATGATACTAGTTCCTATTGCAGTGCTGTTTAGAGAACAAAACTGTGCTTTCAGAACTGAGTTTGAAATATGAATACAGAATGTAAATATTAGAGGGATGCTATGTGAAAGGGATTAATCTTGTGGTTTTTGTTAAGGGCTGTAGCTCTATTTTAAAATTACAGCCAAGCACAAAATTTTGCATTTCTGTTAAATATTGTCCCTGCTCAATAAACCTTTTGAGTATGTGTTGGAATCTGAAGCATGTGCTTAACTGCTTTGCTGAATTGGGGCCTTCATTACCAAATGGCAGGTGTATGTTAGCTTAAGTATTTAAGGAAAAAATAAAAGTAAAACAATACTTACTTTTTTCTTTTCAGTGTAGTTTGTTACATTAATGGATAACATCAGAAATACTGTGCTGTTGCTAAGCTGTCCAAAACAGATTTAATGTAATTAATGGTTTGAATGTTCTGTATAAGATACGGTCCAGTTAGAATTAAAATGGAGTGATGAAATGAGAAGTGAAAAATGGAAAGTGAGATTCTATTTTACAGTGCAGAATATTACTGTAGAATGAGGCTTTCAAATGTTTTCCTGTTTAAAAATATATTTCAATATTTTTTAAATTCGTGTGTGGATATTAGAGCATTTATTATATGTGTGCAATAGCTGGGAGTCTGTACACATTTCCATAATAGACTTCTCTGTATATGAGGGCTTAATAGCTTGATCATAAAAATGTGTTTTGCACATAAAGTGGTGTAGTACTCTGCAAGAAAGCTTGTACTCTGAAATAAGTAACATTATTTAAAGAGAGATTCAGAAGGAAATGGAAGAAAAAATGGGCTGTACCTGACTCATTCTTCAAGTCTATTTCTACATAAAATGTTCATGCATATAATGTAGATAAAGCTTTAGTTCCCTGTTTTCAGAGTCATCTCATAGGTTTGAGAAATCACCCAGCTTATCTAGATTCCTTTTTGCTAAATTTAAGTGAACAAATGGTTTTAAATGTTTCTTCATTAAATTTGTTTTCCCGGTCTGATAATTTCAGTTACTTCCTTTTAGAAAGTCTCCTGTTAATCTGCACATTTTCTAGAGTAGTATTCCAAAGTGGGAACGTTGCTCTTTGGCCTTTGAAGAAAGCTGGAGCTTTGTCCTTCTGTGTATTCTGGGGTGATTCATTCTTTGATATAAATATCTATACAATGGCTACCAAATAGAGGATATTAAATAGGTTACTAGTTAGCAACTCCTTACAAGTTTGCTCACTTGGCTAGCTTAGGAAGAAGAAAGTGTTGCAACAAATAGAAGAAAAGATGTTTAGAAAGGAAATTAATATTGATTTATTTTTTTAAACACAATTTTGGTATTCAGACCCATAGAATAGGCTTTTCTGTATTATCCAATACCTATAGAAGGTTTGTAGTCTGTTGACAGTGAAATAATTACTAAAACCTGACTCTACTTCAGTCATTTTACTGAACATCAGGATGATTGAGGACTATTGATTCATACTTCAGGTTTGTATGAAAAGTTTCAAAATAGAGGCTTTATTTTCTTGATATTTTATTCCATCTGGAACTGGAGAAATGAGCTGAAGAATTGTTGGTGTCTTAGTGGCTATGACCCATCCCAATGACTTTTCTGCTGCAGAATATCTTAATGTTGCTTGTGGGAGCCACTTGTGCACATGTGCTTTCCATGTAAAAGGAAAAACACACATCAGTGTCATAGGGCTTGTGTTTTGTGGTGTTACCTATGTAGTTTCAGTAGTCCAGAACACCTTTGCCACACTGAAGTACTTGTATCTGTCACAAATGTGGGCCTGTAACATGCTGTATTGAATTATATACTAGTGGGTTTTTTTTCCCCTGTTCTCCACCAGCATAAAATGAGCTATAGCTACCTTGTGCTGAATCAGACTGTCAGAGTTTTGTCTGTCTGTGAGATATTGTCTTGTTTAAAATATTGGACTATGATGCAAAATAGAACAATGAAATAAGCTACATTCTGATTTACTAGACATGCTATGAAGTCTTTATTTCCATGTGTAAAAGTGCTGTGGAGAAGGTGAGAAGTACTTCTCTTAGCAATGAGTCTTCTGACCAAAGCAAATATGACAGGTCTAGGTTAAGTTGGTTTGTATGTTTGTTAGTTCTGTGATTCTTTAAACTTCAAAATGANTACTTTGTTGTAGCTGTTACTGAGATTTGTATTGTTGTTTTGGTTTTGGTTTTTTTTCTTTTTTTTTTTTTTTACCTTTACATATATTTTAATATAATTTATGGGTAACCAACACCTTGCGATATGGTCTGGAGTAACAATATCCAAATTTAGTAGAAAGTTTTGGTGTGTACTAGATTATGGTTTAAAATCATTTGGATCTGGGTCATTTTAGAGTAAAGTTCAGAGTAAAGTTCAGAATTAATATTGTGTGCTGTGAAAAATATTTTTAGGAGGTATAAGTTCATATTTTCGTGGGGATGAATAAAAAGCATGAGAATGGATATTCTGCAGATTTCTTTTTGTCTTTACTGGATGTAAGCTGAAATCCCTCAGTGGTATTTCCCTTAGCAATATATGTGAACTCAAATGAGGGATATAGTTCCTTGAAAACAGGAGAAAAACAGAGCTGAAAAATGCCAAATAGTTTGAGCAATATTTGCATATGCACTTTTAGCTATTGTAAATTGAAGTGAAATGGACTGAATCAGGAAAAAAAACCCCAAACCTATGAAAGCTCCCATTTCTTGGTTGTCTTTTTCTTACGTTTTAGCAGTGTTATGAAGAAATAGAAAGGAATTAGCTTCTAGCAGTGAAACCATTCAGTGAAATCCGAAAAAATTGCCTTTTTTTTTTTTTAAAAAAAAACTTGTTTTTCACTCATTGTCTAGTCCTCTTAACGGCACGTAAGATTTTGGACATTTTCTGCAGATGACTGCTAACCAATTTGTATTTACCAGGCACAAAATGTTACCATTGTATTGTCTAGTGCTGTTCTAGAAACACTAGAAGGATAACCAAGTAACTTTTATTTTTGTGTTGTCTTCCAAGGGACGTCAGAGATGGCTTCAGAAGAAAAAGCTTCTATCCTCATTATGTGAGAGATCGATCCCCTCCTAAGAGGGACTCTCCTTTCTTCAGGGAATCGCCAGGGAGCCGAAGGGATTCTCCACACAGCAGATCTGGCTCCAGTGTCAGCAGCAGGAGCTACTCTCCTGAAAGAAGCAAAGCCTATCCTTTCCACCAGCATAGCAGAAGTATGTCATCTTTACATAAAAGAAATATTTCTTCTCAGCAAGGTAATGCTGGATTATTGATGAGAACTGGTTAGTGAGGTGAAACTGCAACCCACTCTATAAGCCCATTTTCTTTACCTGCTCTCTTTTACAAGGAAAACAGTAGCCATTTTGTACCATCTGTGTGTTGTCTGCTCTGGCTGTTTCATTGTACTTTCTGTTCCCTTATGTATTTCATGTGGGAGATTGTAGGTGTTATCTCGGTCATAACTCTAGCCTGACTGTAGGAGTTTCAGCTGCAGAGCTTTTCCTAGTATTTTATGTTCCTTTTAGCTTCAACGCCTTCTGTTACTACTTTATGTGCTTTATTGGTTTCCCTTTTAAGAAACTTTGCTGTCATCTGTAGCAGATCAAGACATTTCTTCCTGGAACCAGGGGAAAAGAGGGATTAAAAAATTAGCAAAATTGAAGTGCATGTTTGTTGAGTTTTCTCCAGATGTTCTTAAACTGTGTTATTAGGCTTTTGAAGCTGATTGGTTTTTAGGAATTTCATCTCATTGTCAGATCCTCTCAAATCTTGCTTTCCTCCAAGAAATGGGAAACACATCTCAGTTTAGTCTATACTATGTGTGTTCTACCTTTTAAAAGCTTGGTTGTTAATATTTCCCAGAAATCTAATGAATCATTTGTTCTGAAAATATTTGAGATTTTCCTATTTAAATGATTTTTGGGGAAAAAAAGTTATAATTGCTTTTTTTAGTATACTACAGTCTTAGCCATTGCTGTTTCTACTGCTTATGTAAATTATTCCAATTTGATTGCCCTTTCTGCAAATTCTTTCTAGTTAACTATGCAAACCTACTGTTCATTTTGGCAGCTTTTTAAATATAATTAGATTTTTGTAATGCACTGGTAGGCACATTGTGTTTCCAGAGAACCATTATGTAGCATTTCTTGCCAAAAAAGTTCTTTGTAGTTTAGTTAACATTGTTTAAATATTGAGACATTATTTCTCTCCTTGTGGAATACAGATGATCTTTCTATTGGGTCATTGCAATTGTTTTTAACATTTTGTAGGAATACTCAGTGAATGTAAATTTCTCTTAAGTGTAGGAGAAGAAGAGGAAAATATATTTTGCTACGTTTGTAGAAGTGTTGTAGTTGTGCAGCTCATAATTACTAGCAACAGGAAAACAATATTGTGAGAAATCCATACAAAATTTTGCACTGACTTTGATGACATAAGTATAGATATATAGTATATTGTTAGAATTACTCAGACAGTAGTGGAGGTAGTGAAGTAGAAGCAGACATTTTCACAAACCAGAAAAGGTGCTGGTCAAGAGAGGAGCTTCCATCAAGGTCTATGAGTTTCACTCTTATTTCCCAATTACTTGGTTAAACATCTCTCCCAATCACCTTTAAATCAGATTTAAGAGACCAGATGACTTGTACAGAGGACTGTTTCTTAATAACTGCCTGTCCCTGGAACACAGTACTTCTAAATTGTTCTTCCAGATGACTGAACTAAAAAGACCTATTCACAAAGTATAAATGGCTTAAATAATCCTTGTAGAATCGTTTTTGAGTGTGATTTGCCTTGAGTAAGCTCATTTATTACGTATTTAAAAGGAACATAAAGTGAGTCATACCTCATATGTCAGCAGTACATTTTAGTACTTAAATGGGTTTACAACATGCAAAGTATGTGCTATTTCTTGTGGAACTTGCAATATGGCATCTTTTATAAAGATCATAATACTGTTGAAAATCATTCTGTCTGAATTGATTTGGCTTCATGACTTCCACTGAAAAATGTCCCATACTCTACAGTCCTTCATACATTAGGGTAAGTAGCAGAACTAAAAAAGAAAACTGAGAAACATGAATAAGCTTGGTAAAGGGAAGGGAAAGGGCGGGCATTCATCTGTGATAGGAGAGCATGAAGAGAAGCAGGGTGCTAGTCACTGGGCCAGGAAGTAAGGGCTCTGTAGGGTGGTATGTGGAAGAGATGCAAGAAGGTCAATAGTGGTGCTTGGAAAGTGTCATGTTTAATTTTAGGGTACTTTTGGGCTCAAAATAGCTGCATACATTCAGAAAAAATGGCCTAATAATTTCTCCAAATTAAATTGTTTTTTGTCTCTGCCTGACTTTGAGTACTGCCACTTTTATCAGCTCATTTCATCTGTTCAGGTACAAACATAGACCACTCAATTGAGATAATCTTTAAAGCATCCAGGATAATAAAGGAGGCATGTGGGAGGCAGAGTTAGAGTAGCCTGTAAATTGAAAAGGAGGTGGCTCAGCCATGAGACTGCAAAGCAGGTATCACAGTAGCAAAGCTTCAGGCTTACTTGTTGGTGACAAAGGAGATGTTCTGTGCTTTGAGGAGTGTGACAGATTAAAGTCATTATTTCTATCTTCTTTTTGCTTTTGGCATACACTTTGTATTTATGGAACTTTTTCATAGTTTTTCTAGTTACTGTTTCTTGTTAAAAAGCTTTTTTCTGTTAGAGATCAATTTTGTTTTATGTCTACTAGAAATTCTCAGATAAGGCTGATTGCTGTGTTTTTAAGTATGCTCTCCATTTAGCATCCTCTTCAAATTGAGGTTTAAAGTGCGATTTAGAACATTTGGTTTTGCCAGAATAACTTTCCCACCTATTTTCATTAGCCTTTTGGAAAGACCTATCAGTAGCAGTGAAGAGTCCTGCACGGATTAGTAGGCCTTCAACATTACAATAGTAATTCACTTGTCTCCAGCAGTGTGCATGGTTTTGATCTTTCCTTTGTATTAAGTCTATACTATAGATATGGTATGAAAATATGACAAAGGAGTCAGAGAACAACTTTTCAAATACCTCTTAAACATTTTCTATTGTTAAAGGTATGCACTTTGCATAGACTTTACCTACAGTTTTGTGTAGGTATTTTAAAATACACAAAACGATGCACCATTATTTTATGGCATTCAGTGAAAAGAAGGAAAATAGTTCAGCTCTTAGGAGCGAGATGCCATATCTGCTCTTTTTTGCTTTAACTCATTAAATTAAAGCCACGATGAATAATCAGATTTATAGTACTACTAAATAATTTTATCCCAATTTTTATAAGTATTTCATAGGCATTTTAATTAATCTCTATTAATTTTATTGATGTAATGGAAGCTAAGGTAAGTTTATGTTGTGTTTTGTTTGTGAATAGTCAACCATTTTCCAGTGAGTGTGGATAGTCTAGTTAATTTAGGCATACTGACAACATGTTTGCTTTTTGTATTTACCTTTTGCAGATCCCTTAGATGTAATCTGTGGACCACAGCTCAGAAACTAGTTGTTTACACTGCAACTATTTCTGCTGCTGTGGGCTGCCTGAAACTGGTCTGTGGCAAGACCATGCACAGACTGGGATTAGCACAATGAATTTAATTTGACATTTTGCCAATTGTAGCTCTTATAAGAAAAACATTGATCATACAAAGAGCATCTAGCCTGTGTCTGATACAATACAGGACTGTTTCCCATGGTCCTTTCGACATACTGTGGTCTGCTAAACCAGTTCCTACACTGCCTGGTTTCATGGGATGATTGACTGGTGTTTTAATATTTCACCTGTTTATATTGTTACCTGACTATTAAAAAGTGAAACCACATAATCTTGCTGAAATACACCCTTTCAGTTAATGATTGAAAGAAAGAATAGTGGGTTTTCCTAAATGTATAAAATGACGCAAGAGTGTCTTTTCTCTATTTGTGAAGAGAACAAAGTGTTATCAATATTTATCAGATGGTGGATTGTGTAGATTTCATAGAATCATTGAATCATTAGCCTTGGAAAAGACCTTCTAGATCACTGAGTCCAACCTTTGACCAAACACCACTGTGTCAATTAAACTATAGAACTAAGTGCTATATCCAGTCATTTCTTGAACACTTCCAGGGATACTGAGTGCACCTCTTCTCTGGGCAGTCTGTTCAAATGCTTAACCACCCTTTCGGTGAAGAAATTCTTTATCTCCAATCTGAACCACCCCTGGTGCAGCTTGTCCTTTTACTATTTGCCTGGGAGATGAGGCCAATTCCCATCTTGCTACCTCCTGACATCAAGTAGTTTGTAGAGAGTGATAAGATTCATGTCTGACTTGAGCAAATTTCACTGCAGTTTTTCTAAGCCAGTAAGCATATTTACAATGTATATCTTTTATTTCAGTCTTTTTTTTCCCTTAATTGTAGGTAAAGAGAGGACACTGAGAACGTCAAGAGATGCATCACCTTCAGGGTCCACAGCAGTACCCTCATCAAAGGTGAATTTTCTTTTCGAGTACTTCTTGCCCTGTTTTCAGGTTGCTCATTGCTGGATTTTTTTCCTCAGTTAGAAGGGAGAGGTACTGTATGCAGCTGTTAAGGAAGGGAGCATCTTGGATTGCTCTGCAGTCCACCAGAGGATAGGTTTCCCTTATCTAGTAGGAAGGTGCTGATAATGCTGTGTATCTAATGATGGTACCAACAGACCTTTTTATTACTGAATAAATAGATAATAAACTCACTGTCTCATTTTAGGAAAAAGGAAGTTTTGTATATATTTAAAATTGTCATTTTTCAAAGTAGAGGTTGTGCCAGAAAAGGAATGGCAAGGAGAAAAAAATGGTCAAGTGGTTTTTAGGAGCAACAAATCAGTTGGGCAAGCCTGTATTTGCACTGAACTTCATCCTTCAGTGATTCCTAAGCTGTGTCTGAATTTGGAAACTGTGTAAAGTGTCTGCCTGACTGGGGGGATAATGTAAATAGCAGAGAAGCAGGGCTACTGGAGGATATGGCAAGAATGATGGCATTTAGTTGGGAAGAGAGCTGCATTTCAAGATAGTTTGCTAAATGTCGCTTTATGTTTTTACTGATGCTGTTTTATTTCCCCTCAAATCTTGTGGGCTGAGCACCAACTACATAATCTTTCTAATTAGGTAAATGGACAGCCTAATAAACAGTAGTGAACAATCAGCAGTCAATACTATTCTGGCTGTCCTGTGGCTGCAAAATAATTTTCGCATCACTGACTACTTCTCTGCAAATTATATCTGAGGTTAAAATTAACACTTCCACAGGAGTATTTTCTGTAAATTGTTGAGAAATACTTTAATGAGAAGTAAAGAAACAATACATGATATTGTTTAAAAATGTCCAATTAAAGTAGCACTTGCCCTAAGTAATGTGGTGCACTAGCTCAGTACTTGAGGTCTTTTTAATAAAAGCAGTGGAATACTTAAACAAAAAAAAGGCTACTTTTTGTTGTGAGGAGACACTGAAGAAAATGGTGAGGTGGGTAAAAAATTATGCTTTGGTTGTGTTATTTCATTCTAAGTACTTATCCTTTAAGCAGCTCTTTTAGAACTGCTGTGCTAGCTAATTGCCAATGTCCTTAAGGGGGAGGCAAGTGATATATTTTCAATGATGTAAATAGGGAAAGTAAGATAAAAACTAATACACACAAATTACACTGATTTAGATCATAAAATAAACTTTATGATTAGTTCACCTATTTTGCTTACAGGCTCAGCATACTGCAGCTTATTATCAAATCCTTGCTTAATGCAAACAAGAAGGCATTGCAAAATCTCTTACTCTTGTGTTAATATGTAGTGTGAGCTTGAACTGTGAAGTATTCTGTAAATGTTCTGCTTTCTCCAGTCAGGTCTGATCTATGCTGCGTTGTTGTTTCTTTTGCCAGGAGTTTGCATGTATATGCATATCTGATATAGGGTACACAAAATGAAACTTTGTTTGATGGAAGTCATTTCACAGACAACACAAATATTTATTGGGTATGCATCAGGTGCAGAAGTGGAAATACTTCTGTGACTATATATCGCTTTTCTCTTGAAGTCCCCAAATTTGCTTGTAATGTAGTGTTCTGTGTCAGTGGAGCCTGTAGGAATCAGCTCTTGGCTGGATTACACTGAGCAGTGAAGTTAAAGTACAGAAGTAGTGACAGAAAAAGTCTTGGCAAAACTTAAACTTCTCTAGAGGCAGAGTCTTAAATTCTCCTAAGGCCTGAGAAATTACTTACATACTTTATATTAAAGAAAATGATTTTCCATGCTCTAAGTTTTAATTTAGCTTTGAAATCCTTACAAAGGTGAATGTTTTCACAGCAATACCTTTTTTCACTGTAGTATCTATTTGCAAATCTGAAAAGGTATTCTTATCTATCTTATAATTAATTTTTTACATATTCATACATGTGAATTAAGTCATGTTGATGTTATCTGATATTAGCCACCTGTTTAATTGACTATGGCATGAAATCTCTTGTGTTTTTCTTTAATAGCAGTCTGGACCATAAGCCTTGGAGACTGCATCCAATATATTTAGAGCAAAAGGCAGATGTGTGAGACAGGGAAAGCTTCCTAGCAAAGTGACAGATTTTTACTATTTTATGTTATCCATGAGGTTAAAAAAACCCAACCAACAAAAAAAAAAACCAAAACCAACAAAA